>JAUIMM010000325.1:3000000-3395000 GCA_031769625.1 Taudactylus pleione
GTATGTGGTGGTGTAAATGATGTGGGTCAGGTATGTGGAGGTATACAGTAAATGATGTGGGGCAGGTATATGGAGGTATACAGTAAATTATGTGGAGCAGGTATGTGGAGGTATACAGTAAATGATGTGGGTCAGGTATGTGGAGGTATACAGTAAATGATGTGGGACAGGTATGTGGAGGTATACAGTAAATGATGTGGGACAGGTATGTGGAGGTATACAGTAAATGATGTGGAGCAGGTATTTGGAGATATACAGTAAGTTATGTGGATCAGGTATGTGGAGGTATACAGTAAATGATGTTCGAAAGGTATGTCGAGGTATACGTAAATGATGTGGGACAGGTATGTGGAGGTGTACAGTAAATGATGTGGGGCAGGTATGTGGAGGTGTACAGTAAATGGTATGGGACAAGTATGTAGAGGTATACAGTAAATGATGTGGGACAGGTATGTGGCGGTGTAAATGATGTGGATCAGGTATGTGGAGGTATACTGTAAATTATGTGGAGCAGGTATGTGGAAGTATACAGTAAATGGTATGGGACAGCTATATGGAGGTATACAGTAAATTATGTGGAGCAGGTATGTGGAGGTATACAGTAAATGATGTGGGTCAGGTTTGTGGAGGTATACAGTAAATGATGAGGGGCAGGTATATGGAGGTATACAGTAAATGATGTAGGACAGGTATGTGGAGGTATACAGTAAATGATGTAGGACAGGTATGTGTAGGTATACAGTAAATGATATGAAGCAGGTATGTGCAGGTATACAGTAAATTATGTGGAGCAGGTAAGTGGAGGTATACAGTAAATGATGTGGGACAGGTATGTGGAGGTATACAGTAAATGATGTAGGACAGATATGTGGAGGTATACAGTAAATGATGTGGGACAGGTATGTGGAGGTATACATTAAATGATGTGGGACAGGTATGTGGAGGCATACAGTAAATGATTTGGGGCAGGTATGTGGAGGTATACAGTAAATGATGTGGAGCAGGTATGTGGAGGTATACAGTAAATTATGTGGAGCAGGTATGTGGAGGTATACAGTAAATGATGTTGGACAGGTATGTGCAGGTATACAGTAAATTATGTGGAGCAGGTATGTGGAGGTATACGGTAAACGATGTGGGACAGGTATGTGGAGGTATACAGTAAATGATGTGGAGCAGATATGTGGAGGTATACAGTAAATGATGTGGGACAGGTCTGTGGAGGTATACAGTAAATGATGTGGGACAGGTATGTGGAGGTATACAGTAAATGATGTGGAGCAGGTATGTGGAGATATACAGTAAATTATGTGGAGCAGGTATGTGGAGGTATACAGTAAATGATGTGGGACAGGTATGTGCAGGTATACAGTAAATGATGTGGGACAGGTATGTGGAGGTATACAGTAAATTATGTAGGACAGGTATGTGCATATGTAAATGATGCAGGTATGTGGTGGTATAAATGATGTGGGACAGGTATGTGGCAGAGTAAATGATGTGGATCAAGTATGTGGAGGTATACAGTAAATGATGTGGGACAGGTATGTGGAGGTATACAGTAAATTATGTGGGGCAGGTATGTGGAGGTATACTGTAAATTATGTGGGACTGGTATGTGGAGGTATACAGTAGATGATGTGGGACAGGTATGTGGATGTATCAAGTAAATTATGTGTGGCAGGTATGTGGAGGTATACAGTAAATGATGTGGGACAGGTATGTGGATGTATACAGTAAATGATGTGGGACAAGTATGTGGAGTTATACAGTAAATTATGTGGAGCAGGTATGTGGAGGTATGAAGTAAATGGTATGGGACAGCTATGTGGAGGTATACAGTACTTAATGTGGGGCAGGTATGTGGAGGTATACAGTAAATAATGAGGCACAGGTATGTGGAGGTATACAGTAAATGGTATGGGACAGGTATGTGGAGGTATACAGTAAAATATGTGGGTAAGGTATGTGGAGGTATACTGTAAATGATGTGGGACAGGTATATGGAAGTATACAGTAAATGGTATGGGACAGGTATGTGAACGTATACAGTAAAATATGTGGGTAAGGTATGTGGAGGTATACAGTAAATGATGTGGGACAGGTATGTGGCGGTGTAAATGATGTGGGTCAGGTATGTGGAGTTATACAGTAAATTATGTGGAGCAGGTATGTGGAGGTATACAGTAACTGATGTGGGTCAGGTATGTGGAGGTATACAGTAAATTATGTGGGACAGGTATGTGGAGGTATACAGTAAATTATGTGGAGCAGGTATGTGGAGGTATACAGTAAATTATGTGGATCAGGTATGTGGAGGTATACAGTAAATGATGTGGATCAGGTATGTGGAGGTATACAGTAAATGATGTTCGACAGGTATGTGGAGGTATACAGTAAATGATGTGGAGCAGGTATGTGGAGGTATACAGTAAATGATGTGGATCAGGTATATGGAGGTATACAGTAAATGATATGAAGCAGGTATGTGCAGGTATACAGTAAAGTATGTGGAGCAGGTATGTGGAGGTATACAGTAAATGATGTAGGACAGGTATGTGGAGGTATACAGTAAATGATGTAGGACAGGTATGTGGAGGTATACGGTAAATGATATGAAGCAGGTATGTGCAGGTATACAGTAAATTATGTGGAGCAGGTATGTGGAGGTATACAGTAAATGATGTGGGACAGGTATGTGGAGGCATACAGTAAATGATGTAGGACAGATATGTGGAGGTATACAGTAAATGATGTGGGGCAGGTATGTGGAGGTATACAGTAAATAATGTGGGACAGGTATGTGGAGGTATACAGTAAATGATGTGGGGCAGGTATGTGGAGGTATACAGTAAATAATGATGCACAGGTATGTGGAGGTATACAGTAAATGGTATGGGACAGATATGTGGAGGTATACAGTAAATTACGTGGGTAAGGTATGTGGAGGTATACAGTAAATTATGTGGAACAGGTATGTGGTGGTGTAAATGATGTGGGTCAGGTATGTGGAGGTATACATTAAATGATGTGGGGCAGGTATGTGGAGGTATACAGTAAATTATTTGGAGCAGGTATGTGGAGGTATACAGTAAATGATGTGGGTCAGGTATGCGGAGGTATACAGTAAATGATGTGGGACAGGTATGTGGAGGTATACAGTAAATGATGTGGGACAGGTATGTGGACGTATACAGTAAATGATGTGGAGCAGGTATGTGGAGATATACAGTAAATTATGTGGATCAGGTATGTGGAGGTATACAGTAAATGATGTGGGACAGGTATGTGGAGGTATACAGTAAATGATGTAGGACAGATATGTGGAGGTATACAGTAAATGATGTTGGGCAGGTATGTGGAGGTATACAGTAAATAATGTGGGACATGTATGTGGAGGTATACAGTAAATGATGTGGGACAGGAATGTGGAGGTATACAGTAAATAATGAGGCACAGGTATGTGGAGGTATACAGTAAATGGTATGGGACAGGTATATGGAGGTATACAGTAAATTATGTGGAGCAGGTATGTGGAGGTATACAGTAAA
The DNA here is from genome assembly GCA_031769625.1 of Taudactylus pleione. Taxonomy (NCBI): domain Eukaryota; kingdom Metazoa; phylum Chordata; class Amphibia; order Anura; family Myobatrachidae; genus Taudactylus; species Taudactylus pleione. The sequence goes on from JAUIMM010000325.1 coordinate 3,003,552, forward strand.
TGATGTGGGTCAGGTATGTGGAGGTATACAGTAAATGATGTGGGACAGGTATGTGGAGGTATACAGTAAATGATGTGGGACAGGTATGTGGAGGTATACAGTAAATGATGTGGAGCAGGTATTTGGAGATATACAGTAAGTTATGTGGATCAGGTATGTGTAGGTATACAGTAAATGATGTTCGAAAGGTATGTCGAGGTATACGTAAATGATGTGGAGCAGATATGTGGAGGTATACAGTAAATTATGTGGATCAGATATATGGAGGTATACATTAAATGATATGAAGCAGGTATGTGCAGGTATACAGTAAATTATGTGAAGCAGGTATGTGGAGGTATACAGTAAATGATGTAGGACAGGTATGTGGAGGTATACAGTAAATGATGTGGGACAGGTATGTGGAGGTATACAGTAAATGATGTGGGACAGGTATGTGGAGGTATACAGTAAATGATGTGGGGCAGGTATGAGGAGGTATACTGTAAATTATGTGGAACAGGTATGTGGTGGTGTAAATGATGTGGGTCAGGTATGTGGAGGTATACAGTAAATGATGTGGGGCAGGTATATGGAGGTATACAGTAAATTATGTGGAGCAGGTATGTGGAGGTATACAGTAAATGGTATGGGACAGGTATGTGGAGGTATACAGTAAAATATGTGGGTAAGGTATGTGGAGTTATACAGTAAATGATGTGGGACAGGTATGTGGCGGTGTAAATGATGTGGGTCAGGTATATGGAGGTATACAGTAAATTATGTGGAGCAGGTATGTGGAGGTATACAGTAACTGATGTGGGTCAGGTATGTGGAGGTATACAGTAAATGATGTGGGACAGGTATGTGGAGGTATACAGTAAATGATGTGGAGCAGGTATGTGGAGGTATACAGTAAATGATGTGGATCAGGTATGTGGAGGTATACAGTAAATGATGTGGATCAGGTATGTGGAGGTATACAGTAAATGATGTTCGACAGGTATGTGGAAGTATACAGTAAATGATGTGGAGCAGGTATGTGGAGGTATACAGTAAATGATGTGGATTAGGTATATGGAGGTATACAGTAAATGATATGAAGCAGGTATGTGCAGGTATACAGTAAAGTATGTGGAGCAGGTATGTGGAGGTATACAGTAAATGATGTAGGACAGGTATGTGGAGGTATACAGTAAATGATGTAGGACAGGTATGTGGAGGTATACAGTAAATGATATGAAGCAGGTATGTGCAGGTATACAGTAAATTATGTGGAGCAGGTATGTGGACGTATACAGTAAATGATGTGGGACAGGTATGTGGAGGTATACAGTAAATGATGTAGGACAGATATGTGGAGGTATACAGTAAATGATGTGGGGCAGGTATGTGGAGGTATACAATAAATAATGTGGGACAGGTATGTGGAGGTATACAGTAAATGATGTGGGGCAGGTATGTGGAGGTATACAGTAAATAATGATGTACAGTTATGTGGAGGTATACAGTAAATGGTATGGGACAGATATGTGGAGGTATACAGTAAATTATGTGGGTAAGGTATGTGGAGGTATACAGTAAATTATGTGGAACAGGTATGTGGTGGTGTAAATGATGTGGGTCAGGTATGTGGAGGTATACAGTAAATGATGTGGGGCAGGTATGTGGAGGTGTACAGTAAATTATTTGGAGCAGGTATGTGGAGGTATACAGTAAATGATGTGGGTCAGGTATGTGGAGGTATACAGTAATTGATGTGGGACAGGTATGTGGAGGTATACAGTAAATGATGTGAGACAGGTATGTGGAGGTATACAGTAAATGATGTGGAGCAGGTATGTGGAGATATACAGTAAATTATGTGGATCAGGTATGTGGCGGTATACAGTAAATGATGTTCGAAAGGTATGTGGAGGTATACAGTAAATGATGTGGAGCAGATATGTGGAGGTATACAGTAAATTATGTGGTTCAGGTATATGGAGGTATACAGTAAATGATATGAAGCAGGTATGTGCAGTTATACAGTAAATTATGTGGAGCAGGTATGTGGAGGTATACAGTAAATGATGTGGGACAGGTATGTGGAGGTATACAGTAAATGATGTAGGACAGATATGTGGAGGTATACAGTAAATGATGTTGGGCAGGTATGTGGAGGTATACAGTAAATAATGTGTGACATGTATGTGGAGGTATACAGTAAATGATGTGGGACAGGAATGTGGAGGTATACAGTAAATAATGAGGCACAGGTATGTGGAGGTATACAGTAAATGGTATGGGACAGGTATATGGAGGTATACAGTAAATTATGTGGAGCAGGTATGTGGAGGTATACAATAAATGATGTGGGTCAGGTATGTAGAGGTATACAGTAAATGATGTGAGACAGGTATGTGGAGGTATACAGTAAATGATGTGGGACAGGTATGTGGAGGTATACAGTAAATGATGTGGAGCAGGTATTTGGAGATATACAGTAAGTTATGTGGATCAGGTATGTGGAGGTATACAGTAAATGATGTTCGAAAGGTATGTCGAGGTATACGTAAATGATGTGGAGCAGATATGTGGAGGTATACAGTAAATTATGTGGATCAGGTATATGGAGGTATACATTAAATGATATGAAGCAGGTATGTGCAGGTATACAGTAAATTATGTGGAGCAGGTATGTGGAGGTATACAGTAAATGATGTAGGACAGGTATGTGGAGGTATACAGTAAATGATGTGGGTCAGGTATGTGGAGGTATACAGTAAATGATGTGGGACAGGTATGTGGAGGTATACAGTAAATGATGTGGGGCAGGTATGAGGAGGTATACTGTAAATTATGTGGAACAGGTATGTGGTGGTGTAAATGATGTGGGTCAGGTATGTGGAGGTATACAGTAAATGATGTGGGGCAGGTATGTGGAGGTATACAGTAAATTATGTGGAGCAGGTATGTGGAGGTATACAGTAAATGATGTGGGTCAGGTATGTGGAGGTATACAGTAAATGATGTGGGACAGGTATGTGGAGGTATACAGTAAATGATGTGGGACAGGTATGTGGAGGTATACAGTAAATGATGTGGAGCAGGTATTTGGAGATATACAGTAAGTTATGTGGATCAGGTATGTGGAGGTATACAGTAAATGATGTTCGAAAGGTATGTCGAGGTATACGTAAATGATGTGGGACAGGTATGTGGAGGTGTACAGTAAATGATGTGGGGCAGGTATGTGGAGGTATACAGTAAATGGTATGGGACAAGTATGTAGAGGTATACAGTAAATGATGTGGGACAGGTATGTGGCGGTGTAAATGATGTGGATCAGGTATGTGGAGGTATACTGTAAATTATGTGGAGCAGGTATGTGGAAGTATACAGTAAATGGTATGGGACAGCTATATGGAGGTATACAGTAAATTATGTGGAGCAGGTATGTGGAGGTATACAGTAAATGATGTGGGTCAGGTTTGTGGAGGTATACAGTAAATGATGAGGGGCAGGTATATGGAGGTATACAGTAAATGATGTAGGACAGGTATGTGGAGGTATACAGTAAATGATGTAGGACAGGTATGTGTAGGTATACAGTAAATGATATGAAGCAGGTATGTGCAGGTATACAGTAAATTATGTGGAGCAGGTAAGTGGAGGTATACAGTAAATGATGTGGGACAGGTATGTGGAGGTATACAGTAAATGATGTAGGACAGATATGTGGAGGTATACAGTAAATGATGTGGGGCAGGTATGTGGAGGTATACAGTAAAATATGTGGGGCAGGTATGTGGAAGATATACAGTAAATGATGTGGGGCAGGAATGTGGATGTGTACAGTAAATGATGTGGGACAGATATGTGGAGGTTTACAGTAAATGATGTGGGACAGGTATGTGGAGGTATACATTAAATGATGTGGGACAGGTATGTGGAGGCATACAGTAAATGATTTTGGGCAGGTATGTGGAGGTATACAGTAAATGATGTGGAGCAGGTATGTGGAGGTATACAGTAAATTATGTGGAGCAGGTATGTGGAGGCATACAGTAAATGATTTGGGGCAGGTATGTGGAGGTATACAGTAAATGATGTGGAGCAGGTATGTGGAGGTATACAGTAAATTATGTGGAGCAGGTATGTGGAGGTATACAGTAAATGATGTTGGACAGGTATGTGCAGGTATACAGTAAATTATGTGGAGCAGGTATGTGGAGGTATACGGTAAACGATGTGGGACAGGTATGTGGAGGTATACAGTAAATGATGTGGAGCAGATATGTGGAGGTATACAGTAAATGATGTGGGACAGGTCTGTGGAGGTATACAGTAAATGATGTGGGACAGGTATGTGGAGGTATACAGTAAATGATGTGGAGCAGGTATGTGGAGGTATACAGTAAATTATGTGGAGCAGGTATGTGGAGGTATACAGTAAATGATGTGGGACAGGTATGTGCAGGTATACAGTAAATGATGTGGGACAGGTATGTGGAGGTATACAGTAAATTATGTAGGACAGGTATGTGCATATGTAAATGATGCAGGTATGTGGTGGTATAAATGATGTGGGACAGGTATGTGGCAGAGTAAATGATGTGGATCAAGTATGTGGAGGTATACAGTAAATGATGTGGGACAGGTATGTGGGGGTATACAGTAAATTATGTGGGGCAGGTATGTGGAGGTATACTGTAAATTATGTGGGACTGGTATGTGGAGGTATACAGTAGATGATGTGGGACAGGTATGTGGATGTATCCAGTAAATTATGTGTGGCAGGTATGTGGAGGTATACAGTAAATGATGTGGGACAGGTATGTGGATGTATACAGTAAATGATGTGGGACAAGTATGTGGAGTTATACAGTAAATTATGTGGAGCAGGTATGTGGAGGTATGAAGTAAATGGTATGGGACAGCTATGTGGAGGTATACAGTACTTAATGTGGGGCAGGTATGTGGAGGTATACAGTAAATAATGAGGCACAGGTATGTGGAGGTATACAGTAAATGGTATGGGACAGGTATGTGGAGGTATACAGTAAAATATGTGGGTAAGGTATGTGGAGGTATACTGTAAATGATGTGGGACAGGTATATGGAAGTATACAGTAAATGGTATGGGACAGGTATGTGAACGTATACAGTAAAATATGTGGGTAAGGTATGTGGAGGTATACAGTAAATGATGTGGGACAGGTATGTGGCGGTGTAAATGATGTGGGTCAGGTATGTGGAGTTATACAGTAAATTATGTGGAGCAGGTATGTGGAGGTATACAGTAACTGATGTGGGTCAGGTATGTGGAGGTATACAGTAAATTATGTGGGACAGGTATGTGGAGGTATACAGTAAATTATGTGGAGCAGGTATGTGGAGGTATACAGTAAATTATGTGGATCAGGTATGTGGAGGTATACAGTAAATGATGTGGATCAGGTATGTGGAGGTATACAGTAAATGATGTTCGACAGGTATGTGGAGGTATACAGTAAATGATGTGGAGCAGGTATGTGGAGGTATACAGTAAATGATGTGGATCAGGTATATGGAGGTATACAGTAAATGATATGAAGCAGGTATGTGCAGGTATACAGTAAAGTATGTGGAGCAGGTATGTGGAGGTATACAGTAAATGATGTAGGACAGGTATGTGGAGGTATACAGTAAATGATGTAGGACAGGTATGTGGAGGTATACAGTAAATGATATGAAGCAGGTATGTGCAGGTATACAGTAAATTATGTGGAGCAGGTATGTGGAGGTATACAGTAAATGATGTGGGACAGGTATGTGGAGGCATACAGTAAATGATGTAGGACAGATATGTGGAGGTATACAGTAAATGATGTGGGGCAGGTATGTGGAGGTATACAGTAAATAATGTGGGACAGGTATGTGGAGGTATACAGTAAATGATGTGGGGCAGGTATGTGGAGGTATACAGTAAATAATGATGCACAGGTATGTGGAGGTATACAGTAACTGGTATGGGACAGATATGTGGAGGTATACAGTAAATTACGTGTTTAAGGTATGTGGAGGTATACAGTAAATTATGTGGAACAGGTATGTGGTGGTGTAAATGATGTGGGTCAGGTATGTGGAGGTATACATTAAATGATGTGGGGCAGGTATGTGGAGGTATACAGTAAATTATTTGGAGCAGGTATGTGGAGGTATACAGTAAATGATGTGGGTCAGGTATGCGGAGGTATACAGTAAATGATGTGGGACAGGTATGTGGAGGTATACAGTAAATGATGTGGGACAGGTATGTGGACGTATACAGTAAATGATGTGGAGCAGGTATGTGGAGATATACAGTAAATGATGTGGATCAGGTATGTGGAGGTATACAGTAAATGATGTGGGACAGGTATGTGGAGGTATACAGTAAATGATGTAGGACAGATATGTGGAGGTATACAGTAAATGATGTTGGGCAGGTATGTGGAGGTATACAGTAAATAATGTGGGACATGTATGTGGAGGTATACAGTAAATGATGTGGGACAGGAATGTGGATGTATACAGTAAATAATGAGGCACAGGTATGTGGAGGTATACAGTAAATGGTATGGGACAGGTATATGGAGGTATACAGTAAATTATGTGGAGCAGGTATGTGGAGGTATACAGTAAATGATGTGGGTCAGGTATGTGGAGGTATACAGTAAATGATGTGGGACAGGTATGTGGAGGTATACAGTAAATGATGTGGGACAGGTATGTGGAGGTATACAGTAAATGATGTGGAGCAGGTATTTGGAGATATACAGTAAGTTATGTGGATCAGGTATGTGTAGGTATACAGTAAATGATGTTCGAAAGGTATGTCGAGGTATACGTAAATGATGTGGAGCAGATATGTGGAGGTATACAGTAAATTATGTGGATCAGATATATGGAGGTATACATTAAATGATATGAAGCAGGTATGTGCAGGTATACAGTAAATTATGTGAAGCAGGTATGTGGAGGTATACAGTAAATGATGTAGGACAGGTATGTGGAGGTATACAGTAAATGATGTGGGACAGGTATGTGGAGGTATACAGTAAATGATGTGGGACAGGTATGTGGAGGTATACAGTAAATGATGTGGGGCAGGTATGAGGAGGTATACTGTAAATTATGTGGAACAGGTATGTGGTGGTGTAAATGATGTGGGTCAGGTATGTGGAGGTATACAGTAAATGATGTGGGGCAGGTATATGGAGGTATACAGTAAATTATGTGGAGCAGGTATGTGGAGGTATACAGTAAATGGTATGGGACAGGTATGTGGAGGTATACAGTAAAATATGTGGGTAAGGTATGTGGAGTTATACAGTAAATGATGTGGGACAGGTATGTGGCGGTGTAAATGATGTGGGTCAGGTATATGGAGGTATACAGTAAATTATGTGGAGCAGGTATGTGGAGGTATACAGTAACTGATGTGGGTCAGGTATGTGGAGGTATACAGTAAATGATGTGGGACAGGTATGTGGAGGTATACAGTAAATGATGTGGAGCAGGTATGTGGAGGTATACAGTAAATTATGTGGATCAGGTATGTGGAGGTATACAGTAAATGATGTGGATCAGGTATGTGGAGGTATACAGTAAATGATGTTCGACAGGTATGTGGAAGTATACAGTAAATGATGTGGAGCAGGTATGTGGAGGTATACAGTAAATGATGTGGATCAGGTATATGGAGGTATACAGTAAATGATATGAAGCAGGTATGTGCAGGTATACAGTAAAGTATGTGGAGCAGGTATGTGGAGGTATACAGTAAATGATGTAGGACAGGTATGTGGAGGTATACAGTAAATGATGTAGGACAGGTATGTGGAGGTATACAGTAAATGATATGAAGCAGGTATGTGCAGGTATACAGTAAATTATGTGGAGCAGGTATGTGGACGTATACAGTAAATGATGTGGGACAGGTATGTGGAGGTATACAGTAAATGATGTAGGACAGATATGTGGAGGTATACAGTAAATGATGTGGGGCAGGTATGTGGAGGTATACAATAAATAATGTGGGACAGGTATGTGGAGGTATACAGTAAATGATGTGGGGCAGGTATGTGGAGGTATACAGTAAATAATGATGCACAGGTATGTGGAGGTATACAGTAAATGGTATGGGACAGATATGTGGAGGTATACAGTAAATTATGTGGGTAAGGTATGTGGAGGTATACAGTAAATTATGTGGAACAGGTATGTGGTGGTGTAAATGATGTGGGTCAGGTATGTGGAGGTATACAGTAAATGATGTGGGGCAGGTATGTGGAGGTGTACAGTAAATTATTTGGAGCAGGTATGTGGAGGTATACAGTAAATGATGTGGGTCAGGTATGTGGAGGTATACAGTAATTGATGTGGGACAGGTATGTGGAGGTATACAGTAAATGATGTGAGACAGGTATGTGGAGGTATACAGTAAATGATGTGGAGCAGGTATGTGGAGATATACAGTAAATTATGTGGATCAGGTATGTGGCGGTATACAGTAAATGATGTTCGAAAGGTATGTGGAGGTATACAGTAAATGATGTGGAGCAGATATGTGGAGGTATACAGTAAATTATGTGGAGCAGGTATATGGAGGTATACAGTAAATGATATGAAGCAGGTATGTGCAGTTATACAGTAAATTATGTGGAGCAGGTATGTGGAGGTATACAGTAAATGATGTGGGACAGGTATGTGGAGGTATACAGTAAATGATGTAGGACAGATATGTGGAGGTATACAGTAAATGATGTTGGGCAGGTATGTGGAGGTATACAGTAAATAATGTGTGACATGTATGTGGAGGTATACAGTAAATGATGTGGGACAGGAATGTGGAGGTATACAGTAAATAATGAGGCACAGGTATGTGGAGGTATACAGTAAATGGTATGGGACAGGTATATGGAGGTATACAGTAAATTATGTGGAGCAGGTATGTGGAGGTATACAATAAATGATGTGGGTCAGGTATGTAGAGGTATACAGTAAATGATGTGGGACAGGTATGTGGAGGTATACAGTAAATGATGTGGGACAGGTATGTGGAGGTATACAGTAAATGATGTGGAGCAGGTATTTGGAGATATACAGTAAGTTATGTGGATCAGGTATGTGGAGGTATACAGTAAATGATGTTCGAAAGGTATGTCGAGGTATACGTAAATGATGTGGAGCAGATATGTGGAGGTATACAGTAAATTATGTGGATCAGGTATATGGAGGTATACATTAAATGATATGAAGCAGGTATGTGCAGGTATACAGTAAATTATGTGGAGCAGGTATGTGGAGGTATACAGTAAATGATGTAGGACAGGTATGTGGAGGTATACAGTAAATGATGTGGGTCAGGTATGTGGAGGTATACAGTAAATGATGTGGGGCAGGTATGAGGAGGTATACTGTAAATTATGTGGAACAGGTATGTGGTGGTGTAAATGATGTGGGTCAGGTATGTGGAGGTATACAGTAAATGATGTGGGGCAGGTATGTGGAGGTATACAGTAAATGATGTGGAGCAGGTATGTGGAGGTATACAGTAAATGATGTGGGTCAGGTATGTGGAGGTATACAGTAAATGATGTGGGACAGGTATGTGAAGGTATACAGTAAATGATGTGGGACAGGTATGTGGAGGTATACAGTAAATGATGTGGAGCAGGTATTTGGAGATATACAGTAAGTTATGTGGATCAGGTATGTGGAGGTATACAGTAAATGATGTTCGAAAGGTATGTCGAGGTATACGTAAATGATGTGGGACAGGTATGTGGAGGTGTACAGTAAATGATGTGGGGCAGGTATGTGGAGGTATACAGTAAATGGTATGGGACAAGTATGTAGAGGTATACAGTAAATGATGTGGGACAGGTATGTGGCGGTGTAAATGATGTGGATCAGGTATGTGGAGGTATACTGTAAATTATGTGGAGCAGGTATGTGGAAGTATACAGTAAATGATATGGAACAGGTATTTGGAGGTATACAGTAAATGATGTGGGTCAGGTATGTGGAGGTATACAGTAAATGATGTGGGACAGGTATGTGGAGGTATACAGTAAATGATGTGGAGCAGGTATTTGGAGATATACAGTAAGTTATGTGGATCAGGTATGTGTAGGTATACAGTAAATGATGTTCGAAAGGTATGTCGAGGTATACGTAAATGATGTGGAGCAGATATGTGGAGGTATACAGTAAATTATGTTTAATCAGATATATGGAGGTATACATTAAATGATATGAAGCAGGTATGTGCAGGTATACAGTAAATTATGTGAAGCAGGTATGTGGAGGTATACAGTAAATGATGTAGGACAGGTATGTGGAGGTATACAGTAAATGATGTGGGACAGGTATGTGGAGGTATACAGTAAATGATGTGGGACAGGTATGTGGAGGTATACAGTAAATGATGTGGGGCAGGTATGAGGAGGTATACTGTAAATTATGTGGAACAGGTATGTGGTGGTGTAAATGATGTGGGTCAGGTATGTGGAGGTATACAGTAAATGATGTGGGGCAGGTATATGGAGGTATACAGTAAATTATGTGGAGCAGGTATGTGGAGGTATACAGTAAATGGTATGGGACAGGTATGTGGAGGTATACAGTAAAATATGTGGGTAAGGTATGTGGAGTTATACAGTAAATGATGTGGGACAGGTATGTGGCGGTGTAAATGATGTGGGTCAGGTATATGGAGGTATACAGTAAATTATGTGGAGCAGGTATGTGGAGGTATACAGTAACTGATGTGGGTCAGGTATGTGGAGGTATACAGTAAATGATGTGGGACAGGTATGTGGAGGTATACAGTAAATGATGTGGAGCTGGTATGTGGAGGTATACAGTAAATTATGTGGATCAGGTATGTGGAGGTATACAGTAAATGATGTGGATCAGGTATGTGGAGGTATACAGTAAATGATGTTCGACAGGTATGTGGAAGTATACAGTAAATGATGTGGAGCAGGTATGTGGAGGTATACAGTAAATGATGTGGATCAGGTATATGGAGGTATACAGTAAATGATATGAAGCAGGTATGTGCAGGTATACAGTAAAGTATGTGGAGCAGGTATGTGGAGGTATACAGTAAATGATGTAGGACAGGTATGTGGAGGTATACAGTAAATGATGTAGGACAGGTATGTGGAGGTATACAGTAAATGATATGAAGCAGGTATGTGCAGGTATACAGTAAATTATGTGGAGCAGGTATGTGGACGTATACAGTAAATGATGTGGGACAGGTATGTGGAGGTATACAGTAAATGATGTAGGACAGATATGTGGAGGTATACAGTAAATGATGTGGGGCAGGTATGTGGAGGTATACAATAAATAATGTGGGACAGGTATGTGGAGGTATACAGTAAATGATGTGGGGCAGGTATGTGGAGGTATACAGTAAATAATGATGCACAGGTATGTGGAGGTATACAGTAAATGGTATGGGACAGATATGTGGAGGTATACAGTAAATTATGTGGGTAAGGTATGTGGAGGTATACAGTAAATTATGTGGAACAGGTATGTGGTGGTGTAAATGATGTGGGTCAGGTATGTGGAGGTATACAGTAAATGATGTGGGGCAGGTATGTGGAGGTGTACAGTAAATTATTTGGAGCAGGTATGTGGAGGTATACAGTAAATGATGTGGGTCAGGTATGTGGAGGTATACAGTAATTGATGTGGGACAGGTATGTGGAGGTATACAGTAAATGATGTGAGACAGGTATGTGGAGGTATACAGTAAATGATGTGGAGCAGGTATGTGGAGATATACAGTAAATTATGTGGATCAGGTATGTGGCGGTATACAGTAAATGATGTTCGAAAGGTATGTGGAGGTATACAGTAAATGATGTGGAGCAGATATGTGGAGGTATACAGTAAATTATGTGGATCAGGTATATGGAGGTATACAGTAAATGATATGAAGCAGGTATGTGCAGTTATACAGTAAATTATGTGGAGCAGGTATGTGGAGGTATACAGTAAATGATGTGGGACAGGTATGTGGAGGTATACAGTAAATGATGTAGGACAGATATGTGGAGGTATACAGTAAATGATGTTGGGCAGGTATGTGGAGGTATACAGTAAATAATGTGTGACATGTATGTGGAGGTATACAGTAAATGATGTGGGACAGGAATGTGGAGGTATACAGTAAATAATGAGGCACAGGTATGTGGAGGTATACAGTAAATGGTATGGGACAGGTATATGGAGGTATACAGTAAATTATGTGGAGCAGGTATGTGGAGGTATACAATAAATGATGTGGGTCAGGTATGTAGAGGTATACAGTAAATGATGTGGGACAGGTATGTGGAGGTATACAGTAAATGATGTGGGACAGGTATGTGGAGGTATACAGTAAATGATGTGGAGCAGGTATTTGGAGATATACAGTAAGTTATGTGGATCAGGTATGTGGAGGTATACAGTAAATGATGTTCGAAAGGTATGTCGAGGTATACGTAAATGATGTGGAGCAGATATGTGGAGGTATACAGTAAATTATGTGGATCAGGTATATGGAGGTATACATTAAATGATATGAAGCAGGTATGTGCAGGTATACAGTGAATTATGTGGAGCAGGTATGTGGAGGTATACAGTAAATGATGTAGGACAGGTATGTGGAGGTATACAGTAAATGATGTGGGTCAGGTATGTGGAGGTATACAGTAAATGATGTGGGGCAGGTATGAGGAGGTATACTGTAAATTATGTGGAACAGGTATGTGGTGGTGTAAATGATGTGGGTCAGGTATGTGGAGGTATACAGTAAATGATGTGGGGCAGGTATGTGGAGGTATACAGTAAATTATGTGGAGCAGGTATGTGGAGGTATACAGTAAATGATGTGGGTCAGGTATGTGGAGGTATACAGTAAATGATGTGGGACAGGTATGTGAAGGTATACAGTAAATGATGTGGGACAGGTATGTGGAGGTATACAGTAAATGATGTGGAGCAGGTATTTGGAGATATACAGTAAGTTATGTGGATCAGGTATGTGGAGGTATACAGTAAATGATGTTCGAAAGGTATGTCGAGGTATACGTAAATGATGTGGGACAGGTATGTGGAGGTGTACAGTAAATGATGTGGGGCAGGTATGTGGAGGTATACAGTAAATGGTATGGGACAAGTATGTAGAGGTATACAGTAAATGATGTGGGACAGGTATGTGGCGGTGTAAATGATGTGGATCAGGTATGTGGAGGTATACTGTAAATTATGTGGAGCAGGTATGTGGAAGTATACAGTAAATGATATGGAACAGGTATTTGGAGGTATACAGTAAATGATGTGGGTCAGGTATGTGGAGGTATACAGTAAATGATGTGGGACAGGTATGTGGAGGTATACAGTAAATGATGTGGGGCAGGTATGAGGAGGTATACTGTAAATTATGTGGAACAGGTATGTGGTGGTGTAAATGATGTGGGTCAGGTATGTGGAGGTATACAGTAAATGATGTGGGGCAGGTATGTGGAGGTATACAGTAAATGATGTGGAGCAGGTATATGGAGGTATACATTAAATGATATGAAGCAGGTATGTGCAGGTATACAGTAAATTATGTGGAGCAGGTATGTGGAGGTATACAGTAAATGATGTAGGACAGGTATGTGGAGGTATACAGTAAATGATGTGGGTCAGGTATGTGGAGGTATACAGTAAATGATGTGGGACAGGTATGTGGAGGTATACAGTAAATGATGTGGGGCAGGTATGAGGAGGTATACTGTAAATTATGTGGAACAGGTATGTGGTGGTGTAAATGATGTGGGTCAGGTATGTGGAGGTATACAGTAAATGATGTGGGGCAGGTATGTGGAGGTATACAGTAAATTATGTGGAGCAGGTATGTGGAGGTATACAGTAAATGATGTGGGTCAGGTATGTGGAGGTATACAGTAAATGATGTGGGACAGGTATGTGGAGGTATACAGTAAATGATGTGGGACAGGTATGTGGAGGTATACAGTAAATGATGTGGAGCAGGTATTTGGAGATATTCAGTAAGTTATGTGGATCAGGTATGTTGAGGTATACAGTAAATGATGTTCGAAAGGTATGTCGAGGTATACGTAAATGATGTGTTACAGGTATGTGGAGGTATACAGTAAATGATGTGGGGCAGGTATGTGGAGGTATACAGTAAATGGTATGGGACAAGTATGTAGAGGTATACAGTAAATGATGTGGGACAGGTATGTGGCGGTGTAAATGATGTGGATCAGGTATGTGGAGGTATACTGTAAATTATGTGGAGCAGGTATGTGGAAGTATACAGTAAATGATATGGAACAGGTATTTGGAGGTATACAGTAAATTATGTGGGGCAGGTATGTGGAGGTATACAGTAATTTATGTGGGGCAGGTATGTGGAGGTGTACAGTAAATGATGTGGGACAGGTATGTGGAGGTATACAGTAAATGATGTGGGGCAGGTATGTGGAGGTTAACGATACTGGATCAGAACCTCTATACACTCCTTCCTATACCTTCTAATATCCTGCCTATACCTTCTAAGGATGATGCTAATTTGCGTACGCAGTCATACAGTAAATAAAGACTTAAGACCTGGAATCTGTGGTTCCAAAGCACAAGTATTATTCAGTTAAAAGTACAGTCCATTACACTCTATTGATCCAGACACAATTCGGCGCAAAGGAATTATACAGACCCAAGTACAGTATACATACGCAGCGCTTCCGGACCAGATGTTAGGCATCAGCAAGAAACCCCTCGTCTATCAGCATTCAGCACGAAGACTAAAGACCCAGTTTTGGAGCACACATATTTATACGCCCCAGGAATAGACAACACAATAGAGAAGTTTGTTGCTGATGCTATTGGTTCCTAAGGGGGATACATCTGTTACAGAGCATTTAACAGGCTGTTTCAAATAGACACAACCCAGCCTCCAACAACTGAGGGTCCCTAGATTCCCGCCACATGCAACATCCTAACAGTTATTCATATCATATACATTTTGTTGCTTGAAGATTCTGCGGTCCATAAGTTGAGAATGCATGATGCGATCTCCCCACCGATAATACCGGAATACTGTGGAAAGAGTACGCATCAGTACAAAACCAAACACGGCTTACTTATCATGTATAAAACCTTTAAATCTTATACCTTAGAGTTTACCAAATCTTGTATGTGAATATGTAATGTGTGAGTATGCGAGGTTTGATATAAAGACACTAGTTAACTGGGGACAGATGCGTGCGCATTTAGCTACTAAACGGTGTTTTCATATAGGATCTTATGCATTCGCCAATATACGACTAGTTAACAGCGCAATTGTGCGTATTACTGTGTATGAGAAATGATGAAAGAAGCAATCACATGGTGCTAATAGTAATCTCGCCATATGTACTTAATTGTGAGTTTATCTAAAATGGCACTGGGGCGGCCATTCGCAAAATGGCATCTTGCGATTTCATTTCCAAGATGGCGTCTTGCGGCCAGTCGCAAGATGGCGTCGCCGCGATTCAATTTTAACCTGATCTTGTCTCAGCCAATTATCCAGCTTCGACAAGGTATACAGTAATTGATGTGGGGCAGGTATGTGGAGGTATACAGTAAATGATGTGGGGCAGGTATGTAGAGGTGTAATGATGTGGGTGAGGTATGTTGAGGTTTAATGATTTCGGTGAGATATGTAGAGGTGTAATGATGTGGGTAAGGTATGTTGAGGTATAATGATGTGGGTAAGGTACGTTGAGGTGTAATGATGTGGGTGAGGTATGTTGAGGTGTAATTATGTGGGTAAGGTATGTTGAGGTATAATGATGTGGGTGAGGTATGTTGAGGTGTAATGATGTGGAGATGTTGTATTGATGGGAGAATGGTTTTTGAACTTGCAGATGAGAGCTAAAAGTGTTTATTACAAATTTGTATAAAACACTGTATAAATCACTGAAAAATTACTATACAGACTAGGGATGAGCAGTTTGGATTCTGTGGATTCCGAACCGCACCAAAAAGCGGGGATCCGAGTCCACCCAAGCCACGGCTCGGGTGTTCCAGCTTGACTCGGATCCCACTGCGAGGCCAAACGTCATCCTCCTGACATCGAATTCTTGCAAGAGTTTGCATCTACATTAGGCACCGAGACCGGGACTCTGGGCCTGATTCAGACCCGGACGCAAGTGGCCGATCACTCATCCGCCGTGCGAGCGGAAATATTTAAATGCAAGCGCTCGCTCGTATGTTCGCTCGTAGCTAACCTTCCGCCCCATATTCTCCCAACCCCTCCTCTAGCTAGCGAACGTTCAAAATAGCGAGCGACCGTCTCCTCTTTTGTTGCAGGGAGCGTTTGCACAAGTCAATTCCGGAAGTGGCCCTGTCAGTTTTTGATTGCCTGCTATTTCATTCTGCAAACATACTTGAATCGATTAATGGCAATCACTATATTAATTATCTTAATTGTAATTCACATGTTTGCAATCCTGTTTTCTTTTTTCAATGTCAATAAACTTTATTCTTGTTAGTGTGTGTCATTTCTTCCGCAGAATACGTACGGTTTGACCAAGGGGATGGTTTGTTTGAATGCTACTAATCTTTTGCGGGTTTTTTTATAGGCAGATTTTACTAGTTTAATTTTTATATTTAAATTAGCTTACGCAGGTCACTGCATCAAGCCTATGATAACTCACATATATTTGTGAGGATGTAGGTCACATGACTCATACAATAACCAATAGAATGGTTCCTGTTAATTTACAAAGTACATTAGCCAATCAAATTTTTCTAGGACCTTTATTAAAACTGTTTTGTGTAAAAAAAATCATTGCCATCATGAGAGCCAACGCTTTCTGTAGGCGCGAACTAATGATCCTCACTGAGGTGATGGACGAGCGCATTACAAACCATCTGCCCCCGATCACCAATCTCCGCAAGCGGAGGGCCTACACGGAGGTGCGCCGCCGCCTGCGTTCCCTCAGCTATCGCCGAAATATCGGACAGCTGGAATGCAGGTGGTCGGATCTGAGGCGCAGATCCCCACGCCTGCTGGACCTTTTGCGTCGCCGGATTGGGCAAAGTAAGTGTTTCTGTGTATGTTTATATTTTTTTTTTTTTTTTTCTCATACCTGCATGTGCATGTTTACAGTATAGCCCTGTTTGTTTATTTTGGACATACCTGCGTGTGCATGTTTACAGTATAGCCCTGGATTTTTTAAATACATTTTTTTTCTCATACCTGCGTGTGCATGTTTACAGTATAGCCCTGTTTTGTTTTGGGTTTTTTTTGCCAAAAAAAAAAAAAGCAAATTTGTAATTAAAAATGTTTTTCTCCATCATTTAGGGGTGGAGAGTCAGACGGTTGATGTTGTCCTTTTGCCTGTGCAGTTCAAAATAGTAAAGTAGTTCAAATGTTTTTTATATATATCTTTGTGAAAAAATTTCAAGGATGTTTTCCCCTTACACATATGACACATGTCCAAACACTCACACTTGTGTCAGTACCATCAAATGTCTTGGTTTTGCTTAGGTTTAATACATATGTTTTTTTTGTTATTTCTCTTTTTGGGCCCTTATTTGTTTTAAATCTTTTCATTTTGCATTCCTTTTTTTTGGACCTGTTTTTGTAACTGATGTTTGTTTTTTGTATAGTCAGAATTTTTTGTGGGTTTTTAAAATCTTAATGAACGTGTCATTTTTGTAAGCCACACATTTATTTTCCCCACAGAGGACCAGAGGCGTAACGAGGCAATTGCTGCCGGATTGCTTGATCTCCGGGGCCATGTCATTGCCATGCTGGTGGCATTGGACCACCTTTTGGCGATCCTGCGCCACTACGTTTTTTTCTTTACCAAAAATAAAAAAATTAAAAATAAAGTTTATTTTGAATTATTTAAGTCTCATTCCTTGTCTGTATATCTTAGATTGTTGAACCTTACATAAGTCTACTATTTGTCCTGTGTTTTTAAGTAATGTAAATTTGTTTGTAGAAAGGTCAAGAAAGTATGTAAGCTTGCACATTAAACACATAACAATACCAATAGGTTTGTAGAATTAACGTCAAAAATCAAATAATTATTTTTTGGGGTAATGTAAAAATTAAAGCTACCTGCTTAGGCCTAGAATTGAAAACATACTGATTCACCATAATACCTTTGGTGTTTGTTTTTAGCAACAAAGCAGGGTACAAAAGTTTAGAAATTAAGAAATTACAGTATTAGGCATTAAGCAAGTTTGCATTTTTTTCGTTGTAATTTACGAAGGAAATGGTTGGTTAACCAAAAAAATAAATTTATTGCACACAAATAATAAACACCAAGTGAATTGACAAAATAAATTCACACATTGAAAACACACACAAAAGTCCAAACAACACCAAAATCCCCCCCAAAAAATAAAAAATCAGGAACTGTTTGAAGAAGTAGCATGCCAACATGAATCCACAAATGAGGAGAAGAAATCATTGTTCCCGAAGTTATATCCAATGTGTCCACATAAAGTCATTTGTGTTGATCAGGTACTATGCATGGATTTTTATGGTCATTTTAGGGAATAAAACAACAACAAAAAAAAGTTAAAAGTGTACATTAAAATATTACATGTCTACATTGTGTCAATTAAATTAATTTGTGGAAATAATTACCTAAAAAATCTTGCAACAATTTGATTGCATATGGCCCCCCCACATACTAACCTCCGACCAACCTCGGGGGGGCCGTCCTCAGGAAAGGCATCCTCTGGATGCATTGGGACACCTCTCCTTATGGCAATGTTGTGAAATATCCCACACAAGACCACAATTTTCGAAACCATAGCCCGCAAATACATGAGGTCGCCACTAGAGCGGTGGAGGCATCTGAATCGGCCTTTTAAAAGGCCGATACAGCACTCCACCACCTGCCTGGTGGCTGTAAGTGCGGCATTATGCTGACTTTGTGGCCCTGGTGTGGGAACCAAATAAGGAGTGAGCAGCCAGGGCATGCAAGGGTAACCACTGTCTCCTGTGAAAATATAAAAAACAACATCAGGACCATTGTGTACCAAGCTTTGCATTGGTTTCAACAGAAGGTGTCAACTTACCCAGAAGCCACGCATCACCAGCTTGTAGGTTGTTTAATTTGTGCCAAATCCCTGATTGCCAGATGACGAAGGAATCATGTGCACTGCCTGGGAATTTGGCATTCAGGGACAGGATCTGGAGGGAGGCATCACATACCACCATTACATTCATTGAATGAAAGTACTTGCGGTTCCTAAATATTGCCTCCAGCCTTGCTGGAGGCTGAAGTGGTATGTGAGTGCCATCCACAACCCCTATGATGTGTGGGAAGCCAGCAATTTGGTAAAATTTATCCTTCACCACATTAAGGGAACCCATATCCAATGGCATTTTAATAACATGATGGAGGTATTTAAACAGTGCATCCATCACTGCCCTCAGCATCCTTGAAAAGGAGGATTGGGAGATTCCTGCGACTATTCCCACGGTGGTTTGAAAGGATCCTGAGGCACAAAAATGTAACACCGACATTAATTGCGTAAGTGGTGGTATTGCTGTAAGACTGTCAATTTGCCGTTCAAGATCACTCTCTATTAATGAGAGAGTGTCTATGATGATTTTTGGCGGCAGACGGTAGCGCCTTAACACCTCATCATCTGGCATTCCAAAAAGGGTGACACGTGTTCTATATATCTGGGGCCTTGCACGCCTACGAGGCCTATGCCTGGGACAAAGTTGAGGTTGGTCGGGTTCTGGAACCATGGCCAATATAATACGACCAACATCAACCTGAAATGTTAAGGCAGGTAGTTATTGTTTTAGACAAATGTGTTAAGAAAACTATACTTATCTTTTCAAAGAAAACCAAAGATTCTTACAGGCCTGGGTCGTGTCATGTGCAAAATCCACCTACATTTCAAAAGTAGAAAATATTTTTAAGATTAATTTTATAAACTAGGAATTAAACCAAATATAGTTTTCTAAAATTTAGAGAAGGGAGCACACATTAGTTCGCAAAATAGTACGCTACATTTAGAGTTAAGACATGATTTTACACAGAACAAGCACACATTAGTTCGCAAAACAGTACGCTACATTTAGAGTTAAGACATGATTTTACACAGAACAAGCACACATTAGTTCACAAAATAGTACGCTACATTTAGAGTTAAGACATGATTTTACACAGAACAAGCACACATTACTTAGCGAAACATATGCTAAGACCAACACATCTAATTTGTTAATTAATAAAACCAAAAACACTTACCCAAAACAGACAAATATCAAAAAGTTATAAAAGGTCACTTCGGTTCCAGCCAAAATAACTTTAAAAAAAAATAAAAACAATATAAAAATGTATCCACAATTTATTAATAAATGTTTATGGGATTTATTGAAATACTCAAAAATATAAATAAAAATAGCAAATAAAAATACGCAAAAATGCTAACTTAAACAAAGAAAGTAAATAAGAACGCTCCTTCAAAAAATAAAAAAAAAACTCCTTCACGTTCCACCAACCAAACAACAAAACACTCTCCAACGAAATACCTCCAACAATCCAAAAATGCCACCTCGAATGGGGTCACACCAAGCCATAAATAGTCTACATTTTCCCGCTCAAATTAAGGATGGACAATAGGAGCGCACAATGAATGATGCGGCCGAATAATGCTGACACATGTATAAAATCGTCACTGAAGGCCCAAATTGGTCTGCTGCATTGAGAAAAAACACAATGAGTACAGAGCAGCAAAGTACTAGCCAAGAGGCGCCATGTAAGTATTTGCTTTTTTAAGGGAAAATGCTTATGTTTAACATTACATTTTGAAACATTTTACATTAAAAAATTTTAAACCATTTAAAAAAAAGGTGTGGAGGATGCCATGGAAGAAGCTGCTGGGCCTAGTAGGCAAACTAGGGCCAAAAAAAAGGCAGCCACAATTCACAAGGAAGGAGATGGAGGTTTTGGTGCAAATGTGCAACGACAACCTGGCACAGGTACCAAGGAATATGGGTGCAACCCAGAGATGGAAACTGTGGGACGACATAGCCAGTGCTGTCAATGGGGTGGGTGAGTTTGAACGTTCAACCCGGGAGGTCAAACGCCGGTACGTAAAAACTACATTTGACTAAAAAGTGTTTACAGGTCCAAATACTGCAGTAATAATGCCAACTTTTTAACCAACAGATGGAGCGACTTCAAATATCGGCTTAAACAAAAACTGGCTGATAGGGCTAGGCATGCAGGGGGGACAGGTGGGGGTCCCACCCGTGTCACTTGAGCTCACGGATTTGGGGGAGCTGGCACAGGGGTGTGTGCAGGATGAGCAGGTGTTTGGCGTGTCGAACATGGATACCGACATGCCAGACTTTGCGGCTCCTCATGTTGCCCCAGGTAAATGTTGTAATGTTAACAACTCAGTGTTTTTGAAAATATCTAGATTATAATTTTACTCTTTTCTCTTTTTTTCTCACAGAGACACAGGCGGATGAGTCTGCTCCAGAGGTGAGCTTTGGCCGCAGAATTTCTTCTGGCTCTGCAGGGGAGGAAGCAGTAGATCCGGCTGGGGACCCTGTGGCAGACAGTCCAGGGCATTCCCCCTCGCAGGCAGTGGTCCTCCTCACTGATCTCAATGTTAAAACGGATCAGCACACCGAGATTCTGCTGAGGATGGATGCCAATCTGCTACGGGTGGCGGACGCCCTGGAGGAAAATACTGCGGCCAACGTGAGAATTGCAAATGCCCTGGCGGAAAATACTGCGGTCAACGTGAGAATTGCAAATGCCCTGGAGCAGCTCGTTCGCCAGCACATGTTGGAGCCGGCCTCCCTTCCTGCCGGAACATCAGGACCCTCCATCTCTGGCACAACAACAGCCATCCCTCCAAATGTGCCTAGCCCTATGCCTAGTCCAGAGGCCACAACATCTGCCTCTGGCCAGGCCAGCCGAAGGAGCTCCCGGCCCTGTTCCGGCTCCCTCCAACCCCCGGCCAAACGGCCTATAAGGTGATGACAGCACTGGCTAATTACCCCACAATCCATCTCTGTGTTTGCCCCATATTCCTTCATGACAACAACCTCCCTCTCCTTTCTTGTGAATTGATTTTATTTATTTATTTATTTAGTTCAAATGCCACTTATTTTGTGTGTGTGTGTGGCCAAAGTCATTTTGAAAATTTTTTACCTTAAAATAAATATGTTTATGGAAAAAATAAAAATACCAAAAATGGACACAATCATTTAATAAAATTATGATCAAAATCGGCAAAATTCTATTGTTGATTTATTCCAAAACTGGTTAAAAGGTAATCCCTCAAACAAACTTAGAAACAATACAACGGAAATAGAAACATTTAATTTTTTTTTAAAAAAAACAAGGGTTAAAAACAATTTATGAGTTTTAATTAACACTTAGCAAAAAACAAAAGGACGATTGGTTTCTTGTCCCCAAAAAAATTATGAAAAAAAACAAACATGCGTACAATATTGTTTCCCTAAAAAAGAAACACTTACAAATATTTTAAAAGCCCCCCCAAAAAAAACCATTTGTTAGCTAATTGATTGTATGACCCAGAAATTAGCAGCTGAGTAGTTCACCTGCGTTCGGTTTTTAGCTACTAAAAAAGGTCTATTTCCTAAACACCTTACAAGCAGTTTTGCAATTAAAAGATGATTGTTTTTGTGGCCTCAATTGATAAATCGCTACACCATCGATGAGCCCAGGCAAGTACGAAGAGACCATCGTCATTGCGGTAGACTATACCAGACCACAAGCTGAGCGAGCAGTCTTAATGGAAATTGTATGAGACAGTGACGTATCACTTGTTCCGTTCACATTTGGCGCTCGCATAAGATAATTTATGTATGCCCAAAAAACGCCTCGACGCGCCTGCGTTTTTCCATCTCCACCCCCGTCACCAACCCAAAATGGACAGTTCTGTCAATCACATTTGACATGTCACTTCCTGTTCGCTGTGTCTACGATCGACTGAAAAATGACCGCAATCAGACGTACGCACATGCGCACTGTTACACCGACGCATGCGTGGTTGGACAACATCGTCTGACTACGAACGGCCTGAATCGGGCCCTCTGTGCCAATTCACTCTCACGCTCCACACCCTGCACACTGCTCTGCTGATAGTGATACTGGCTGTGTACAGGGACTCATGAGTGGCTGTGCTGGCAAAGCGACTGTATAGGGGGCACACTGCATGCTAATGTATGCTGCGCTATACTCTGCTGGTTAAAGTGACTGTGTGAAGGGGCACACTGCACACTAATGTATGCTGCACTTGAGACGTCAATAGGGATTTCCCATTTACTGCATCTGAGCGTCCCGCGCCCTCCCGCCTGTTGCTGAGACCATCACGCTGCGGACAGCACAGGTCCCAGCGCGTGCAGCAGTGAAGAGATCTTACCCCTAGCCGTCCTAACTACTCCATGTATACTGCCTGGGCAACTTGCAGCCACACACTGAGACACTGTCACCTAATCAGTCAGCAGAGCCTGATCAACTCTGCGACAGCTTACCACCATAGTGCGGTAGGACTATTTTTATTTTAATTCACGGTGTTAGGCCTCCGGAGAGACGCATTTAGCAGTGACCTATTGTATATTTTGGATTATCCGGAGTATTACGGACATTTATTTGACCATCCATGAGATACTTACCACTGGCCTAACTAAGCACAAGCTTGACAAAAGCTACAAATACCTAGAACTGTGCTTAGGTCGAATGAAGAATTCCATCTTTATGTTTGATGGCAACATTTAGTCACAAATGTATCCATCACCATAGAAACAAATGTCTGTCAGCGGTTACCTATGTAGCTATTTACAAGATTATCCGATTTATCCATTTTAAAGTGAAGTACATTTTTTGGGGGCCCCAATTTCATGTTTTTCTCTTTTCCTTAAATTTGGTCGTTATATTTATGTATATGATGAGCATTTGATACACTCTGACATCGTTTGTATATGTTTTGTTTCCATTGCATCCAATTACATTTTTAATTAATAGACTATCCATTTCCAATTGATTTTATATTCCCACTTATAGCAGCGCTCCACATTAGACTAGGGGCCTGATTCAGACCCACTCGCGAGCGGCTGTCCGCTCGCAAGTGGGTCGATGTTCTGCACTGAGCATGCGCACGACGGAGGGAGCTCCGTCGTGCGCATGCGCCAGACGCGACGAGCGAAGGACTTTCCTTCGCTCGTTGTGTCTGATCAAAGGGGGCATGCTGTCGATATTGATTGACAGCACGCCCCCTTTGGTGGGCGTGCCGGGGGCGTGCCTCCCTGACGGGGGCGTTCCTAAGGGAACGCTTACCGTCAGAAGCCGGCCCACTGACATCACTAGTGATGTCAGTGGGAGTGATTTTGGCTCTGACAGAGCCAAAATCACTCCGGGCCTTGCGGTTGAAAACCTCAACCGCAGGCTCCGGCTCGCAGTTTCGATGGTCGCGATGGTCAAGACCATCGCGGCCATCAAACTGCACGCTCGTATAGGCTGTGGGTGGTGACCCACAGCTATACGAGCATCCAGGAGGATGCTCCATAGTTATGGAGGACGGCCCTCATTCAGAGCGTGCGCTCTGCTCAGAGCGTACGGCTCTGAATGAGGGCCTAGAGGTCTTCCCTTTTTTTGTGTTATTAATGTAGAGTGTCAGCTCCTCAGTGGTAGTAGCAGCAGCAAAAGGGGAGTTATTGTGTTTTTTTTTATAGTTTAATTTTAAGTATAGTGCCTTGTGTGTGTTTATGCTGCGCTATACTCTGCTGATTAAAGTGACTGTGTCCAGACTTGCAAGTGGCTGTGCTGGCAAAGTGACTGTGTCTAAGGGGGACACTGCACCATACTTGCCTTCCAGGAGGGAGCTGAATGCCAGCATGCAGCGGGGTTTGGCCAGCCAATGACGCTATATTGGGGCCAGGGCGGGACCGTGCGATTATGTCATCGTGGCCCCACCCCCTCTTCACAATGCTGAAATTAAAGGCATTGTGAAGCAGGGGGCGGAGCCACAATGACACGTTTCAGCGAGAATTGCGTCACGGGCCCCCCCCCACTGCGGGGGTTTCTGTCAGTGCAGGGGGTTAGGACGGGTTGGCGGCTACACGGGAGGCTTGCCTGCCTTTCCGGGGAGGGTAGGCAAGCCTGCACTGCACACCGATGTATGCTGCACTACTCTGCTGATTAAAGTGTTGAGACTCACAAGTGGCTGTGTGTACAAAAAAAAAGTTTAAAAAAATATAAAAAAACTTTCAAGAAGGTTAAAAGTTTAAAAAGAAAAAAATATATATTTTTTGGTGCTGTACCCAACTGTGTATACAGGCACCTTGACTCCTTGGGCCGTAGCCCTCTGTGTATACAAGCACTGTAACTCCTTGGACTTTAGCCCACTGTGTATACAAGCAACGTGACTCCTTGTGCCGTAACTCTGTGTATAAAAGCACTGTGACTCCTTGGGCCGTAGCCCTCTGTGTATAAAAGCACCATGACTCCTTGGGCCATAGCCCTCTGTGTATAAAAGCACAGTGACTCCTTGGGCCTCAGCCCTCTGTGTATACAAGCACCGTGACTCCTTGGGAGGCCAAATTCATACGGATCTCCTGCACCCAGTATACGGTAATTCTATGTGGCAATGTTAGTGATGGCGGCAGTTCTTGCTAACAGCGCAGTGGGGCGGTGTCTAACAATGATGCGTACAACTGAGAATACGGGCATATAGTCACATTAGTATACTATTGAATATCCATTTGCAGCAGCAGCTATGCGCTGTTGCGTTTGCATTAGGTGTGACTCAGAATCAGCCAGTATACGGTATATTGGCAATGGTTATAAGCTTACAAGCAAGGCCATCTTACCCCTTTGTCTGTTATTACCCAGTCTTGATTTATTACTGTACTTATGGGCGTAACTACCATAGGTGCAAGGGGTGCAGCTGCTATGGGGCCCAGAGACGAGGGGGCCCGTCTTCCTGCTCAAAGTTACATGTGTTAGATACATTTTTCCCCATTGGGTGGTACATAGGGGCCCTCACATACTTTTGCTATGGAGCCTTCATATACCTAGTTACGCCCCTGACTGTACTATTACTGTTTTGTTCCCCATTGAAAACCCCATGGGACTTGTTGCCACTATATAAGTAATCGTTAAAAAATAAATGAATAGATCTGAAAATGATGTAGCAGTACACGCCCACTTTACCGCCGCACTCATAGGTGGTGCTTTCACAATCTCCCTGAAATGCTTTTTCAAAAGTAGGCAAGTGTGGTATGAACAGCATCAGAGAAAATAAACACAACACTTGCCATGTGTTTGTGTCCTTCCTATCAAATCCTACACCCCACATATGTTATTCCCCTATAAACTATGGAGCTTATTCAGACCGGTCGTTAGCTCTACGAGCTCGCAACCGGGTCGATGTTGCTCCAGTGCACGACGGAGCCGGCTCCGTCGTTCGCATGCGCGAGACCCGGCTAATGACGGGTGATCCGTCGTTAGGGGTATCGTAGCAGACAGGGCGAGCTGCCGATGATTGCTGGGCGGGCCGGGGGCGTGCCCGGCCAAACGGAGGCGTTCGTTTGGGGGCGGCCCCACTGACATCATCAGTGATGTCAGTGGGGAGCTTCCTGCTCAAACAGAGCAGGAAGCTCCCTGGGACTTAAGGTTGACGTCGTAAGCCCCCGATGGTCGCGATGGTCTTAACCATTGTGACCATCACCCTTAGCGGTCATTAGAGCTGTGGGTGTTTACCCACAGTCTAATGACTGACATGGAAGCGGCCGTTCAGGATGCAGGCGGCCGCCCTGTTTCAGAACGACCGCTTGCATCCTACGACCGCCTCTGAATGAGCCCCTATATACCCGAAGAAAGAATATAATGTGGGATAGGATAATAATATAGCATAGAACAAAGAAACTTGTTTAAGGACTGCTGAAAATAAATATAGAACTGCTTAAAAATAAATGACAATTCCACCCGTGCTGTCATTTTTTTTTTTTTTACTGAGAAATACGTATGAGCTCATACAGCAAGTACAGCATGAATCATTTATAGATCTCCATATAAAGGTATCTATACTGATCAAGAACAGAAGTGGGAAAATTGGATAAAACAGAGATGGGGGTAAAATATAATATGATACATTTCATTAACTGTTTATATCATGAACACATCTCTATTAACATGGTAATATTTTTTCCTTTCAATCAGTGTAAACTAATATTTACCAAATTATTGGAGAAATATGATTGTGAGCCTTTTCTTTAACCACTTCATGATATGAGAACCATATCCTTATTTTCCTACAGTCACATAAACCTAACAGTACCGATTTTTGGTGGTCGGTAAAAATGTACACAAAAGGCAAGGGTTAATAGTGAATTGAATACATATGAGTGTGGTTTAAGCAGATCTCGGGCCAGGTCAATGTTACGCTCATTTGGGGACCTACAATGTTGGGGTGGACAACAAAAATAAAAGATAACAAAGTTTTCTATTTACTCTGTTAAAACAGAGTCTATTGCTTCATTCCTCTCTTCCTCCCTCATACTTACCCCAGCCAGTACCTATACTGGTCACAAGAGAACCATGAGTGCTGGTGACTTTTATTATCCTTCTATTTTATGGTTTGTGGCACTGATGAAATGTCAACATGATTAGTATGTTGACCAAAACGTCTTTAGTGGTCTAGTGGTGACCTGGTACGTCGGCTTCAGTGGTGTATTCCTGGTCCGGAGGTGACATCATAATGACTTTCCGTGGATCCTGTGAGACTTCTGGTGATTATCGCTTATCCTAACCCTTAACCCTCCCTCTAGTGTCTAACCCTAACCGCTAACCTCCCATCCTGAAGCCTAACCCCTACCCTCCCCCTAGTGCCTAACCCTATCCTTCCTTCCTGTAGCATAACCCTCCCCCTATTGCCTAACCCTAACCTCCCCTCCTGTAGTTTAACCCTAACCCTCCCCCTAGTGCCTAACCCTAACCTCCCTTCCTGTAGCCTAACCTTAGCCCTCCTCCTAGTGGCTAACAGTAACCTCCCCTTCTGCAGTCTAACACTAATCCTCCTCCTAGTGCCTAACCCTAACCATCCCTCCTGTAGTTTAACCCTAACCCTCCCTCTAGTGCCTAACCCTAACCTCCCCTCCTGTAGCCTAGTCCTAACCCTTCTCCTAGTGCCTAACCCTAACCTCCTCCTGTAGCCTAGCCCTAACCCTCCGCCTAGTGCCTAACCCTAACCTCCCCTCCTGTAGCCTAGC
The DNA here is from genome assembly GCA_031769625.1 of Taudactylus pleione. Classification (NCBI taxonomy): domain Eukaryota; kingdom Metazoa; phylum Chordata; class Amphibia; order Anura; family Myobatrachidae; genus Taudactylus; species Taudactylus pleione. Next base: position 3,031,831 of record JAUIMM010000325.1, read on the forward strand.
CCTAACCCTCCTCCTAGTGCCTAACCCTAACCTCCCCTTTTGCACCCTAACCCTCCTCCTAGTTCCTAACCCTAACCTCCCCTTCTGCAGCCTAACCTTCATCCTAGTGCCTAACAGTAACCTTCCCTTCTGCAGCCTAACCCTAACCCTCCTCCTAGTGCCTAACCCTAACCTCCCCTTCTGCACCCTAACCCTAACCCTCTTCCTAGTGCCTAACCCTAACCTCCCTTTCTGCACCCTAACCCTCCTCCTAGTGCCTAACCCTAACCTCCCCTTCTGCAGCCTAACCCTCCTCCTAGTTCCTAACCCTAACCTCCCCTTCTGCACCCTAACCCTAACCCTCTTCCTAGTGCCTAACCCTAACCTCCCTTTCTGCACCCTAACCCTCCTCCGAGTGCCTAACCCTAACCGCCCCTTCTGCAACCTAACCCTCTTCCTAGAGCCTAACCCTAACCTCCTCCCCTGGAGCCTAACCCTAACTCTCCCGCTAGTTCCCAACCCTAACTTCTTTCCTATAGCCTAAACCTCAAAGGTGTCTTTATAATGGGTTCAAGGTGTGTGGGACACAAGGGCCCCTGGGTCCAGGGGGGCTCAGACCGCACACCCTGCACCCATAGTTAATTATACTCACCTTTCAGCCAATTCTGGTGTCCTGCTCTGCAGCGCCGTTCCGGCACTGCAGAGCAGCAAAGAATCATTGGGAGATGGCGGCGGCCATGTGCAGAAGAGATGTCCCCGGGAAAAAGGCGAGGATGCCATTTTCACAGAGACCTGCGCATAAAGCCAGAATCTACTGCGCTGAGAGAGAGGAGGGGGCCCAAACGGTGGCTGCACATGGACCTCCTCCACTTTTAAAATGCTTCTGCTAACCCTAACCCTCCCCCTAGTGCCTAACCCTAACCTCCTTTCATACAGCCTATCCATAACCCTATTCCTAGTGCCTTACCTTAACCTCCCCTCCTGAAATCTAACCCTCACCCTCCCTCTAGTATGTAATCCTAACCTCCCCTCCTGCAGCCTAAACCTAGCCCACCCCTAGTGCCTAATCCTAACCCTCCTCCTAGTGCCTAACCCTATGCTCCCCACGTTACCTAACCCTCCTCCTCCGGCCCATGCAGAATGTTAATATTTTACATGTCGACATTCTGCTCATGCCAACGTGTACAATTTTGACACTATGGGGCCTATTCATCATTACTTAAAAATTGATTGAGGTAATTAGGTTTAGAACTCGCATGGAGTTCTACCTAATTACTGGAGGAATTCATCATTCCTCCTCCCTATAACTATCTATTCCGAAAAGCTGTCATTTTTGCAATGACAGCTTTTCAGGAAATAGACGGTTTTCCCTCTCTACACTAACTTACCGCAGCTGTAATCAGTGCTGCGCATGCGCTGTTACATTCACAAAATCAGCGCATGCGCAGCACTGATTACAGCAGCGGTATGTCTGTGTCTCCCCTAACCCCCCCTCCAGCCACATCAGCTTGCCTCTCCCTCCTACCTGGCCACCTGTAACAGGCTGCAGCAGCGGACCCCGACCTCCGGCTGAAGATTTAAAAAAAAAAAACTTTACTGTGTTCTGCCGGGAGAACACAGTGTCAGAGCAGCAGCCGGAGGAGGTACCAGGGAGTGATGGAGGGAGCCGAGGAGGACCTGCTCACGCTGAAAGCAGGTAAGTATAACCCGCTATACGCCATCTGAGAGTGACGTATAGTAACACCATCAAGTTCCGAAAATACATAATTTTCGGAATTTGATGAATAGCCTAATTTCTACATCCCCATACTAATGTACTAATGTATGGGGAGTGTGGAAATGAACGCAGGCGGACTTAACCAGGAGATATCAGTAATATCTTCTGTGTTAAGTGTGTTAATGAATACTAAAAAAAGGTAATTAAGGAAAATGTCCTTAAAATCGTTATTTTAGTGTTGATGAATGGGCCCTTATAACTGTTGACATTATGTTGTCGACATTATGACGACTTCCCATATAAGCCAGTGCTGTGGGCTTTGCATATGTGCTTTAATGTAATTAGGAAGAAGACTTATGGTAATTAGTAGGGGTGAGCGGGTTCGGATTTCTGAAATCCGAACCCCCCCGAGCCCCCCCGATCCAAGGCCGATCCGAGTCAGGCTCGACTTTTCCTGCCTGACTCGGATCTGAAATCGAGGCAAAACTTCATCATCCCGCCTTCAGGGTCTCGCGGGTTTTGGATCCTATATAAGGTACCCGCGTCGGCGCCATTTTCTCACTCGGCTGTGGACAGTGAAGAGGGAGGGTGGGAGTTAGGGCTGGCTGGGCTGTGTAGTGTAGTGTAGTGTAGTGCAGAGTAGTGTTGTGCTGTGCTGCGCTGTGCTGCTGTTGTCCACTACTTCAAAGTCCATAGGGGCTGGCTGTGTTGTGCTGTGCTGCTGTTGTTAATAGGGGCTGTGTCCACTACTTCAAAGTCCATAGGGGCTGGCTGGACTGTGTTGTGCAGTCAGTTCTCCATAGGGGCTGTGTCCACTCCAAAGTCCTGTGCAGTGTCCCAGTCCTAAAGGGGTGCTGTAGTGTTGTCCAGGGGGTGCTCTGTCCATCAGGGGTGCTCCCCCCAAGTGCTAAAAAAATAATATTTTTTGTGTGTTTGTGAATTGTGTGCGCAGTAGCCGCACATGCATCAACAAAGTAGTGCCAAGCGTGCGCCTGTGTCATAAGTAAAGGGCCGGCTGGCTTGACCGTTAAAGGGTGCTGTAACCCCCAAAGTACACTCCAGTCCAAACCAAAAAAAAAATTATATTCTGTGTTTGTGAATTGTGTGCGCAGTAGCCGCACGTGCATCAACAAAGTAGTGCCAAGCGTGCGCCTGTGTCATAAGTAAAGGGCCGGCTGGCTTGACCGTTAAAGGGTGCTGTAACCCCCAAAGTACACTCCAGTCCAAACCAAAAAAAAAATAATTTTCTGTGTTTGTGAATTGTGTGTGCAGTAGCCGCACGTGCATCAACAAAGTAGTGCCAAGCGTGCGCCTGTGTCATAAGTAAAGGGCCGGCTGGCTTGACCATTAAAGGGTGCTGTAACCCCCAAAGTACACTCCAGTCAAAACCAAAAAAAAAATTATTTTCTGTGTTTGTGAATTGTGTGCGCAGTAGCCGCACGTGCATCAACAAAGGAGCAGCGCCAAACATGCGCCTGTGTCATAAGTAAAGGGCCGGCTGGCTTGACCATTAAAGGGTGCTGTAACCCCCAAAGTACACTCCAGTCCAAACCAAAAAAAAAATTATTTTCTGTGTTTGTGAATTGTGTGCACTGTGGCTGCACGTGCATCAACAAAGGAGCAGCGCCAAACGTGCGCCTGTGTCCCATAGGTAAAGAGCCGGCTGGCTCATTTCTTAAAGGGTGGTGTAACCCACAAAGAGCACTACTCTCCAGCAAAAATAAAAACATATTTTCTGTGTTTGAGTGCGCTTTAGCCGCACGTATTTATCAATATAACATAAATGGAGGACCAAACTTTCTCCGATAAAAATAAAATAGGGAAAGATCAAGAACCACTTCCTCCTAGTGCTGTTGCTGCTGCTGGGAGTTGTTCATCATCCCAGAGAGGAAGTAGGAACATCACTACTTTTACTAAACAATTGACCCTCCAACAGTCCCTAGCGATGAGGATGCAGTACGACAGCAGTCATCCTGAAGCAAAACGTATAACTGAGGCCTTGACTGCTATGTTGGTGTTAGACGTGCGTCCGGTATCCGCCATTAGTGCAGTGGGATTTAGACAATTGATGGAGGTAGTGTGTCCCCGGTTCCAAATCCCATCTAGATTCCACCTGCATCCTCAAAGCAGCAGCGACAAGCGTGCGTCTGTCTGTTAAAGGGTGGTGACACCCTCAAAGTGTGCTACACAAACAAAAAAAATATTGTTCTTTTTTTTCTGTCTTTGTGAATTGTGTGGGCTGTAGCCGCACTTGCATCCTCAAAGCAGCAGCGACAAGCGTGCGTCTGTCTGTTAAAGGGTGATGACACCCTCAAAGTGTGCTACACAAACAATAAAAATATTGTTCATTTTTTTTCTGTCTTTGTGAATTGTGTGGGCTGTAGCCGCACTTGCATCCTCAAAGCAGCAGCGACAAGCGTTCGTCTGTCTGTTAAAGGGTGGTGACACCCTCAAAGTGTGCTACACAAACAATAAAAATATTCTTCTTTTTTTTTCTGTCTTTGTGAATTCTGTGGGCTGTAGCCGCACTTGCATCCTCAAAGCAGCAGCGACAAGCGTGCGTCTGTCTGTTAAAGGGTGGTGACACCCTCAAAGTGTGCTACACAAACAATAAAAATATTGTTCTTTTTTTTTTCTGTCTTTGTGAATTGTGTGGTCTTTAGCCGCACTTGCATCCTCAAAGCAGCAGCGACAAGCGTGCGTCTGTCTGTTAAAGGGTGGTGTAACTCTCAAAGTGCTCCAAAAAATAGAAAACTATTTTTTTAATGTGTTTGTGACTTGTGTGCGATGTAGCCGCACTTGCATCCTCAAAGCAGCAGCGACAAGCGTGCGTCTGTCTGTTAAAGGGTGGTGACACCCTCAAAGTGTGCTACACAAGCAATAAAAATATTCTTCTTTTTTTTCTGTCTTTGTGAATTGTGTGGGCTGTAGCTGCACTTGCATCCTCAAAGCAGCAGCGACAAGCGTGCGTCTGTCTGTTAAAGGGTGGTGACACCCTCAAAGTGTGCTACACAAACAATAAAAATATTCTTCTTTTTTTTCTGTCTTTGTGAATTGTGTGGGCTGTAGCTGCACTTGCATCCTCAAAGCAGCAGCAACAAGCGTGCGTCTGTCTGTTAAAGGGTGGTGACACCCTCAAAGTGTGCTACACAAACAATAAAAATATTCTTCTTTTTTTTTTCTGTCTTTGTGAATTGTGTGGGCTGTAGCCGCACTTGCATCCTCAAAGCAGCAGCGACAAGCGTGCGCCTGTCTGTTAAAGGGTGGTGACACCCTCAAAGTGTGCTACACAAACAATAATAATATTGTTCTTTTTTTTTTCTGTCTTTGTGAATTGTGTGGGCTGTAGCCGCACTTGCATCCTCAAAGCAGCAGCGACAAGCGTGCGTCTGTCTGTTAAAGGGTGGTGTAACTCTCAAAGTGCTCCAAAAAATAAAAAACTATTTTTTTAATGTGTTTGTGACTTGTGTGCGATGTAGCCACACTTGCATCCTCAAAGCAGCAGCGACACGCGTGCGTCTGTCTGTTAAAGGGTGGTGACACCTTCAAAGTGTGCTACACAAACAATAAAAATATTCTTCTTTTTTTTCTGTCTTTGTGAATTGTGTGGGCTGTAGCTGCACTTGCATCCTCAAGCAGCAGCGACAAGCGTGCCTCTGTCTGTTAAAGAGTGGTGACACCCTCAAAGTGTGCTACACAAACAATAAAAATCTTCTTCTTCTTTCTGTCTTTGTGAATTGTGTGGGCTGTAGCCGCACTTGCATCCTCAAAGCAGCAGCGACAAGCGTGCGTCTGTTTGTTAAAGGATTACATCGGTGACAGCATCCAAGTAGGCATGTCAGACAGTCCGTACCTGTACTGGCAGGGAAAAGAAGCAATTTGGAGGTCCCTGTACAAACTGGCTCTATTTTACCTGAGTTGCCCCCCCTCCAGTGTGTACTCTGAAAGAGTGTTTAGTGCAGCCGGGAACCTTGTCAGCGAAAGGCGTAGGAGGTTGCTTCCTCAAAATGTGGAGAAGATGATGTTCATAAAATGAATTATCAACTCTTCCAGGGAGACCAGCCTCCAGAACGTACAGAGGGACCTGTGGTTGTGGATTCCAGCGGGGACGAATTAATACTCTGTGAGGATGAGGATGTACACAACACTGAAGAGGGTGAGGAATTTGTGGATGAGGAGGATGAGGACGACATCTTGCCTCCGTAGAGCCAGTTTGTGCAGGGACAGATTAATTGCCAGCTTGTTTTGTGGGGGCCCAAACGAACCAATCATTTCAGCCACAGTCGTGTGGCAGACCCTGGCGCTGAAATGATTGGTTTGTTAAAGTGTGCATGTCCTGTTTATACAACATAAGGGTGGGTGGGAGGGCCCAAGGACAATTCCATCTTGCACCTCTTTTTTTTCTTTGCATTATGTATAGTTTGGGGCCTAGTTTTTCAAACTGCCATCCTGTCTGCCACTGCAGTGCCACTCCTAGATGGACCACGTGTTTGTGCCGCCCACTCGTATCTCTTAGCATAGTCATCCAGCTACCTCGATGCAACCTTTTGGACATAAAAACACTATTGTGAGGTGTTCAGAATAGACTGGAAATGAGTGGAAATTAAGGTTATTGAGGTTAATAATAGCATAAGTGCAGAAAAACCCACAAATTCTGTGATTTTAGCTGTTTTTATGCTTTTTTTCAAAAAAATACAGATCCAAAACACAAAACCCAGAACCCAAAACACGGAAGGGTGGTTTTGGCAAAACCAATCCAGATCCAAAACACGAAGAAAGATCCAGATCCAAAACCAAAACACAAAACACGAAAAGTGGCCGGTGCACACCCCTAATATATATATATATATATATATATATATTATTCACTGAAGTCCACTTCAACGCCGGAAAAGCTCTACAGATCCGGCTCTGGTCTGAACGGCGCCGACTCGGAAATATCCTGGGTCGGCGCCGGGGAAATTCCGGGTCTGATCCGGATTGGTACCCTGGGCCTGATTCAGACCCGATCGCAAGCGCTGTGCACGACGGAGCCAGCTCCGTCGTGCGCATGCGCGAGACCTGGATAGCAACGGGCAATCCATCGCTCCGGGTCTCGCACCAAAGGGGGCGTGCTGTTGATGTTGAGTGACAGCACGCCCCCTTTGGTGGGCGGACCGGGGGGGTGGCTGCCCAGACGGAGGCATTCCCATGAGAACACCTACCGTCTGGGGGCGGCCCCACTGACATCACAAGAGATGTCATTGGGAGATCTTTCGGCTCTGTTTTGAGCCGAAAGCTCTCTGGGGCTTGAGGCCACGAGACCCTACCACATGGGTCTCATCGCAAGCCCGATGGTCGCAATGGTCTTGACCATCGCGACCATCATCATGGCCGCTCGCTATAGCTGTGGGTGGTCACCCACAGCTATGCGAGCGGCCCGGAGGCCGTCCTTTAAAAAAAAAGACCAGCCCTGATTCAGAGCGAGCGCTCTGTCAGAGCGACAGGCTATGAATCAGGGCCCCTGTTCCAACCTCCGGGTCAGAGCCGGAATTTCGGTATAAATGCGGTATTACATACAGTGGTTGTCAGATTTCCGGTGCAGCTCTGAAACATTTCCAAACAATGCTGAAAATATTTTTAACACTTTTTGTGAACAACTCCTAACATTGAAAAGTTATTTATAGCTCAACAGCAATCGATGCACTACAAATATCTTAACAAATATGGTTGTCATTAGTTTCAGCTCATTAGTGTAATTGGAATAAAGAACAGATACAAATACATCTCATTGCCGAGTATTAGAGGGATCCAGAGGAAATCAGGTAGGAAAAATGTAATAGTTGCATCTTGTGAAACGCGTCGAGGAGAAGTGGTAGCTGTAAGTACAGATGATGATAAGGTAAATTATACCTGAACGATTCCTTCTTAACAAATACATATCATTTAGATTGCAAACTCTTTCCCACAGGATGATATTACATTTGCATTTATTGGGAGTTATTGAATTGTCTTAATTTTATATTAAATGGCATATTAAGTGCGTCCTTCTTTTGCAAACTGTAGATTAAATGGTGGCACTATAAAGACCCAAATGTGTATGTGTATCCATGTGATAGGGAATATAGGGCCTGATTCAGCAAGGACCACAGTTGCTTACATGCATGCAATGGGCCGATTGTTGCGTACTGCACATGAGATTACAATCGGGACTGCAGAAACAGAGGTAGGCAGAGAAATGGCAGAGTGATTGACAGGAAGTGTCTTTTGTGGGTGGTGACGGGGGGGTGGTCGGGTGAACGCAGGCGTGCCAGTGTGTTGGGACAGCGTTGCAGGGGCGTGCATAAATTATCCACTGTGATATCATACGCAGCCTGAGGCCTCATAGCGTGCACTGAATTAAGCAATTCTGGAGTGAGGTCCGACCTGCCTTAACTGTGCCTATGGGTCCGATGTTACTCGATGTTACCTATTGTTTCGCTATGTTGGCCAAGTATACGGATGTGAGTAAGGGGAAGTGGGCGTCCTCATGTCAGACTGAGATCGAAATGTGAATGCAAACATTTACATATACATGCTGATATTAGCAACTGCGCTGCTTGTGTATAATCAGAATAGCAATCCGTGCTGAATCAGGTCCGTAGATTGTAAGCTCCACTGGGATGGGGACTGATGTGAAAGCACCGTGTGATATGTGCAATATGCATGCTCTCTAAATAAATTAGAACGTAAAATGACATAAGCATCATCCAAGAAACTAATCAGATTGTAGCGATCATTTTCTAGAATGTACTAGTTAAATGATAGCCGGAATCTGATTGGCTAGTATGGGAAATACTTCTCCTTCTCTGTTTTAGAAGTTTTAGTAAATCTACCCCCATAGTGTTAAGGTGCCTATCCACTAAACGATCAAAATGAGCGATTGAACGATAACGGCATCGTTCGATTGTTCGATAATCGTTCAATAATCGTTTGAAAATCATTTGCAGATTGTTTAAAAAATTGGTTGTTTAGACATCCATCATCGGGCAAACATGCTGGTCAACCTAACGATAAGGTCAGGTTCAGCATGTTTGTAGACGATTGATTGTGCCTACACTGAATGACTGCTCGTTCAGTGTAGGCACATCACAGACTGACAAACAACTGCACGATTACAATGTCATAATCATGCAGTCTTTTGCTTGTCTTCTAGTGGATGTGTGCCCTAACTGTATCTGTTTATGTTATCTCTGTGGGAGCAATCAAGGTCATTCTAATGTGCAGCAAGAGCGAGTTTGAGCCATCAGTGCGCCCAGCAGTAATGCCACGGTGATTAATAAACAGTACATATGTGAACTCTGCTGGACATCGCACGGTGACTGGAAATGTAATGTTTTCTGACATGTTCACGGTGGGACAGGAAGCCGGATGTTCTCCTGATTTACCAGCGCCCCTGTCTCGCTGATTCTCCTTGCAGAGTAATAATTTATGTCACATTTTGTGACAGGGCTGATAGACTGTAATAAGTTCTCTTATGGCAGCGACCACTATTTTATTGGCCGGCAATGCTGACTACTGTCCAGTCTTCTTGGAGTAAATAAATGGCATTTACAGTACTGAGCAGGGTAATTGCGTAATATTGTGGTCGCTGGCGGCATGGGATGAACAATACATGGCAATGACATAGGGCAATGCCTCTGAGAATGACAGCAGCTGTTTGCTCTTCCTGTCAGCCCTCTGCACATAGCAAATATTACTATCGGTATCATTTATTTCTATTCCGTAGCACAACAAGACTCCAGACACTGACGGGCAGTTGTGTGCAAAGTGTGGGGAGCCCTGGTCAACTTTTATAGTTCAGTTAATCTATCAGAGAGAAGACGTTAGTTACGGTTAGTACAATGTCTACAGCATAGTTACCTACCTTTAATACTCTCTTCCCGGGAGAAGACCGGGTAAGAGAAGCAGCAGGGGGCTGACAGGGGCGGGGCTTGATGATTCGCGTCATTAAGCCCCACCCCCTTGCGGTAAAATTGCCACGATTGGGTACAATTTACATAGGGGGCGGAGCCAAATGCTGTGATTCATGCCAAATCACGGCTTAAACCCCGCCCCTTCACGGAGATCTGCGATCGCCGCGGGTACTCCTCATTCTGCCCACTTCACTAGGAAGTGGGCAGAATGCGGGAGAAATGCCTACCCTTCCGGGGGTGCGGGGGGTTGTCCGAAAAATCGTGAGCCTCCCGCGAAAACTGGGAGGGTAGGCATGTATGGTCTACAGTGAACAAATGTAAATATTACCCATGTCTGCACATTGTAATGCTCATCTGCTATTTATTTATGTGCCAGATTTAACAGGCTGAATAAATACAATTATGACTGTGGCATATATATGATTTTTAAGGACTCAATACTTCATTTACTCATTAGTCATTAACCACTTAACTGACAAATTCTATTTTTACCAAAAAACGCTCTGAAATTGCACTTTTAACTGTATTTTTCAAAGTATATTTAAGAATGTTATTAAAAAAAATAATAATAACTTGGGGGTTTTACCGTTTTAGCACCCCTCCCCAAACCCCAGTATCCATAGGTCCCACATTTTAAAATCACTACATATTACCCCCTCAGAAATAGCTGCCCCCCTCCAGTGGAAAAAGATCCCCAGCACTATCACCCCCCTAGTGGTAATAGATCCACATTGGCCCCTACAGGAAGCAATAAATCACATTGGCTCCACAGGAAAAAACAAACACATTGACCTCCACAAGAAAAAAAGAAAACACATTGACCCTCACAGGAAAAAAAACACACACACTGGCCTCTGGCAGGGTAAAAAAAAACACATTAGCCCCCACAGGAAAAAATATAACACATTGGCCCCACAGAAAAATAACAAACACACTGGCCCCTACTTAAAAGAATAAAACACACTGGCCCCTACAGAAAAGAATAAAACAAACTGGTCCGCACAGAAAAAAAATAAAACACATTGACCCGCACAAGAAAAAAAATAGGGTCAGCAGTGTTTGCAGTGGCGTCACTAGGGGGGTGCGGCCCGCATCGGGTGTCACCCTTCAAGGGGGTGACACCAAGAAGAGCAGTATGTCACACCTGCGGGCCGCACACCCACGGCACCACCGCTGACCATGAACTGCTGGAGCCAGAGACACTGTAAAGGAGCCGGAGACGCTGGTCCGTCCTGCCGCTGGTCCTCTGCTCTGCCCCCCGCCGCTACCGCCGCTGCCGGGTGTCAGCTGCACATTCTGTCACTGCGGCCGGCGTCCAGAGCCACACACAGGCACAGAGAATCTCTGTGCCTGTGTGTGGTTCTGGACGCCGGCCGCGAAGACGTCATCGCGCACGCCGGCTCCGCTTGTAGTTCTGGGGGAGCCGCCCGGCGCCCAGCCTGATGGAGAAGGAGGAGGAGGGACTACGGGCCTGTGAGCGCGCTGCCAAGAGGGACTCAAGCCAAGTGCGCACCCCACCTGGACAGGCCAACAGGTTGTGAAGAGAGAGGTAAGTACTGACTGACTGCACAGGGGAGGGGGCACAGCATAAGGGGGATTACTGGGGCCACTGCATAAGAGGCGCTACTGGGGGCACAGCGTAAGGGAAATTGCTGGGGGCACTGCATAAGAGAGACAATACTGGGGGCACTGTATAAGGGCACTACTGGGGGCACAGCTTAAGGGAAATTGCTGGGGGCACTGCATAAGAGAGACAATACTGGGGGCTCTGTATAAGGGCACTACTGGGAGCACTGCATAAGAGGCGCTACTGGGGGCACTGTGAGTGTATAAGGCGTACTACTGGGGGCACTGTATAAGGGGCGCTACTGGGGGCACAACTTAAGGGGCATTGCTGAGGCACTGCATAAGAGGCGCTATAAGGGGCACTGTATAAGACACTACTGGGGGTACTGTATAAGGGGCACTACTGGGTGCACAACATAAGGGGGCACTCATAAGGTGCATTACTGGGTGCACTGAATGAGGGGCACTACTGGGGCCCTGCAAAAGGTGCGCTACTGGTGGTAAAGTATAAGGACGCGATGATGTTACAGACTGTGCGCGGCTGCGCCGGGTGAGTGGTCCCGGTCCAGCCTTCGGCATACACGTGGTGAATTGTAGTTTTCTATTTAAGGTGAGAGTTGTTTTGTGTTAATTAGCCTGATGACAGTGCCTGATTAAACAAGCACTGAAACATTGCAAATTTAATGCCAGAGTTGTGTTATCTGTAAGAGCATGGAATGCTGCACCCTCCGCTGCTGTGTGTGTGTATATATATATATATATATATATATATATATCATACAAAAAATGTAAGATACAGACCAGCACACCGCCATAAGTTGCAAAAAATATATACTGTATTTAAATGTCCATAATAAGGTGCATTAGCATATTTAGCAGCAAGTGTATACAGAACGTATTTGTAAATAGGCATGTTACTTATCGAGTATAACAAAGCAGCCATGTCAACCGTCTTGGTCGATATTTGTCGGCATGATATGATGGTGACTGGTAGCCAGATAATAGTCACTTTTGGGCAGGCTATCGCCCCTCCCCCAGCAAATGGCTGCTTTGACTGATATGGCTGCTTTGTTATACTCGATAAGTAACATGCCTATTTACAAATACGTTCTGTATACATTTGCTGCTAAATATGCTAATGTACTTTATTATGGACAGTTAAATATATATTTATTGCAACTTATGGTGGTGTGCTGGTCTGTATCTTAAATGTTTTGTATGATATCTATGTCTATTGAATCCTTATGTGACCCAATGAAAATTTGAACCAGGCTTGTGTGCGTTTTTTTTTTTTGATATATAGGTTTTTATTTTTTTTTGGTGGAGGGGGGGGGGTGTCACCATGAGTTCTAGCACCGGGTGACACCAACCCTAGTGACGCCTCTGGATGTTTGTACCTGGGACCAAGGGGTATGGTGGTTAGTGTATGTCCCTGGGGCCTGGAGGGTATGGTGGGTAGTGTATGTCCCTGGCCTGGGGGTACTGTACATCTAGGGGGCCAGGGAGTAGGGTATGATCTGGAGGCCAGGGGGTAGGGCGGATTATGGGTATATTCCAGAGGCAGGGATGGTAGTTAGGGTGGGTACTGTATTGTGAGGCCAGGGGGTAGTCTGGTTAGTCAATTACCCCCACCAGAGCCAGAGTCTGGAGCATGAGCTCCATACACTCTGCCACCACTGTGGGCATGATGGGAGTAGTAGTAGTTGGATGCAGGGTACAGGATGAGAGTGGTAGTATTGCAGATCAGGGGCATGCTGGGAGTAGTAGTAGTGGGAAGCAGGAGGTTGGATGTTAGTAGTAGTAGTGCAGATCAGGGGGCAGTGTAGGAGTAGTAGTAGTGCAGATTAGGGGCAGGATGGTAGTAGTATCGGGAAGTGGGGGCAGGATGGGAGTAATAGTAAAGTGGGTAAGCTTGAAGTAGTAGTGTTGGAGCAGGGGGCAGTTTGAGAGTAGTAGTTCCAAGCAGGATGGGAATAATAGTGGAAAGCAGGGGCAGGATGGGAGTAATAGTGGAAAGCAGGGGCAGAATGGGAGTAATAGTGAAAAGCAGGGGCAGAATGGGAGTAATAGTGAAAAGCAAGGGCAGAATGGGAGTAATAGTGAAAAGTAGGGGCAGAATGGGAGTAATAGTGAAAAGCAGCAGCAGGATGGGAGTAGTAGTGTGGAGCAGGGGCAGGATGGGAGTAGTAGTGTGGAGCAGGGGCAGGATGGGAGTAGTGGTGGGAGTAAGTGGGCAGCATGGGTGTAATAGTGGAAAGCAGGGGCAGAATGGAAGTAACAGTGAAAAGTAGGGCAGAATGGGAGTAATAGTGAAAAGCAGAAGCAGGATGGGAGTAGTAGTGTGGAGCAGGGGCAGGATGGGAGTAGTGGTGGGAGTAAGTGGGCAGCATGGGTGTAATAGTGGAAAGCAGGGGCAGAATGGAAGTAACAGTGAAAAGTAGGGCAGAATGGGAGTAATAGTGAAAAGCAGAAGCAGGATGGTAGTAGTGTGGAGCAGGGGCAGGATGGGAGTAGTGGTGGGAGTAAGTGGGCAGGATGGGAGTGGAAGGGACCCTCTGGGAAGAAGTAAACTGAACATGAATCACCAATCACAGCCAGAGTGAGTGAAAAGCTCCTGCCACTCACGTCCCGCTCCCAGGGCCACCATCAGGGGGGCACTGCTGGTACTAGAGTCCCGGGCCCTGACAGGGGGACTGGCCAGCAGCGGAATGGATAAGCATCGGGTGCATTTTGAAAGTGGCGCTGGCCACAAGCCAAACATAGCTCGCAGACCAGCAGCCAATCAGGAGCGGCCACAGCCAGCGGCGACTCCTGATTGGCTGCCGATTCGCAAGCTCCGATTAACTCGCAGCACCAAATTTAAACAAAATGCCGCTGCCTCCTGGGCCCTGTCTCTGTCCTGGTTAGTGTAGTGTGAGCGGCAGCCAGTCCAGCAACCGCCAGCTTTTGTAGAAATTGAGTTATGATGAATAGACCTCTTAGAGTTTTCTGTGACAAATTGTTCCATAGAGAAATAGTTTATGAATAGATCTTTTGACTGTAGTTAATTGTGTGTGTACTTTATATCTCTGCTTGTGGCATAGTAGTTTTCATTAATTTTTTTTTCCAGGTGAGTGTGACCACGCCCCCATGATTTTGCCACGCCTACCCAACACCCAGGCCCATGAATTCTTTCCAGGGCCTGGGCACATGAATGAAGTTTTGAGAGTGGTTCATAAGCCAGTAATCACAGAAATTGCCCAGAAAACAGAAGGGATCAATATTGGTCGCACGCTTCCAGTAATTCGATGAAGTATTTTCATTTGTCATATCGAAAATAAGTAATTGCTGAAACCCACATAATGAACTTTGCTGTAAAACAATATTGCAAGCATCACATACTGTATATAAAATAAATATATATTAACCAGTTTGTGCCTAGACTTTCAGGTAGCTGCAGGACATTAATTTTGTTTTTGCTAATAATTATTTCATCTCCGATTAAATATTAAACGGCATCCAAAGCCAGACCGCCAGCTGTGATTGGATTGACGGACCCGGTTCAAATGCACAGGGGTTAATCACATTAATGTTACATGTAACTTTGCAAAAATGCTGTTGACTCAGCAGTTTCCTCTTCCAGAGACGTAAAACCTCATTGAGAAGTGCATTCATCCAGGACTAAAGTGGCTTTCATATTATAGCAGCTAGACTATAGCTCTCTAACGCAGAGTCCCCAGTCACCGGGAAGCAAAAGGGATATATAAGAGCATGTACCACTGCAGCATTCCCAATGTGACTGTCATCAAAACTTGCTGGGAAAGGAAACACGCTGGTAATTTCAATAACAAGAAGAACAGTTTGTACCGGCATAAGGGAATTGTTCCTTCACATTTCAAGCGTCCATGAATCTCAGCATTTTTGGCCGACAAACCAGCTTGTGAAGATCTCACTGAGGAAAAAAATATTTTCGAACAAATTCATGTTTTGGATTTTTTTTTTTTATTTATATGTTTAAAAATATAGTTTTATTTTTACACAGATAATACATTTCACCTATCTCACCGTCTACTCACAACCTCCATGCTCCACCCTAACCCTTCGCCACGCTCAAGTAGCTTTCCACAGAAAAAAATTGTAATGAAATCAAAAAGTTTATATATTAAGGCAGAAATCAAATATTATCTTATAAATAAACAAGTATTATTTTAAAGATAGATAGATAGATAGATAGATAGATAGATAGATAGATAGATATGAGATAACTAGATATATAGAAAGATAGATAGATAGATAGATCGATAGATAGATATGAGATAGATAGATAGATAGATAGATAGATATGAGATAACTAGATATATAGAAAGATAGATAGATATATATGAGATAGATAGATAGATAGATAGATAGATAGATATAGACAGATAGATATGAGATAACTAGATATATAGAAAGATAGATAGATATATATGAGATAGATAGATAGATAGATAGATAGATAGATAGATAGATAGATAGATAGACAAGAGATAGATACAGTATGAGAAAGATAGATAGATAGGAGATATATATATATATATATATACATATATTACATAGATATAAGATAGATATGTAGATAAATATAAGATAGATAGTTAAATACTGTAGATATATGTGAGATAGATAGTTATGAGGTCGATAGATAGATAGATAGATAGATAGATAGATAGATAGATAGATAGATAGATAGTTATAAGATATAGATAGAAAGATAGGATAGATACATATAAGATAGATAGTTAAATAGATACTGTAGATATATATGAGATAGTTATGAGATAGATAGATAGATAGATTGATAGATATGAGATAGATAAATAGCTATAAGATAGAATCATTCGCAAATCGTGCAGTTTAATGTCTAATACGACCAGCAATGCGCATGCACGCTGGTCGTATTGGACATCTATCATTGGGCAAACATGCTGGTCAACCTGACAATAACGTCATGTTCAGCATGTTACCAGATGATTGATGAGCCTGCACTGAACGATTGCTCGTTCAGTGTAGGCTTATCACAGGCATAGAAACGGCAGCACGATTACAATGTTTCTATGTCGTGTAGTGGATGGGCAGCATTAGTTAGATAGATATGAGAGATAGATAGATAGATAGATAGATAGATAGATAGATGTGAGATAGAAAGATAAATAGAAAGATATGCGATAGATAGATAGATAGATAGATAGATAGATAGATAGATAGATAGATAGATATGTAGATATATAGATAGATATACAAAAAAATAGATGATAGATAGATAGATAGATAGATATGAGATAGAAAGATAAATAGAAAGATATGAGATAGATAGATAGATAGATAGATAGATAGATAGATAGATAGATAGATAGATATTAGAGAGAAAGATATGAGATGGATAGATAGAAGATAGATAGATAGATAGATAGATATACAAAAAAAATAGATGATAGATAGATAGATAGATAGATAGATATGAGATAGATAGATAGATAGATAGATAGATAGATAGATAGATATAGAAAGAAAGATAGATATGAGCGATAGATAGATAGATAGAGAGAGAGAGAGATAGATAGATATGAGATAGATAGATAGATATAGAAAGAAAGATAGATATGAGAGATAGATAGATAGATCGATAGATAGATGATTCATGGTCAATAAAACTAATTGCTCAATATAGTGAATTGACTCTCAACCAATCCACAAGAGATTTGTTAATCTGTATCTTTTAATAATCAACATCGTAATATTATAAGCTTGAACTTTGCTTTGGTCTATACTCTATACACAGTTATTGAGACCTGGTGATAAAGTCGGGGTAGCGATTAATAGATGCAATTGCAAAATAGCCTTAAGAAACATCTTATATGGCTCCGAGAGATGATTGCAGCAATCACTATCTGTCCTACAGTGCCATCAGCAAAATGTCATTAACTGCAGCAGAGACATTTTACAAAAGCAAAAAAATAAACGATTCATAAATAGATCATTGCTTTCCATCCTGAAATAATGTCCACGCTCCAGTGGAGATGGGATTATGGGCCTGATTCAGACCCACTCGCTAAGATGCATACTTTTGCACGATGTGTATGCAAATTGCGTAGGCAGTGCAATGCATTAGCTTGTGCACGGCATGTCCAGGAAGTGTATGCAACCATCGGTACATCGGATGCTATTGCAGCGCTTGAGGTTGACCATACCCTGCCGCAAGCACTGTGAGCACTTCAGTGTAAAAACCAGCCAAGTGACGTGTACTATGACGCTGTCTTATAATTATGCACACCTCTAAAACGCCGTTGAGATGCTCAGGCACGCCTGCATTTGCACCTCCACTCCCCTGTTTCTAATGGCCAGCCCCTGTTACCACCTACAAACGGCTTCCCCTGTCACTCACTCTGCTGGGCTGTCTATGTGCAGCGAGCGAATGCATTGTGCACTTTCGCTAAGGTATGTGCACGCGTACTGCGATGCATGCGCACAATGTATACACAATGCATACCATCGGCAGCAGCGAGAGTATGCATCTTAGTGAGCGGGTCTGAATCAGGCCCTATGGCCAGTAATAATGCAGAGCAGAATGCAATGTACTATGAGGAGTAAGGATGAGACAAAAGGAAAGGATGTAGTCACAGTCGACATTCTGCAGGGTACAGATTGTTAGGCAGCGGTCAAGGCAATTAGGTTCTAGGGTTAGGCTGTGGGAGGGGAGGTTAGGGTTAGGCTATGGGAGTTCAGAGTTAAGCTGTGGGAGGGGAGGTTAGGGTTAGGCTTAGGCTGTGGGAGGGGAGGTTAGGGTTATGCTGTGGGTGAGGAGGTTAGGGTTAGGCTATGGGAGGTTAGGGTTAGGCTATGGGAGGTTAGGGTTAGGCTGTGGGAGGGGAGGTTAGAGTTAGGCTGTGGGAGAGGAGGTTAGGGTTAGGCTACGGGAGGTTAGGGTTAGGCTGTGGGAGGGGAGGTTAAGGTTAGGCTATGGGAGGTTAGGTTAGGCTGTGGGAGGGGAGGTTGGGGTTAAGCTATGGGAGGTTAGAGTTAGGCTGTGGGATGGGAGGTTAGGGTTAGGCTATGGGAGGTTAGGGTTAGGCTGTGGGAGGGAAGATTAGCAATACGCTGTGGGAGGGGAGGTTAGGGTTAGGCTGTGGGAGGGGAGATTAGGGTTAGGCTCTGGGAGGGAAGGTTAGGATTAGGCTATGGGAGGGGAGCTTAGAGTTAGGCTGTGGGAGGGGAGGTTAGGGTTAAACCATGGGAGGTTAGGTGTAAGGCTGTGGGAGGGGAGGTTAAGGTTAAGCTATGGGAGGTTAGGCTGTGGGAGGGGAGGTTAGGCTGTGGGTGAGGAGGTTAGGGTTAGGCTATGGGAGGTTAGGGTTAGGCTGTGGGAGGGAAGATTAGCAATACGCTGTGGTAGGGGAGGTTAGGGTTAGGCTGTGGGAGGGGAGGTTAGAGTTAGGTTGTGGGAGGGGAGGTTAGGGTTAAGTCATGGGAGGTTAGGGTTAGGTTGTGGGAGGGGAGGTTAAGGTTAGGCTATGGGAGGTTTGGCTGTGGGAGGGGAGGTTAGGGTTAGGCCATGGGAGGTAACGATACTGGATCAGAACCTCTATACACACCTTCCTATACCTTCAAATGTCCTGCCTATACCTTCTAATGTCCTGCCTATACCTTCTAAGGATGACGCTAATTTGCGTACGCAGTCACACCATAAATAAAGACTTAAGCTGGCCACACATCTAAAGATTATCTGTCCAACCAGCCAACTTGTTGATTGGTTGGAAGGAAAATGTGGTAAGGATGAAAGCAAATGACAATCAGCAATTTGCTCCCAAACGCCAGAAAATGGACAAAAACTGGTGTTTGAACAAATTGTTTAGATCAAACATTTAACAAACTTGTCTGACCGACCATTTTCATCTGTTTTATGGCATTTAGGAGCAAATTGCTGATCAACAGTTACTCCCATCCGTTACCAGATTTTCCTTCCAACCAATTAACAAGTTGGCTGGTTGGATGTAAGTTGGTTTAGTGTGTGGCCAGCTTAAGACGTGGAATCTGTGGTTCCAAAGCACAAGTGATATTCAGGTAAAAGTGCAGACAGTTACACACGCAATTGATCAAGACACAATTTAGGCGCAAAAGGAAATTATACAGACCCAAGTACAGTATACATACGCAGGTGCTTCCGGACCCAGAGATAGGCTTCAGCAAGAGACCCCTCGTCATTCAGCATGAAGACTGAGAATCAGCGTTCGTGCACTCATATTTATACCCCCCAGAATAAGGACAGGACAAAAGGGAAGTCTGTTGCTGATATCATTGGTTCTCAGGGGTGAAGCATCTGTTACAGCACATTTAACAGGCTGGTTCAAAAAGACTCTCCCTGCCTCTAACAGCTGGGGGTCTTCCTCTTCACGCCTCTGGCAGCATCCTAATAGTTGTTTCTAAAATATACATTTTGTTGCTTGTAGGCTCTGCGATCCATAACTCGAGAATGCATGATGCGATCTCCCCACCGATAACACCGGAATACTGTGAAAAAGAGTACGCATCAGTACAACTCCAAACACGACTGGTTTAGCATGAATAATACCTTAGTTATCAAATATCTTTATTTCTCAGCATTTAAACTAACTGAACCTACTTAAATCATACACTTTAAAGCTTATTGAACCTTATGTGTGAATATGTAATGTATGGGTATCCAGGGTTTGATATGAGGACGCTAGTTAACTTGGGGCAGATGCGTGCGCATAAAGCTAATAAAACAGCGGTTTCAAACAAAGTCCTATGCATTCGCTAATATGCGACTAGTTAACAGCGCTATTGTATGTATTAATGTGCGTATGGGAAATGATGCAAAATGCAATCGCAGGGTGCTATTAGTATTATCGCCACATGTACTAAAATGTGAGTTTACCTAAAATGGCGCTTAGGCGGCCATTCGCAAAATGGCATCTTGCGATCTCATTTTCAAGATGGCGTCTTGCGGCCAATTGCAAGATGGCGTCGCCGTGATTAAATTTTAAACTGAATGAACTTGTCTCAGCCAATTATTCAGCTCCGACAGAGGTTAGGGTTAGGCTGTGGGAGGGGAGGTTAGAGTTAGGCTGTGGGAGAGGAGGTTAGGGTTAGGCTGTGAGGGGAGGTTAGGGATAGGCTATGGGAGGTTAGGGTTAAGCTGTGGGAGGGGAGGTTAGGGTTAAGCTATGGGAGGTTAGAGTTAGGCTGTGGGATGGGAGGTTAGGGTTAGGCTATGGGAGGTTAGGGTTAGGCTGTGGGAGGGAAGATTAGCAATACGCTGTGGGAGGGGAGGTTAGGGTTAGGCTGTGCGAGGTTAGGATTAGGGTTAGGCTCTAGAGGGGAGGTTAGGATTAGGCTATGGGAGGGGAGGTTAGAGTTAGGCTGTGGGAGGGGAGGTTAGGGTTAGGCTATGGGAGGTAAGGGTTAGGCTGTGGGAGGGGAGGTTAGGGTTAAGCTATGTGAGGTTAGAGTTAGGCTGTGGGAGGGGAGGTTAGGGTTAGGCTATGGGAGGTTAGGCTTAGGCTGTGGGAGGGGAGGTTAGGGTTAAGCTATGTGAGGTTAGAGTTAGGCTGTGGGAGGGGAGGTTAGGGTTAGGCTATGGGAGGTTAGGGTTAGGCTGTGGGAGGGAAGATTAGCGTTACACTGTGGGATGGAAGGTTAGGGTTAGGCTGTGGGAGGGGAGGTTAGGGTTAGGCTCTGGGAGGGGAGGTTAGGATTAGGCTATGGGAGGGGAGGTTAGAGTTAGGCTGTGGGAGGGGAGGTTAGGGTAAGGCTGTGGGAGGTTAGGGTTAGGCTGTGGGAGGTTATGGTTAGGCTGTGGGAGGGGAGGTTAGGGTTAGGCTGTGGGAGGTTATGGTTAGGCTGTGGGAGGGGAGGTTAGGCTGTAGGAGGGAAGGTTAGAGTTAGGCTGTGGGAGGGAAGGTTAGGGTTAGGCTGTGGGAGGGGGAGATTAGGGTTAGGCTATGGGAGGTTAGTTAGGCTGTGGGAGGGGAGGTTAGAGTTAGGCTGTGGGAGGGGAGGTTATGGTTAGGCTGTGGGAGGGGAGGTTAGGCTGTAGGAGGGAAGATTAGGGTTAGGATGTGGGAGGGGAGGTTAGAGTTAGGCTGTGGGAGGGGAGGTTAGAGTTAGGCTGTGGGAGGGGATGTTAGGGTTAGGCTGTGGGAGGGGAGATTAGGCTGTAGGATGGGAGGTTAGAGTTAGGCTATCGGAGGGAAGGTTAGTGTTACATGTAGGGGAGGAGGTTAGGGTTAGGCTGCAGGAGCAGAGGTTAGGGTTAGACTGCAGGAGAGGAGTTTAGGGTTAGGCTGTGGGAGGGGAGGTTAGGGTTAGGCTGTGGGATGGGAGGTTAGGGTTAGGCTGTGGAGGGCCATAACTAGGGTAGTGTGACCTGTGCCTTGCCACAGGGCACCGCAGGGCAGGGGGCAGTGTTTGGGCCTGTCAAATTTCCTGTTTATTATCATTCTCACTCTTCTTTTATCCCCAGCATCTCCTGGCCACACCTATCTCTTCCGTGGCCCTTCCCCATGAAGCAATGGCTCTTTTTCAGGTGCACTATTTTATATCCTTATTTAAAAATATGGGAGAGGGGCACCAATGCTCTCTCTGTCACAGGGCACCAAAACATCTAGTTATGGCTCTGAGAGGGGAGGTTCGGCTGTGGGAGGGGAGGTTAGGGTTAGGCTGTAGGAGGGGAGGTTAGGGTTAGGCTGTGGGAGGGGAGATTAGGGTTAGGCTGTGGCAGGGGAGATTAGGGTTAGGCTGTGGCAGGGGAGGTTAGTGTTACACTGTTGGAGGGGAGGTTAGGGTTAGGCTGTAGCAGGGGAGGTTAGGGTTAGGCTGTGGGAGGGGAGGTGTTAGGCTGTTGGAGGGGAGGTTAGGGTTAGGCTGTGGGAGGGGAGATTAGGGTTAGGCTGTAGGAGGGGAGGTTAGTGTTACACTGTTGGAGGGGAGGTTAGGGTTAGGCTGTAGGAGGGGAGGTTAGGGTTAGGCTGTGGGAGGGGAGATTAGGGCTAGGCTGTGGGAGGGGAGGTTAGGGTTAGGCTGTAGTAGTTGAGGTTAGAGTTAGGCTGTAGGAGGTGAAGTTAGGGTTAGGCTGTGGGAGGGGAGGTTAGGGTTAGGCTGTGGGAGGTTAGGGTTACACTCTGGGAGGGGAGGATAGGTTAGGCTGTGGGAGGGCAGGTTAGTGTTACACTGTGGGAGGGGAGGTTATTGTTAGGCTGTGAGAGGGGAGGTTAGTGTTACACTGCTGGAGGAGGTTAGGGTTAGGCTGTAGGAGTCGAGGTTAGGGTTAGGCTGTAGGAGGTGAAGTTAGGGTTAGGCTGTGGGAGGGGAGGTGTTAGGCTGTGGGAGGGGAGGTTAGAGTTAGGCTGTGGGAGGTTAGGGTTAGACTATGGGAGGGGAGGATAGGTTGGTCTGTGGGAGGGCAGGTTAGTGTTACACTGTGGGAGGGGAGGATAGGGTTAGGCTGTGAGAGGGGAGGTTAGTGTTACGCTGTGGGAGGGGAGGTTAGGGTTACGCTGTGGGAGGGGAGGTTAGTGTTACGCTGTGGGAGGGAAGGTTAGGGTTAGGCTGTGGGAGGTTAGGGTTAGACTATGGGAGGGGAGGATAGGTTAGGCTGTGGGAGGGCAGGTTAGTGTTACACTGTGGGAGGGGAGGTTAGGGTTAGGCTGTGAGAGCGGAGGTTAGTGTTACGCTGTGGAAGGGGAGGTTAGGGTTAGGCTGTGGGAAGGGAGGTTAGTGTTACGCTGTGGGAGGGGAGCTTAGGGTTAGGCTGTGAGAGGGGAGGTTAGTGTTACGCTGTGGGAAGGGAGGTTAGGGTTAGGCTGTGGGAGGGGAGGTTAGTGTTATGCTGTGTGAGGGGAGGTTAGGGTTAGGCTGTGAGAGGGGAGGTTAGTGTTACACTGTGTTAGGGGAGGTTAGGGTTAGGCTGTGAGAGGGGAGGTTAGTGTTACGCTGTGGGAGGGGAGGATAGTGTTACGCTGTGGGAGGGGAGGTTAGAGTTAGGCTGTGGGAGGGGAGGTTAGGGTTAGGCTGTGGGAGGGGAGGTTAGTGTTACGCTGTGGGAGGGGAGGTTAGGGTTAGGTTGTGGGAGGGGAGGTTAGGGTTAGGCTGTGGGAGGGGAGGTTAGGGTTAGGCTGTGAGAGGGGAGGTTAGGGTTAGGCTGTGGGAGGGGAGGTTAGTGTTACGCTGTGGGAGGGACGGTTAGGGTTAGGCTGTGGGAGGTCAGGGTTAAGCTGTGGAAGGGGAGGTTAGTGTTATGCTGTCTGAGGGAAGGTTAGGGTTAGTCTGTGGGAGGTTACGGTTAAGCTGTGGGAGGGGAGGTTAGGGTTAGGATATGGGATGGAAGGGTTAGGCATTGGGAGGGGATGATAAGGTTAGGCTACGGAAGGGGAGGATTGCCAAGGTGCAACTTGCTCCATTTTTATTTATTTGCTCCTAACTCTAAATAAGCCCCTTTATGTATTAGTTTAAGAGAGATGAAACTAGTTTAAAAAATTAACATATGCATAATGATAATTTTCAAATGCAGATTTTATTATGAAAACCGATATGTGTTTCTAGTTAATTTCTCGCAATTTCAACTAAAAAAAATACTTTTTTTGGCAAATGCAATTAGACTTTATTTGGCGAGCTACAAGGAGCATAAATATGAATTATATTTTCTGAAAATTCATAGGGGCCTATTCATCAACATTAAATTAATGTTTTTATGGACATTTTCCTTAAATAACGTTATTTTAGTATTCATGAAGTTTCTTAACGCTGGAGACATCACTGATATCTCCTGGTTAAGTTCACCTGCGTTAATTTCCACACTCCCCATACATTAGTATGGGGATGTGGGAAATTATGGTATTCATCAAATTCCGAAAATTATGTATTTTCGGAATTTGATGGAGGTACTATCTGCCACTGTGAGGTGGCGAATAACAGGTGAAACTTACCTGCTTACAGCCGGATAGGTCCCCTGACGTCTCCCTCTGGTGCTCTGGTGTGTCCTCAGGCTCCGGAGGCTGGTCGGACACTGTATTCTCCCAGCAGAACACAATAAAGATTAGAAAAAAAAAAAAATTCTATTCAGTATTGTGGTCTGCTGGGAGACCACATGACAGACCAGCAGGACGGAGCTGGAGGCTGCTGCACGGACAGGTAAGTGCGGGACAGGGGGGAGGTGAGCGGAGGGTGGAGGGGGGGTTGGGGAGGTACACAAAATTACCTTCATCGAATTTTATGTGTTAATGAATAGGCCCCATAGTCATCTGAAAACGAAGATGCTGCAAAAAAAAAAATTACTAATATTGATGTTGGAATGTATCTATCGTAAAACTGTTAAAATAGGCTCAGCACAGGGGTAAGAAAACCCTTAGCAGTTAAGGGTTCATTGTTTTGTTGAAATTTCGACATTGAACATGTTGGCATATACAGAATGTTCACAATTTCGACATGTGAAATGCCGATATTTTGCACGGATCGGAGGGTTAGGGTCAGGCTGCGGCAGGGGAAGGTTACAGTAGGTTTAGGCTATGGGAGGGGGAGGGTTATCAATACTTATTGCCAGAAGATGCTGTTCATAAATTAACCTATTGATTTCCTCTGTATTCTACATTCCGTGCTTTGCTCCCCCTACTGGTTCTTTTCATCGGTGCACTCACGGTTGGTCTGTTTTTCAGTCAATGATTCCCACCGTCTGTGGTCTTTATTTTGCCCTGGAAACCCCAATGTGCCGCATTATAATGGGTACAACAATAAACAATGTGCGTTGAGATCAGAACCTCTCCGCTGATTGCAAATGTCCAGCAATTATTATTACCCACTGTGATAAATGCGGATGCTCTGAGCAGAAATCAGAGCGCAGGACTTTCATATATCCAGCGTGTGAAGTTGGATCAGATGAAAACAGCTGGTGAGCCTGTAAAAGCCGCCCTTCAGGAATTTCTCCAATACAACATGAGGCCCTTTTACATCCTGAAAGGTCAGGCCGGGTCTTGTCAGATGCTAACAAGTCTTTATCATGTCTGGAGGGGCTTTCATCATTCCAGGAAATGATGTCTTACAGTCACACATTGCTTCACATCTGCCAAGTCCTCTCATTCTGTGGCAGGGGAAGGAAAAAAATGTATTTCATTATTATCAAATTGAGCTGCCAGTGGGAGTTCTCAGATGTGTTATCAGGCTGACATCGGAAGAGTTAATCTGCTTGAGGGGATATTATCAAGATGTGTAGAATGATCACATAAGTGCACATTAAGCAGAAAGTATCTAAACAGATAACACACAAATAATCATGTTACTTTTACTCTATGTTATTGTTGTAGTATAATTTCTACTACAGTATATTACATTAACCATTCCTGTATTATACCTCTCAACAGGGACGTAATAACTGGCAACACCAACCAGGCAAGGCCAAGGGAGCGGGGGGTTGCTATCCCAATGGCACCCTCTTGTAGCTTGGCACCCCGTTACTTGAAAAGATGTAGGGTGCATCCATAGGACACAACCTGCACCGGTCTCCCTGTTACCCCGAAGCTGTCATGTGATGTCATGATGCCACGTGCACTGATATAACAGGTGCAGGTGCAGGGCGCCCTTCTGCCATGCTATGGCTCGGCCCCCGATCCGCCCCAAAACACACACTTTAGTTTGACTTGAAACTCCACCTATTTTATGTACTGTAAGCCTCTTCCCATTTGATGTTCACGTATCGGGACAGTTGGGAAGTAAGCAGCACGTTGGCTCGCAGTGACCAGGTGACCCCCGTATAACATCCAGCAGCTAATTTTAATAGTGTCAAATAATGTCACAGGACGGGCACAGGACGGGTACACTGCTACAGCTCATCATTCTATGTGTACTAACTTTGCATAGCAACTAAACGCCTGTACTATTATCAGATGTATGATGGATTTTTCAAAACTGCACGACAGGTTCATTTTGAAACGATTAAACTTTGCAGTGTATTTCATTAGAAAAAAATACCCAGAGTTATTGGTCTTCCCAAATCCTGTTTTTATCAGCCATGTAGCATCCCTAGCTAAACATCACCAATTCCACTGACATCACAGTTATGGGCAGAGTCTACTGTTAAAATACTGCCGTACTTTGCACTAATCTATGCGACCGCACCACCCCCATCCATCCATGCCCCCATCAATCTGGTGCGGAACTAGAACCAGCCCTGTCCTTGGTGGAAGAGATCTGTCTGAAATAACCTGGATCTCTGAATATGTACAACTTTGAATATCCCACAATATATTTATATAATTCGGAAAGGCCCACAGAACCCAGCAAGAGGAGATCTGCATGACTGAATTGCATGTAGTTGTGTATGTACTCCCAAACTTGTTCACAACTCTGAATTGTAAGTAGTTGTGTATGTACTCCCGAAATTGTGCGCAACTTTAAATTGCATGTAGTTGTGTATGTACTCGCAAACTTGTGCGCAACTCTGAATTGCATGTAGTTGTGTATGTACTCCCGAACTTGTTCACAACTCTGAATTGTAAGTAGTTGTGTATGTACTCCCGAAATTGTGCGCAACTTTAAATTGCATGTAGTTGTGTATGTACTCGCAAACTTGTGCGCAACTCTGAATTGCATGTAGTTGTGTATGTACTACCGAACTTGTGCGCAACTCTGAATTGCATGTAGTTGTGTATGTACTACCGAACTTGTGCGCAACTCTGAATTGCATGTAGTTGTGTATGTACTACCGAACTTGTGCGCAACTCTGAATTGCATGTAGTTGTGTATGTACTCGCAAACTTGTGTGCAACTCTGAATTGCATGTAGTTGTGTATGTACTACCGAACTTGTGCGCAACTCTGAATTGCATGTAGTTGTGTATGTACGCAAAAACGCAATGCAATGTAATAGGCAAAAAAGATTTGCCTATGAATAGGTGGTGAAATAAAGTGCAGAATTGCGGTTTTGGGTGCAAACGTCGGGAAACCACTCAGCACCCTTGGGACAGACCCCCAAAGCATAAACACCTCAAAAAGTGACTTTGAAAATGGGGGCTAAAAAGTGCAAAGTGGGGGTACAAACATGTAAACTATCGAAATAGACTGTTGGGGAGTCTGCAAGTATGGGGGAGGTGTTTTTTCAATTGCAGGTGCTTGCTGAAGGTGTGTTTTTTAAAACTTCACTTTTGCTATTTTAAAACATGCTTGCACCCATTTTCAAGTACTCCAAATTTGACAGGACTACTTATTTTCTTCAAAAAAAACCTGCTTAATGCTATTCTTCACCACTTGTGCAAAGACACTATTTAGAGGCAATTGACAGCACTTAAGTACCCCAAATAGCTTCAGGAGGGCTATTCTGGGACATCTATATTGATCCCCAATGTTAGTGCATCTTTTGGGGGAAGTCATGCCGATTTCCCCATTTTTGACAGCACTTTTCGCCTGTTTAAGTTTACGCCGGGACGCATTTTTGCGTCCTTTGGAGTTGAATACGGCAAATAGCGGGGCGCGCCCGATAAGTTTCCGCGGCCACAACGTGCAACGTAGGCAAAAAACACGGCAGGCTAATTGAATATGGCCCTAAATTAGACATCGTTGAGCTCCAGTGTTGGTAGGTTGATGTTCAGGTAGTTTCAAGCAATATTATACGGAGATATGTTTAGTGGTGTTCCTATGGCAGTGTTGCCATAATCAGGGTGAGGCATTGGTTGAATGCAATGGTGGCCACGTTTGTAGTAGTGGGTGGCGTAGCAGTTCATCACCCTATGATTAGTTCTGAAGATATCCATCTGCATGGATCTGATATGGTGCAACTCAGTAAGGCTGGGATGGTTTTGTTTCTTTAGCAGTTGCCTTTTCTGAGGTTGATTGTGGTAATGTAGGTTGCATTGCATGTCAGCACCCTCAGTTGGTTAAAGAGTGGTTATGGGGCACTTTTCTCCTTTGAAGTGTCCTGCTCATCAGTGGGAATCTGATCACAACCTTGAGAAGAGTGCATTGTGGCCAGGGAAGGGGAGGTGAGTTCTCTATGATCCAGTTAATGTTGGGGGCATTCGTTCACCCCCATTTTTGGATTGTTATTACTGTTTGCTCGCAATGTGTACCAGACCCTTTATATGGCTGCAGACTGCACTGCTGCCTGACTTTTGCTATCTATCTGCACTGTGTACCAGACCCAGGGCTGCCACAACACTGGGTAGCCTGGAAGTGGCTGCCACCTATCACAGGTGTGCAGAGGGGGGTGTGGTCACAACATCATGGGTGGCATGGTTAGGTCTGCACTCCCGGTCCCCTATATAGTCCCAGGCCCAGGTACTTTGTACCTGCCCCTGCTTCTTGCTGCCCCTGGCTAGGCCTTTCCAATGACCATGCTTCTCCCTAGTCCTTTGTTACTATTGCCTAAAGAGTGTCTTAGACCCCTGGAACTGCACTTGTCTACACTTTTGCCTACCCCTTTGATACTGTCTGTCACTGCTCTGTTTCCAGGACCTTTGGATCCAGAACTGTATTAACTCAAGCTTATTGTCTGTTCTCTGTTACTCTGTTTGTCTATATATCTTTCCCCGCTTAAACACTTGTACCACAATTGTATTTACTAAATGGAGTTTGTCTACACTATCCTAGTTCTAATTATCTCAGGGAACATTCATATGTTTGTAAATGCTCCTTAGCAGCTCTATTTAAATATAATAATAAATAAATTCCATTTTAGGATTAATAGTCCATTAATTATTCTAGGTTGTTCGCATCGGTCCATTGACCTCTTTATTACTAACAAAACACAGCCCTCTAAAATGATGTTGTATTAAAAACACAATGAGAGTAATTTAGGAAGATTAAGTGCGTCTGTGTGCAAGTACCGTGATGACAGCAGCACAAGATTAATGTTGTTATACTGCCATGCATGCTTTGCCCAAGATGTATTGTAGTTATGCTCAGGAATACAGTGTAGTATAAAATATATAACGGAGGTTAGGAATAGAGCCGACGGCACATAAACTTCTAGTCAGGGATAGAGGGGTTAATAAAGTTAAAAATGTTTGTTGACAGTAGTAGGCAGATGTGATAGGACGCGGGTTTAGTGAGAGGGTGTAGAGAATCTACTGTGGTAAATCTGCCTCTTTGAATTGATCTCCCACCCTCCCTCCTCTTGTGTCTTATTTCATTAGCAGGGAAAGACCGGCAATATTGAAGTGTCCATCTTGCAGCAGTAATAGTGGTGCGTACCCCTTCAATGCACTGATAGGCTGATTTCACCCTATTGGGGTCAGGGCACCTCTCGACCGAGCAGGATGAATGGTGCATTGGCATGGGTGTTGGGGCCGCATCACTTGCTCTGAAAGGGATAGTTGGCCCTTGCAAGTTTTTAAGATCACCCTACCCTTGTCTGGGATAGTTGTCCCTCACAAGTTGTGATATACTTCCGGCCTAAGACCAGTGGACGCTGGTTAGTTGCGTTCTTTCTCCTGCCACCATGTCTACCTTGTAACCAAATAACGCTGACCAATTAATTTAAACGGCATAACTTGGTCTCCTGTGTTTATTTTAGTTAAGTTTAGTTTAAGTTTATGGGTCACATCTATCATCTGACGATAGAAAGTTTAAAAGCACGCTCTCAGTTACCTGCAGGTATACAATGTATTGTAGTTGTGCTCAGGAATACAGTGTAGGATAAAATAAAGCACGCTGTCAGTTACCTGCAGGTATACGATGTATTGTAGTTGTGCTCAGGAATACAGTGAACGATAAAATAAAGCACGCTCTCAGTTACCTGCAGGTATACGATGTACTGTAGTTGTGCTCAGGAATACAGTGTAGGATAAAATAAAGCACGCTCTCAGTTACCTGCAGGCATACGATGTATTGTAGTTGTGCTCAGGAATACAGTGTAGGATAAAATAAAGCACGCTCTCAGTTACCTGCAGGCATACGATGTATTGTAGTTGTGCTCAGGAATACAGTGTAGGATAAAATAAAGCACGCTCTCAGTTACCTGCAGGTATACGATGTACTGTAGTTGTGCTCAGGAATACAGTGTAGGATAAAATAAAGCACGCTCTCAGTTACCTGCAGGCATACGATGTATTGTAGTTGTGCTCAGGAATACAGTGTAGGATAAAATAAAGCACGCTCTCAGTTACCTGCAGGTATACAATGTATTGTAGTTGTGCTCAGGAATACAGTGTAGGATAAAATAAAGCATGCTCTCTGTTACCTGCAGGTATACGATATATTGTAGTTGTGCTCAGGAATACAGTGTATGATAAAATAAAGCACGCTCTCAGTTACCTGCAGGTATACGATGTATTGTAGTTGTGCTCAGGAATACAGTGTATGATAAAATAAAGCACGCTCTCAGTTACCTGCAGGTATACGATGTATTGTAGTTGTGCTCAGGAATACAGTGTAGGATAAAATAAAGCATGCTCTCAG
Source organism: Taudactylus pleione (assembly GCA_031769625.1). Lineage (NCBI taxonomy): Eukaryota > Metazoa > Chordata > Amphibia > Anura > Myobatrachidae > Taudactylus > Taudactylus pleione. The sequence continues at coordinate 3,062,445 of JAUIMM010000325.1, forward strand.
TTACCTGCAGGCATACGATGTATTGTAGTTGTGCTCAGGAATACAGTGTAGGATAAAATAAAGCACGCTCTCAGTTACCTGCAGGTATACAATATATTGTAGTTGTGCTCAGGAATACAGTGTATGATAAAATAAAGCACGCTCTCAGTTACCTGCAGGTATACAATGTATTGTAGTTGTGCTCAGGAATACAGTGTAGGATAAAATAAAGCACGCTCTCAGTTACCTGCAGGCATACGATGTACTGTAGTTGTGCTCAGGTATACAGTGTATGATAAAATAAAGCACGCTCTCAGTTACCTGCAGGCATACGATGTACTGTAGTTGTGCTCAGGAATACAGTGTATGATAAAATAAAGCACGCTCTCAGTTACCGGCAGGCATACGATGTACTGTAGTTGTGCTCAGGAATACAGTGTATGATAAAATAAAGCACGTTCTCAGTTACCGGCAGGCATACGATGTACTGTAGTTGTGCTCAGGAATACACTGTATGATAAAATAAAGCACGCTCTCAGTTACCTGCAGGCATAGGATGTACTGTAGTTGAGCTCAGGAATACAGTGTATGATAAAATAAAGCACGCTCTCAGTTACCGGCAGGCATACGATGTACTGTAGTTGTGCTCAGGAATACAGTGTATGATAAAATAAAGCACGCTCTCAGTTACCGGCAGGCATACGATGTACTGTAGTTGTGCTCAGGAATACAGTGTATGATAAAATAAAGCACGCTCTCAGTTACCGGCAGGCATACGATGTACTGTAGTTGTGCTCAGGAATACAGTGTAAGATAAAATAAAGCACGCTCTCAGTTACCTGCAGGTATACGATGTATTGTAGTTGTGCTCAGGAATACAGTGTAGGATAAAATAAAGCACGCTGTCAGTTACCTGCAGGTATACGATGTATTGTAGTTGTGCTCAGGAATACAGTGTAGGATAAAATAAAGCACGCTCTCAGTTACCTGCAGGCATACGATGTATTGTAGTTGTGCTCAGGAATACAGTATAGGATAAAATAAAGCACGCTCTCAGTTACCTGCAGGTATACGATATATTGTAGTTGTGCTCAGGAATACAGTGTATGATAAAATAAAGCACGCTCTCAGTTACCTGCAGGTATACGATGTATTGTAGTTGTGCTCAGGAAAACAGTGTAGGATAAAATAAAGCACGCTCTCAGTTACCTGCAGGCATACGATGTACTGTAGTTGTGCTCAGGAATACAGTGTAGGATAAAATAAAGCACGTTCTCAGTTACCTGCAGGCATACGATGTACTGTAGTTGTGCTTAGGAATACACTATGATAAAATAAAGCACGCTCTCAGTTACCTGCAGGTATATGATGTACTGTAGTTGTGCTCAGGAATACAGTGTAGGATAAAATAAAGCACGCTCTCAGTTACCTGCAGGTATACGATGTATTGTAGTTGTGCTCAGGAATACAGTGTAGGATAAAATAAAGCACGCTCTCAGTTACCTGCAGGCATACGATGTATGTAGTTGTGCTCAGGAATACAGTGTAGGATAAAATAAAGCACGCTCTCAGTTACCTGCAGGTATACGATGTATTGTAGTTGTGCTCAGGAATACAGTGTAGGATAAAATAAAGCACGCTGTCAGTTACCTGCAGGTATACGATGTATTGTAGTTGTGCTCAGGAATACAGTGTAGGATAAAATAAAGCACGCTCTCAGTTACCTGCAGGTATACGATGTATTGTAGTTGTGCTTAGGAATACAGTGTAGGATAAAATAAAGCACGCTGTCAGTTACCTGCAGGTATACGATGTATTGTAGTTGTGCTCAGGAATACAGTGTAGGATAAAATAAAGCACGCTCTCAGTTACCTGCAGGCATACGATGTATTGTAGTTGTGCTCAGGAATACAGTGTATGATAAAATAAAGCACGCTCTCAGTTACCTGCAGGTATACGATGTATTGTAGTTGTGCTCAGGAATACAGTGTAGGATAAAATAAAGCACGCTCTCAGTTACCTGCAGGCATACGATGTATTGTAGTTGTGCTCAGGAATACAGTGTAGGATAAAATAAAGCACGCTCTCAGTTACCTGCAGGCATACGATGTATTGTAGTTGTGCTCAGGAATACACTATGATAAAATAAAGCACGCTCTCAGTTACCTGCAGGTATACAATGTATTGTAGTTGTGCTCAGGAATACAGTGTAGGATAAAATAAAGCACGCTCTCAGTTACCTGCAGGCATACGATGTACTGTAGTTGTGCTCAGGAATACAGTGTATGATAAAATAAAGCACGCTCTCAGTTACCTGCAGGCATACGATGTACTGTAGTTGTGCTCAGGAATACAGTGTATGATAAAATAAAGCACGCTCTCAGTTACCGGCAGGCATACGATGTACTGTAGTTGTGCTCAGGAATACAGTGTATGATAAAATAAAGCACGCTCTCAGTTACCGGCAGGCATACGATGTACTGTAGTTGTGCTCAGGAATACACTGTATGATAAAATAAAGCACGCTCTCAGTTACCTGCAGGCATAGGATGTACTGTAGTTGAGCTCAGGAATACAGTGTATGATAAAATAAAGCACGCTCTCAGTTACCGGCAGGCATACGATGTACTGTAGTTGTGCTCAGGAATACAGTGTATGATAAAATAAAGCACGCTCTCAGTTACCGGCAGGCATACGATGTACTGTAGTTGTGCTCAGGAATACAGTGTATGATAAAATAAAGCACGCTCTCAGTTACCGGCAGGCATACGATGTACTGTAGTTGTGCTCAGGAATACAGTGTAAGATAAAATAAAGCACGCTCTCAGTTACCTGCAGGTATACGATGTATTGTAGTTGTGCTCAGGAATACAGTGTAGGATAAAATAAAGCACGCTGTCAGTTACCTGCAGGTATACGATGTATTGTAGTTGTGCTCAGGAATACAGTGTAGGATAAAATAAAGCACGCTCTCAGTTACCTGCAGGCATACGATGTATTGTAGTTGTGCTCAGGAATACAGTATAGGATAAAATAAAGCACGCTCTCAGTTACCTGCAGGTATACGATATATTGTAGTTGTGCTCAGGAATACAGTGTATGATAAAATAAAGCATGCTCTCAGTTACCTGCAGGTATACGATGTATTGTAGTTGTGCTCAGGAAAACAGTGTAGGATAAAATAAAGCACGCTCTCAGTTACCTGCAGGCATACGATGTACTGTAGTTGTGCTCAGGAATACAGTGTAGGATAAAATAAAGCACGTTCCTCAGTTACCTGCAGGCATACGATGTACTGTAGTTGTGCTTAGGAATACACTATGATAAAATAAAGCACGCTCTCAGTTACCTGCAGGTATATGATGTACTGTAGTTGTGCTCAGGAATACAGTGTAGGATAAAATAAAGCACGCTCTCAGTTACCTGCAGGTATACGATGTATTGTTGTTGTGCTCAGGAATACAGTGTAGGATAAAATAAAGCACGCTCTCAGTTACCTGCAGGCATACGATGTATGTAGTTGTGCTCAGGAATACAGTGTAGGATAAAATAAAGCACGCTCTCAGTTACCTGCAGGTATACGATGTATTGTAGTTGTGCTCAGGAATACAGTGTAGGATAAAATAAAGCACGCTGTCAGTTACCTGCAGGTATACGATGTATTGTAGTTGTGCTCAGGAATACAGTGTAGGATAAAATAAAGCACGCTCTCAGTTACCTGCAGGTATACGATGTATTGTAGTTGTGCTTAGGAATACAGTGTAGGATAAAATAAAGCACGCTCTCAGTTACCTGCAGGTATACGATGTATTGTAGTTGTGCTCAGGAATACAGTGTAGGATAAAATAAAGCACGCTCTCAGTTACCTGCAGGCATACGATGTATTGTAGTTGTGCTCAGGAATACAGTGTATGATAAAATAAAGCACGCTCTCAGTTACCTGCAGGTATACGATGTATTGTAGTTGTGCTCAGGAATACAGTGTAGGATAAAATAAAGCACGCTCTCAGTTACCTGCAGGCATACGATGTATTGTAGTTGTGCTCAGGAATACAGTGTAGGATAAAATAAAGCACGCTCTCAGTTACCTGCAGGCATACGATGTATTGTAGTTGTGCTCAGGAATACACTATGATAAAATAAAGCACGCTCTCAGTTACCTGCAGGTATACAATGTATTGTAGTTGTGCTCAGGAATACAGTGTAGGATAAAATAAAGCACGCTCTCAGTTACCTGCAGGTATACAATGTATTGTAGTTGTGCTCAGGAATACAGTGTAGGATAAAATAAAGCACGCTCTCAGTTACCTGCAGGCATACGATGTATTGTAGTTGTGCTCAGGAATACAGTGTATGATAAAATAAAGCACGCTCTCAGTTACCTGCAGGCATACGATGTATTGCAGTTGTGCTCAGGAATACAGTGTAGGATAAAATAAAGCACGCTCTCAGTTACCTGCAGGCCTACGATGTATTGTAGTTGTGCTCAGGAATACAGTGTAGGATAAAATAAAGCACGCTCTCAGTTACCTGCAGGTATACGATGTATTGTAGTTGTGCTCAGGAATACACTGTATGATAAAATAAAGCACGCTCTCAGTTACCTGCAGGTATACGATATATTGTAGTTGTGCTCAGGAATACACTGTATGATAAAATAAAGCACGCTCTCAGTTACCGACAGGTATACGATGCATTGTAGTTGTGCTCAGGAATACAGTGTATGATAAAATAAAGCACGCTCTCAGTTACCTGCAGGCATACGATGTATTGTAGTTGTGCTCAGGAATACAGTGTAGGATAAAATAAAGCACGCTCTCAGTTACCTGCAGGCATACGATGTATTGTAGTTGTGCTCAGGAATACAGTGTAGGATAAAATAAAGCACGCTGTCAGTTACCTGCAGGTATACGATGTATTGTAGTTGTGCTCAGGAATACACTGTATGATAAAATAAAGCACGCTCTCAGTTACCTGCAGGTATACGAAGTATTGTAGTTGTGCTCAGGAATACAGTATACGATAAAATAAAGCACGCTCTCAGTTATCTGCAGGTATACGATGTATTGTAGTTGTGCTCAGGAATACAGTGTAAGATAAAATAATGCACGCTCTCTGTTACCTGCAGGCATACGATGTATTGTAGTTGTGCTCAGGAATACAGTGTATGATAAAATAAAGCACGCTCTCTGTTACTTGCAGGTATACGATATATTGTAGTTGTGCTCAGGAATACAGTGTAGGATAAAATAAAGCACGCTCTCAGTTACCTGCAGGCATACGATGTATTGTAGTTGTGCTCAGGAATACAGTGTAGGATAAAATAAAGCACGCTCTCAGTTACCTGCAGGCATACGATGTATTGTAGTTCTGCTCAGGAATACAGTGTATGATAAAATAAAGCACGCTCTCTGTTACCTGCAGGTATACGATGTATTGTAGTTGTGCTCAGGAATACAGTGTAGGATAAAATAAAGGCCCTCATTCAGAGCCGCACGTTAACAACAGTACGCTCGTTGCGTTCCGATGTTGACTAACCGCGCATGCGTCGGTGTTACACTGCGCATGTGCGTACGGCAGATTGCAAGTTTTTTTTCTCTCGTTCCTAAAATAGCGTACAGGAAGTGACATGTCAAATGTGATTGACAGAACAGGGCGTTTTTGGGTGTTGACGGGGGTGGAGATGAAAAAACGCAGGCGTGGCGAGGCGTTTTTGGGGCGTACATACATTAGCAGATGCGAACGTCAAATGTGTTCGGACCGTCTCATACGTCACTGGAACATCCGCTTTCCCTTCAAAATGCTCGCACAGCTTAGGGTCTGGATTACTCGACCACATTGGCGATGGCCTTCTCCTCCGTCCCGGGACTCAACGATGGTGCTGCGATTAATCGCGGCTGGTCAGTAAAGTAATTAGTGTTGGATTGAAAACCGGCTTGGTATGTGTTTGGAAAGCAGTTTATTGGGATAGCACAAAAGCGTACGCAGGTGGAAATCAGAGCTGCTAATGTCATGATTACACAATCAATTAGCGTACATTTTTGGGGTTTTATTTTGGCCACAATTTGTTGGTTATGGCCTATTGTAACAATAATGTCATCATCTTTTAATTAGCTCCCCTTTTTTTTGGTTTACTGTGGAATTTGCATCGCTATGTGATTTTTTAAACGTTCCTTAAAGAGGCCTTTTTTTTTTTTTAAGAGGGTCAGTTTTTGCCTTTAGGGCCAGGATTAAATGTAACCCATTTGTACAATAATGTCACAATACAATCTCATTTTTTTGTTTTTAATTTATTGTTTAAACACAAACAAATTGGCCTAATATTTTGTTGCCTTTTTTTGTGGCAAAGATATTTGTTCAAAAAAAAAAAAAACCATAACTGCTAACATAAGCGTAAATACAAAATTTAAAAACATTTCACAAGAAAGGAGAGGGAAGTTTTGACCAGAAAGGAATATGAGCCAAGCACAGAAGGAGTGTGGGAAAAGTCGCCATTGCTGTCACCGTTTTCTCGCCCGTTTGGCTGGGTGAGGGTGGGCGCCAGACCGGGTCCGGGATGCCATCGGGCTGGCCTGTCCAGAGGCAGATGTTGTGGCCTCTGGACTAGGCACAGGGCTAGGCACATTTGGAGGATTGGCTGATGTTGTGCCAGAGGTGGAGGATCCGGATGTTCCGGCAGGAAGGGAGGTCGGCTCCACCATGTGCTGGCGAACGAGCTGCTCCAGGGCATCGGCGATGCGGATGTTGGCCCTGGTATTTTCCGCCAGGGCCTGACCAATGGTCACGTTGGCCGCAGCATTTTGCTCCAGGGCCTCAGCCACCCGTATCAGACTGGCGTCCATCCTCTGCAGAATCTCCGTATGGCAATCCGATTTAAAATTGAGTTCTGTGAGGAGGCCCACTGCCTGCGAGGGGGCACGCCCTGGACTGGCTTCTGCAGGGTCCTCAGCCGGATGTACTGGTTCCTCCCCTGCAGAGCCAGCAGAAATTCTGCGGCCAAGGCTCCCCTCTGGAGCAGACTCATCCGCCTCTGTCTCTGTTAGGAAAATTGCGAAAAGACTCACATTAGAATCTACATATTGGCACAATAGCATTTCAGAGTTGGTGACATCACAAGACTTACCTTGGCCAACATGAGGAGCCGCAAAGTCTGGCATGTCCGTATCCATGTTGGACACGCCAAACACCTCCACAGCCTGCACACACCCCTGTGCCAGCTCTTCTAAGTCTGTCAACTCCAATGACACAGGGGTGGGACCCCCACCTGTCCCCCTTGCATGCCTAGCCCTGTCGGCAAGTTTTTGCTTGAGACGATATTTGAAGTCTGCCCATCTGTGGAATGAAATTGGAACCATTATCCTTTTTTTTACAATGGGGTTTGTTTATAGGATGGGAAAGTGTTTACTTACCGCCGTTTGACATCCCGGGCTAGACGGACATAATCACCCACCCTATTGACAGCAACGGCGACCTCCTCCCACATTCTCCACTTCTGGCTTTGGCTCATATTCCTGGCTGCCTGGGGCAGGATGTCAACGCACTTCTGGATCAAAACCTCCATCTCCTTGCTTGTGAAATGTGGCTGCCTTTTTTTTTTGGCAGCTTTGGCGGGTTGACTGGGGCCAGCAGTCTCTTCCATGTCATCCTCCTCACCTATTTGGGTAAATATGCAGATTTAGCCACTTCACAACTTGACCAATATATTTGTTTTAAAATAATCATGGAGACAAAATGCATGAAGGCCTTACCGCCGGATTTTTGGCCATTGTTTCCCTGGTCTGAAGCCATGTTTCTGCTTCCAGAATGAAATCAACCAGAAATTCAATGTGATTTCGTGACGTATTTATACATGCGTCCTTTGTTTGCGGCCGCATCATTGATTGTGCGTCCCTATGATTCATCCTTAATTTGTGCGGGAAAATAAACACTATTTATGGCTTGGTGTGTGTGGAGTCGAGGTGGGGTTGTTGGATTGTTGGCGGTTAAGTTGTTTGGATTTGGTTGTTTGCGGTTGGAGGATTTGGCAGAGTTGGTTTTTTGTTTGGTTTTGCTACAGTTCTTTTGTTTTTCCGTTCGCATTTTTTTCCTTTTTTCCACATCCTTTCCTGATTTGGTAAGTTTTGTGCAGTCTAATTTGTGGCCAATTGGTGTCTACTTCTGTTTTTTGGTTAGCTAATTTTTTTTAACACTAATTTCATCTTTTTTAGTTTGTTTTGGCTTTCGGACCCAAAGACCTTTTTTTTGGAACTCTTATATATTCGAGTTGGGTAAGTCCATTTTTTGTCTTGCATTTGCGAATTAATTTCCGCATTTTTGACTGTTGGTGTAGTGACTTGCATTTGCGAATTAATTACCGCATTTTTGACTGTTGGTGTAGTGACTTGCATTTGCGAATTAATTACCGCATTTTTGACTGTTGGTGTAGTGATTTGCATTTGCGAACTAATTAACGCATTTTTGACTGTTGGTGTAGTGATTTGCATTTGCGAACTAATTAACGCATTTTTGACTGTTGGTGTAGTGACTTGCATTTGCGAACTAATTAACGCATTTTTGGCGGCTTATTCATCATGTAAACCAGTTTTGCTTTTCCCTTTTCCATTTTTGGGGTCCATTTGAACCCTATTTGACGTACGGTGTGCAATGTCGTTTTCATCGATGGCCAAATGTGTGTTTCGCCTATTTTCTGTGTTGGCTTGCAACAATTTGAAAAACAAAAATTCACCCTCTAAATTTTTGATGTCTCATTTTTGGCTTTTTTACAGTTTATACGTATCATGACAATACCCCGGCATGTAAGCAGCTATGGATGGTATCAGAAAGCTAAGTTGTTTTTTGTTACTTTTGGGGTGGCTCAAAAGCCTTACATTGTAAACTTTGAATTTCAGGTACATCTGGGGCGCATTGTTCTGGCCCTGCTCCCTGAAGACGACCAACCTCAAACTCGTCCCAGGCGTAGGCATCGTAGGCATGCAAGGCCCCAGATATTTCGAACACGTGTCACCCTTTTTGGAATGCCCGATGATGAGGTTTTAAGACGCTACCGTCTACCTCCCAAAATCATCATAGACACTCTCTCATTAATAGAAAGTGATCTTGAGCGGCAAATTGACAGTCCAACAGCAATACCACCACTGACGCAATTTATGGCGGTGTTACATTTCTGTGCCTCAGGATCGTTTCAAACAACGGTGGGAATAGTGGCGGGCATCTCCCAATCCTCCTTTTCCCGGATCCTGAGGGCAGTGATGGAGGCACTTTTCAAGCACCTCCATCATTTTATTAAAATGCCTTTGGATATGGGTGCCCTTAGTGTGGCCAAGGCCAATTTTTACCAAATAGCTGGCTTCCCACACATCATAGGGGTTGTGGATGGTACTCACATACCACTTCAGCCTCCAGCACGGCTGGAGGCAATATTTAGAAACAGGAAACACTATCACTCCCTGAATGTAATGGTGGTATGTGATGCCTCCCTCCAGATCCTGTCCCTGAATGCTAAATTACCCGGAAGTGCTCATGACTCCTTCGTCATCCGGCAATCAGGGATATGGCAGAAATTAACCAACCTACAAGCTGGTGATGCGTGGCTTCTGGGTAAGTGGAGACCTTTAGTACATAACAATGTTAAGCTTGATACACAGTGTTCCTGATGTGGTCTATTTTTGTTCACAGGAGACAGTGGATACCCTTGCATGTCCTGGCTGCTCACTCCTTATTTGGCTCCCACACCAGGGCCACAAAGTGCGTATAATTCCGCACTTACAGCCACCAGGCAAGTGGTGGAGTGCTGTATCGGCCTTTTAAAAGTCGATTCAGATGCCTCCACCGCTCTGGTGGCAAGCTCATGTATTTGCCGGATATGGTATCGAAAATTGTGGTCCTGTGTGGGATATTTCACAACATTGCCATAAGGAGTGGTGTCCCAATGCAGCCAGAGGATGCCTTACCTGAGGATGGCCCCCCCGAGGTTGGTCGGAGGTCAGTATGTGGGGGGGCCATACGCGATGATGTGGTGGCCAGATTTTTTAGGTAAGTTTTTACAAAACAACAGTGTTTATACCTAATGTGTTTGGGTTTGTTTGCGAACCTCTAATTTTTTGTTGTTTTTTTCACCATCTTCTGTTTGTTCACATAATCTTTGGCACTCCAACGCTCACTACTTCCTGCTACCCTTACCAAACCTGGATCTGGACATTTTGGGAATATATTATGGAACCCATATCACAACGCCATGTTTGTGGAATCATGTTGGCATGGTCCTTCGTCAACCAGTTCTTGATTTGTTGTTTTTGGTTTGTTTTTGTTTGGTATGTGTTGTATTTGAGATTATCACTGTGTGTTTTTTTTGAGAGTGACCACTTTGATTTATCAGTTATGTTGTGAATAAATGTTTGTAGAGTGAAATGTTCTTCCTTTTTTTGGACGTTACCAGCAAGTGTAACCAGGTTCACACACGGTACATTTGACTAAGGGGTAATCCAGTACTGTCGCCAGTTGAGCTAAAATGAAATATGTTTTCAGGTTCAAAACCCACACCAAAAGGAAGCCTGTACAATCATTTGGCTTTGTAAGATTGGCCTAAGCAGCTTGCACACCAACTAGGAACCTGTAAAATGTAGAAATATCGAATTGACACTACACCCAAAAAGGGAAATGACATTGTGACTGTTATGTGTTTCTTGTGGCTGTTTTACATACAAATACAAAACACAATCTTACTTTCAAAAAATGGAAATCCTTGCAGGAACAGTCTACTTATGTCAGGGTAAACAATCTTTGGGTTTGAAAAAACGAATTAGCCGGAACGTATGTTTGAAAAATACAATTTATTTTGAAAAAGAAAAACCACAAATAAAACTATTGGCGGAGGATGCCAGACAGACGGTTAAGGGCCACGAGCACCCCAATTATATGTTGGCGCATCTGGGCCACACAGTCTTGTACTTCTTGACGACGCCTCTGTTCCTCTGTGGGTGAGAAAAGTGTGTGGATTAATACAACAATAGGGAAACCACATTAAAAATTAAAAAAAACAACGAAATCACTCCAAAAAAAAAAAAAAAATGGGGGCTGCAAAAAATACAAGGCCTATGTACAAATTCCCCCAGGTGTGATATGTGTATGTTGAAATCAGCAGGAACAGGTAAAGGCAATCTGCTAAATCACCAAAAGTCGACCCAAAAACCCAGAATAAAGGAACGACACATGATTACATACAAACAGTTTGTGCTTAAAAAAAATGGCTAAAGAAAAACATACCGGTTGACAAAACGGCAGCTCCGGAAGTCCCACCATCGTCCTCCTCGGAGGACCCTCCATTCCCCAAAGATCGGGGCGGGGTTATTACGGACTCCGAGGAGGGGGTAATTGGAAGAGGGGTGGTTGGAGGAGAGGGGGAAGTGGGACAGAGGGGAAGGAGGCCCGACATTTCCAGGAGAGGGTCTTGGAAGGCTGGGGAGGAGTGGGGAATAGGGGAATTATTGGGGGTGGAGTGTTGGCTGGGGGTTGGGGAGAGTGGGCGTAACCGCCGTCTGGCCGGACGGTGACGGCGTAGTCTTGGCTGTCCCCCTAAAAGATGTCAAACAAATTGTGGTAGGTTTCAGCACAAATCCTGGCCAAAAAACAATTTAAAATCACCCCCCACCAACAAAAAACATGCAAATATGAGGAGAATGAATAATGATGAAATAGAGGGAAAACATGGCCATGCAAATATGAGGAGAATGAATAATTATGAAATAGAGGGAAAACATGGCCAGGCAAATATGAGAATGAATAAATAGGACAGACATGAAAACATGCACACGCAGTTTGGGCCACAAAGACAAACATGAAAAACAAAATACATAAAACTTACTTTCTGAAATCTGCATGCGAAAGCATGCCAGCAAGCGGGGCGTTCGCCGTTGCAGGTCCGACCACCTGCGCTCCAGCTGGCCGATGTTGCGGCGTGAGCCGAAGGAGCGCAGGCGGGCCCGTGCCTCCACATATGCGGAACGCTTCTGCCGGTTGGTGATGGGTGGAGGCTGGCTGGTGATACGTCTATCTATCACCTCCGTTAGCACCAGCAGCTCGTGCTTGGTGAATGCGGAGGCTCTCATGATGGCAATGGTGTTTTTCCTAAAAATCATTTTTGATAAAGTGGCCAAAAAATTACTGATTGGCTAATGTATTTGGGAAATTAACAGGAGCAATTCTATTGGTTAGTGTATGAGTCATGTGTTCGACAGGGCCAGAAATCTCTTGAGAGTTATGATAGGCTTGATGCAGTGACATGCGTAAGCAAATTTAAATAAAGAAATGAACCCCGGGAAATATGCGGGGATCCAAAGCAATAGAACAATTGTTTAATTGTGGGTAACATGTTTTTTGAGCAATAAAAGCGAATGTTTAAGCCGTACGTATTCTGCGGGAAAACACAAACACGGACAAGAGTAAAGTTTCTTGCATTGTGTTGAAAAAAACAAACAATTAAGCTAATTGATACATTGATTGGCATGATACGATTGATGGAGGTAGGCAGAATAAAGGAGCAGGTAATCGACATCTGACAAGGCCACTTCCTGTTTATACTTGTGCGTGCGTTCCTTTCAAGCCATTTCGGGGATGTACGCTCGCTATTTCGTACGCTCGTTAGTTAGAGGAGGGGTCGCCTGAGTTTAGGGAGGAATTTTAGATGCGAACGAAAATACGAGCGAGCCATTGAATTTAAATATTTTTGTACGTACGCCTAACGTACGTGCGCCCGCTTGCGAGTGGGTCTGAATGAGGGCCAAAGCACGCTTTCAGTTACCTGCAGGTATACGATGTATTGTAGTTGTGCTCAGGAATACACTGTATGATAAAATAAAGCACGCTTTCAGTTACCTGCAGGTATACGATGTATTGTAGTTGTGCTCAGGAATACAGTGTAGGATAAAATAAAGCACGCTTTCAGTTACCTGCAGGTATACGATGTATTGTAGTTGTGCTCAGGAATACAGTGTATGATAAAATAAAGCACGCTCTCAGTTACCTGGAGGCATACGTTGTATTGTAGGTGTGCTCAGGAATACAGTGTATGATAAAATAAAGCACGCTGTCAGTTACCTGCAGGCATACGATGTATTGTAGTTGTGCTCAGGAATACAGTGTATGATAAAATAAAGCACGCTTTCAGTTACCTGCAGGCATACGATGTATTGTAGTTGTGCTCAGGAATACAGTGTATGATAAAATAAAGCACGCTTTCAGTTACCTGCAGGTATACGATGTATTGTAGTTATGCTCAGAAATACAGTGTATGATAAAATAAAGCACGCTTTCGGTGGCGTGGCCTAACGTTCAAGCTGAACAGACATGGATCCGAGCAGCTCCTGCCCTTTCCACTCTTTTCACCTCCCGGGCTGCATTTTCCCCTGTCATAAACGCCCCTATTGGGGGTCCCTAAGCTCCAGCTATACCCCGGTGCTGGAAGCCGACCTGAGTGGAGGCTCTGTGGTGCGGTCGAGCCTCTGACACTAGTGGGGCCTACCCTCCGCCTAAGCCGCTGCCTCGAGTACGGGACGCCCGCAATCAGCCGGACTTAGCACGACTGCTATAGCTGGTCCCCAGATCCCTGCTGATGCTGATAGGGTGTCGCTGCCTCTCCCTTTGCGGACCCTACACCAACTCACCCCCCTGTTGCCTCCCGTTTTGCCATGGGAAGCAACCTTATAAACCCCTGCAATCAGCGGGGAGCCGCCATCCTACCTCCCAGCCTCAGCTGCTCACCGCTCACTGCAGATACCTGGCATGCTGCCTGCCTCTCAGCGTGTGGATCATCTCAGGGGACGCTTACCTCTGCAACCACACAGCTGCCTGTCAGTGGGTGGATTCCCTGGAGCCTCCAATATAATCGGACTGTGGATCCTGAAGCAGCGACCTCTAGCTGCTCAATTTAAGCTAAGTACCAATACATCCTGTCCCTATCAGGCATCCCAACCCGCCAGAGAGCTGTAGATGTGTCCATTCTGGTCTTTATACCAACATAGTCTACACTGATATCCTAATAACCCCCAGATCTTCAATCTATTCCTTTACGGCCACCTGAGCTGTAGGCAATTTCTGGGACTCTCAGACTATCTCGCTGATCGGGAATCGTGAGCAGATAACCCCCCTTTACTCCTGGGGGCTCAACTAGCTACTCTCTGGCAGATCCTGCCCACACCGCACCCAACCCCAATGGCTCTCTACTGTTGAGATACATATTTATACAACCTGAATCAATGACCCCCTAAGAGTGCCAGACTAGTGCCCTCCTGTGGTTCTTTCCTCTATAGCGGCAACACTGCTTAACTTTGTGCATACTTGCAGGCCTCCATTGTTTTGGGCTTTCTGCTACTGTTCTATGAAGCTCACAAGCCCTCCTGATCATTTCACTATCCCCTTCCAACTGACCCCCCACCAACATCACGAACAGGTCAAACGCTAACACTAGAAAAAGAGTGGATGGTGATATTACCCAACATTTCTCTAAGGGCGACAAGTCCTCAGCAACTGTCAACACTCCTTCCCCCAGTGTCTCCCAGACAGAAGGAGAAGATTCACCTCCCTCAGCCTTATCCACCAAAGAGGACATTATGGCACTGCGATCCCTCATCACAGACCTTAAAGAATCTCTAGAAACCAAATTGGATAAAGCCGTTTCGTCCATCAAATCGGATCTCTCCTCACTATCTACCAGAACCTCTAAAGTAGAATCCCATCAAGACACCTTCCAGAAATCCCAAATCGAGATCCATAGGGACATTGATCACATAGTTCAGGATCTTGCAGATCTCCATACTAAAAATGAGGACCTGGAGAATCGAGAAAGGAGAAACAATCTCTGTATACGAAACATCCCACAATTGGTGTCCCGCATAACCTATAGACTTATCTCCACAAAGTGTTCTCATTCATTCTCATCAACTACCCCTGGAAAGAGCCCATCGTGCCCTTAGACCCAAACCCAGAGATGGTGAACCTCCAAGGGATGTAGTCATGCGCTTCCTAAGCTTTAAAGACAGAGTCTTGGCCCCGATACGTGGAAAGCCTCACATTCTATATGATAACATCAAACTGCAATTCTTCCAAGACCTGGCCCCCTTTACACTTCTGAAGTGCAGGGAACTTCAAGACCTGACGAGGGCTCTACGTGCGCGGGGGATCCGCTATCAGTGGGGTTTCCCATTCAAATTACTGGTAGACTTCAACGGTAAAACTATTTTCATCAGAGACCCTAAAGAAGGCAAAGACTTTCTCTCCCACTTAGAAGATTCTGCTCCCCCTCTGACCACGTCAGCGGACGTATAAGGAGATCAAGGTTTCACGCTGCTTTTCTTCCCTCCCTAGGCTTATCTACGATACTTGGACACTTTTCTGGGAAACTTGCAACACTGTGATGGGGGACTCATACCCTGACCCTGAGTCCCTAAATCATCGGTTATTACATATCCTTTCTGGGTTTTTTTTGTTTATTTTTTGTTGTTGTTGTTGTTGGTTTTTTTTCATGTCATTCTAAGCTATGATACTTGCAGCTGTTTTGACCGTTCTACTGTTTTATTGCATTACAATCTGGCTATGTTTTTATTTTATATGGCTGTTTTCTTATCAGTTTATGGTTACTTGGGGGCTACTGGCACGTTATGCCCACTAAAATGTTAAATGCGGGTTTCACGCGTGTAATATTTATCCACTCTGAACGCGTTAATGGGAACCACCAACGAACCTTTTCAGACTATTTATGCAAGTTATATGTTTTGTTATATTTGCACACACTATTTGTATCTGATGTGTACAACTTTACCTGGGTCTTTTTACCTTTACTTTTTCCTTTCTCTTCCCCTCCCCCTCTCTCGATAATCCACAGTGACACCTCTGCAACGTTTATTAGGTCTTCTCATTTAATTCTCTTTTATTGCACAACCACAATTGGAGGGCCATGGCTTTCTAACACTCTCACTTTCCTCTTCTACACAAACTCTGTACCTTCCCCTATATGCAACTATTTGCTTTCTAAGCCATTCCAGCAAATTTTCCCAAGGTAGTTCGGACCACCCTCTCTACTACTTCCCTGGACTGTATAGTCTTGAACTCCATGTGCGCTTTCCTTTTCTGCACACGAGGAATTCCCACCCGGTTCTCCTTCCCCTATCTTCCACGCTCTTATCTCCCTCCCATTTTTTTTTAATTCTTCTCCCTCCCTTTTTTTTTATTCTCCCCCTCCCCTTTTTTTTTTGTTCTTTTCTTTTTATTATTCCGGCCTCTTTCCCCCAGCGAGTCAGGGATTTCCTAACTATATATTTGCCTACGCTGTTTTTTTTTGCTCTCTACCGAAATGTCGCTTCCCTCGACACTAAGGGTTTGAACACCCCCCAAAAGCACTCATCGCTCTTACGAACCATCCGAAACCTCAAGGTTGGGATTGTCCTGATCCAAGAAACCCGCAATCGCACTCTTCACTACATTCTAAACGTTATCCTACCACATACTACTCCTCTAGCCAATCCAAACACAATGGAGTGGCGATACTGATCAGCAGCAAGATCCTTTTTACCCTACATGCGGTACACTCAGACTCAGACGCGAGTTATATTATTTTGAATGGCAAACTAGGCAGCCTAGAATGCACAATCGCTAATATATATGCACCCAACTTGGGTTAATCGTAATTTTTTAATTCCGTTTTTTCCAAAATAAATAAATATTGGATGGGCAACCTCATTATCGGGGGGAGACTTCAATGCAGTCATGAACTACGAACTTGATAAAGGTCCTGTCCCTCACAATACACGACCCTGTCCAATGACTCGCTCTCTAAATAAACACCTCCTCGAATCGGGTCTATTTGATACTTGGCGAGCTCTTAATCCATCGTCCAGAGATTTTATTTTTTTCTCTATACCCCCACAAATCTTATTCGAGGATAGATTTTATTTTATGTTGCACTTCAGCTTCCAAACATCTCGTTGACTCCTCTATTGTTTCCAACTCTTGGTCGGACCACTCTATTGTCACAGCGTTATTCTATTTTTTTTATGTCCCGCCCTCTCGACCTTCGTGGCATTTAAGCGAAACTTTACTTACCATCCCAAAATTTCAGGAAAAAGTTAGATCTGCTCTTGAGGACTATATCTCTTTAAACAATGACCCCACCTGCACCCCTTTGGTGTGGGAGGCACATAAAGCTGTTATCCGCGGTTACATTATTAGTTACGCTTCCTTTAGAAATAGGGAACGTAGATCCCAAACCATATCTCTGACCAAAAAGGTTAATCGCCTTGAAACCGCTCATAAATGTAAGCCCTCTCGCTCTTTATATGCCCAATTGACATCTACCAGGACAGTCCTTAACGTCATACACGCTGAATAGACTGAGCAAGCCTTACGTTGGCTCATCCAAAAATTCTATGAGAAAAGCAACAAAGCTGACTCCCTATTAGCCAATAGCTTAAAAGCCTGGAAGGCCAGGACTGCTATCCCAGCACTAACAGACGATCGTGGTACTACCCATTATAATCCAATCACTATCAATTCACTATTTCAAAATTATTACGAACACCTCTACAACCTCCTTCTACCCACTAACACTAATTCGGACACATCATTTGTGGATTATCTGGCCTCCTATAATCTCTTCCAAATCAATGCCGCCACCTCTACCGCTCTAAATGACCCTATTTCTGTAGAAGAAATCACCACAGCCCTCAAAACACAAAAATCTTCAAAGGCTCCCGGCCCCGATGGACTCCCAATGCCCTACTATAAAACTTTTCAAACCTCCCTTATACCCCACTTGACTGTGGTTTTCAATTCTATCTTGGAAGGCTCCTCATTCCACCCAGACATGACTAAAGCTACTGTACTATTACAGTCATCCCTAAGCCCGATAAGGATCCCCTCTTAATTTCACTACTCAATAATGACCTAAAACTTTTTGCTAAAGTAATCGCAAATAGACTGAATCATCTCCTTCCCTCACTAATCCACGCCCACCAGGTGGGCTTTGTCCCGTCCAGACAAGCACTTGACAACACTAGACGTACAATTGATCTAGTTCACTATATCAATACTCATAAACTCCCTTCTCTGGTGCTTGCTCTGGACACGGAGAAAGCCATCGATAAGGCTTCTTGGCCTTTCCTATTCCAGACTCTGGGCCTAATTCAGACCCGCTCGCGAGCGCAGGACGCTCGCAAGCGGGTCGATGGTGTTCTAATGCGCATGCGCACGACGGAGGGAGCTCCGTCGTGCGCATGCGCGAGACCCACATAGCGACAGCCAAGCTGTCACTATGAGTCTCGCACCAAAGGGGGCGTGCTGTCGATGGTGATTGACAGCACGCCCCCTTTGGTGGGCGTGCCGGGGGCGTTGCTGCCCAGATGGTGGCGTTCCCATGGGAACGCCTTCCATCTGGAGCCGGCCCCACTGACATCACTAGTGATGTCAGTGGGAGTGCTTTTGGCTCTGATAGAGCCAAAAGCACACCTGGGCTTGCGGCAGCGAGACCTTACCGCAGGGTCTCGTCGCAAGCCCGATGGTCGCGATGGTCAGATCGATCCAAAAAGATCTGCAACAATGGCAAACATATTTTCTCTCATGGGTGGACTGCATCAATGCTGTAAAAATGAACATTCTCCCCAAATTGCTATACCTCTTCCAAACACTCCCTATTCTTGTCCCTTCCCACACTCTCAATACCATTCAAACCACACTCTGTAAATTTATTTGGAATTACCGAAATCCCCAGATGCGTAGAGATATACTCACCAAGCATTCTTGGGATGGTGGCTTGGGGCTGCCCATTCTATACCATTACTATAACGTTACCCGACTGAGTCAGATGACCGCATGGCATTCACCTCGCCATACCAAGAGATGGGTCGATTTATAAGGTGATCTAGTAGACTCACATTCAGTCTCTTATCTACCCTGGCTGCTCAGTATACATAGACCTAGATCTGTTTTTCAAATGCCCACTATAGCACTGACACTTAGTAATTGGGATTCACTCAATAAGAAACTAAATCTTTCCTCACACCATTACCCGCTAACCCCCATTTGGAGTAACCCTGCATTGCCTCCAGGTCTTTCTCAAGCAATGGCCGGTCCCTGGATCTCAGTAGGAATCACAAGGTTTCACCATGTCGTTGAAGCAACTTTCCCGAGGCCCTTCGCGGACCTTCAAGACAAGCATAGAATCCCCAATAACCTTCATTATCAATATCTACAAATCTGCCATTTTGCCACCTCAACCCCACCTGTCCGTCCCTCTACCAACCCCACTCCCATAGAGAGACTATGCATCTGCAGGCCTAATGACAAGGGAGCTATCTCGCACATATATCATTCCATACTAGCATTGGAGTCCCGCCCCCCACTTGAAAAATACGAGCAGGCTTGGTAACTGGATCTCGGCCTCTCCCTTGGGGAAGAAGCATGGGATGCTACACATCTGACTTTTTCAAGATGCTGTATCAGCGTGGCCATCCGCGAGAATTCCTATAAGGTGTATACTAAATGGTACCTAGTACCAGAATGTCTTCATCAGATCTATCCTAGCTCCTCTAATTCCTGCTGGAGAGGTTGTGGTCAATTGGGAACATTCTTCCATACCCGGTGGACATGCCCGCTGGTTGTCCCATTTTGGAACATGGTCCATACTCTACTATCCCAAATTATCACCATCCCGATTTATCCCACCCCAGCTGATCTTCTATGCTGTGCTCTGATTAATTCCATCTCCAACACTTCCAATAAATGAGTTCTCCATATCTCCTGCGCAGCCAAATACCAAATTGCCCGCAACTGGAAGGTACCATGCACTCCCAGCCGTCAGGAGCTTCTGAATAGAATTTGGTTTATAGCAAACATGGAATATATCACCAGTCTACAGAACAATAATGTCCAGAAATTCCACACCATTTGGGATCCCTGGTATGCCTTTCAAAACTAACCTACTGAATTTCATGCCTTGGTTAGCTCCACCCTGACTCTCCCCTCTACAACCATATACAATTATATTATTATTTTCCTTTCTCTTCTATCTTCCCCTATTTTTTTTATTTTTTATTTATTTACCCTGTTTTCTCTCCTGACTCGCTCCCATCTAATCTTCCTTTCTACCCTCTCTCTCCCTGACCTCCCCTATTTCCGTTTACTCCCTTTTCCTTCCCCTTTTTGAACTTCATCAAGCTCCAACTTTTGTTGTTCCCTTCCCCTGAATCACCATCGCCGTTCCGCAAATGATTATGGCACTTCAAGTAACCTTATCCCTCTTTTATTTATTTTTCATCTTTTTCTTTAGGTTCACATTCCCTCTTCCAGCCGAGCTATTTTACTCTTATCAGACAACTGATTGTGCTTGTTTATTATTGATATGTCATATACTTATATTGTAGACTATGACAACTTCTTAATTCATTGTATTGCTAACTCTGTCTAATAAACGATTAAACGATTACAAAAAAAAATAAAGCTCGCTTTGTTATCTGCAGGCATAACACAATTTCATCTTTTCCTCTGTGAGTAGCGTACGTTCCTGTGTGCTGTGCACCAGTATGGCTTATGTGTGTGGCTCTTGTTTCATTGAACGAAAAAGAGTATGATATGCACACAGTTACAGAACTTCATATTAAACAGAGGGGGATATTCTATAATTTTGTTCTCCAGGGTGAGTGGGAAAGTGACACATAGGAAAGCAATGTTATACCATCCCAGACAAGTATTTACTAGATAGCCTTCGTATCACTAAAGTCCTGGCTTGGCATATAGATATTTCCCACCCGCAGTCATGTGCACGGCTGGATAAAGCGCTCCGGGGGCCCGGAGCGCTTAAGACAGGAGGCACTAAAGGACAACATTTGGGACACAGGGATTGGGTCCACTCGTTCAAGTCTTGGGCATGCGCACAAAAAAAAGGGGCCATGGCCACACATCATGCCCCCATTTCATTTCATGCTGGGGGCATGCACATTGGATCCTCAGCTGCTGGACCTTACTCCCTGCCTTTCCTCCAGCCCATAGGTGGCACAGTACCGCACGTGCATCAACAAAGTAGTGCCAAGCGTGCACATGTGTCATAAGTAAAGGCCGGCTGGCTTGACCATTAAAGGGTGCTGTAACCACCAAAGTACACTCCAAACCAAATAAAAAAATATTTTCTGTGTTTGTGAATTGTGTGCGCAGTAGCCGCATGTGCATCAACAAAGTAGTGCCAAGCGTGCGCCTGTGTCATAAGTAAAGGGCCGGCTGGCTTGACCGATAAAGGGTGCTGTAACCCCCAAAGTACACTCCAAACCAAATAAAAAAATATTTTCTGTGTTTGTGAATTGTGTGCGCAGTAGCCGCACGTGCATCAACAAAGTAGTGCCAAGCGTGCGCCTGTGTCATAAGTAAAGGGCTGGCAGGCTTGACCGTTAAAGGGTGCTGTAACCCCCAAAGTACACTCCGAACCAAATAAAAAAATATTTTCTGTGTTTGTGAATTGTGTGCGCAGTAGCCGCATGTGCATCAACAAAGTAGTGCCAAGCGTGCGCCTGTGTCATAAGTAAAGGGCCGGCTGGCTTGACCGTTAAAGGGTGCTGTAACCCCCAAAGTACACTCCAAACCAAATAAAAAAATATTTTCTGTGTTTGTGAATTGTGTGCGCAGTAGCCGCATGTGCATCAACAAAGTAGTGCCAAGCGTGCGCCTGTGTCATAAGTAAAGGGCCGGCTGGCTTGACTGTTAAAGGGTGCTGTAACCCCCAAAGTACACTCTGAACCAAATAAAAAAATATTTTCTGTGTTTGTGAATTGTGTGCGCAGTAGCCGCACGTGCATCAACAAAGTAGTGCCAAGCGTGCGCCTGTGTCATAAGTAAAGGGCTGGCTGGCTTGACCGTTAAAGGGTGCTGTAACCCCCAAAGTACACTCCAAACCAAATAAAAAAATATTTTCTGTGTTTGTGAATTGTGTGCGCAGTAGCCGCACGTGCATCAACAAAGTAGTGCCAAGCGTGCGCCTGTGTCATAAGTAAAGGGCCGGCTGGCTTGACCATTAAAGGGTGCTGTAACCCCCAAAGTACACTCCAAACCAAATAAAAAAATATTTTCTGTGTTTGTGAATTGTGTGCGCAGTAGCCGCACGTGCATCAACAAAGTAGTGCCAAGCATGCGCCTGTGTCATAAGTAAAGGGCCGGCTGGCTTGACCGTTAAAGGGTGCTGTAACCCCCAAAGTACACTCCAAACCAAATAAAAAAATATTTTCTGTTTGTGAATTGTGTGCGCAGTAGCCGCACGTGCATCAACAATTGAGCAGAGCCAAGCGTGCGCCTGTGTCCCATAAGTAAAGAGCCGGCTGGCTCAATTCTTAAAGGGTGGTGTAACCCACAAAGTGCACTACTCTCCAGCAAAAATAAAAAAATATTTTCTGTGTTTGTGTGCGCCTTAGCCACACGTATATATCAAATCGATATAACATAAATGGAGGACCAAACTTTCTCCGATAAAAATAAAATAGAGAAAGATAAAGAACCACTTCCTCCTAGTGCTGAAGCTGCTGGTACTAGTCATGACATAGACGATAACATGCCATCAACGTCGTCTGCCAAGGCCGATGCCCAATGTCATAGTAGAAGCCACATACAATCCCAAATGACAAAGTTCAGGAAAATGACCTTAAAAAAAAACATTTAAATCATCTGAAGAGAAACATAAACTTGCCAATATGCCATTTATGACACGGAGTGGCAAGGAACGGCTAAGGTCTTTCCCTATGTTCATGACTAGTGGTTCAGCTTCACATGACGATGGAAGCCCTCCTCCCACTAAAAAAATCAAACGAGTTAAGCTGGCAAAAGCACAGCGAAGAACTGTGCGTTCTAAGAAGATATCACAAATCCCCAAGGAGAGTCCAAGTGTGGTGGTGGTTGCGATGCCTGACCTTCCCAGCACTGGACGGGAAGAGGTGGCTCTTTCCACCATTTGCACGCCCCCTGCAAGTGCTGAAAGGAGCACCCACAGTCCACTTGCTGATATGCAAATTGAAGATGTCACTGTTGAAGTACAACAGGATGAGGATACTGGTGTAGCTGGCGCTGAGGAGGAAGTTGGCGAGGAGGATTCTGATGGTGATGTGGTTTGTTTAAATCAGGCTCCGGGGGAGACAGTTGTTGTCCGTGGGATGAAAAAGCCCATCACGGTCATGCCTGGGCAGAAGACCAAACATTCCACCTCTTTTGTCTGGCAATATTTCTATCCAAATCCAGACAACAACTGTCTTGCCATATGTACCATATGTAAAGGTGGAATAAGTAGGGGTTGGGACGTTAACCACCTAGGAACATCCTCCCTTATACGGCACCTGCAGCGCGTTCATAATAAGTTACTGTCAAGTTCAGAAACTTTGGCTAAGACCGTAAGCAGTCCAGGGACACCTAAATCCCATTGTCCTGTTGTATCCAAGCGCCTGCAAACCACACCATCAACTCCCTCCTCGTCAATGACTGACTCTCCTATCCGGGATTCCTCCGGAGGATCCTGCATTGCTACGCCTACTGCTGCCGCTGCTGCTGTTGCTGCTGCTGTTGCTGCTGCTGGGAGTCGTTCATCATCCCAGAGAGGAAGTAGGAACACCACTACTTTTACTAAACAATTGACCCTCCAACAGTCCTTAGCGAGGAGGATGAAGTACGACAGCAGTCATCCTGAAGCAAAACGTATAACTGAGGCCTTGACTGCTATGTTGGTGTTAGACGTGCGTCCGGTATCCGCCATTAGTGCAGTGGGATTTAGACAATTGATGGAGGTAGTGTGTCCCCGGTTCCAAATCCCGTCTAGATTCCACTTCACTAGGCAGGCGATACCGAGTCTGTACAGAAACGTCAGAAAAAGTGTCCTCTTTGTCCTGAAAAATGCCGTTGTACCCAATGTCCACTTAACCACGGACATGTGGACAAGTGGAACAGGGCAGACTAAGGACTATATGACTGTGACAGCCCACTGGGTAGATGTATCCCCTTACGCAGCAACAGCAGCAGCGTCACCAGTAGCAGCATCTCAGAAACGCCAGCTCGTTCCAAGGCAGGCTACGCTGTGTATCACCGGTTTCAGTAAGAGGCACACCACCGACAACCTCTTAGAGAAACTGAGGGAAATCATCGCCCAGTGGCTTACCCCACTTAGACTCTCCTGGGGATTTGTGATATCTGACAATGCCACCAATATTGTGCGGGCATTACATCTGGGCAAATTCCAGCACGTCCCATGTTTTGCTCACACAATAAACTTGGTGGTGCATAATTTTCTGAAAAGCGACAGGGGCGTGCAAGAGACGCTTTGGGTGGCCCGAAAAATTTCTGGCCACTTTCGCCATTCAGCGACTGCGTGCCGAAGACTGGAGTGCCAGCAAACACTCTTGAACCTGCCCCGCCATCACCTGAAGCAAGAGGTTGTGACGCGGTGGAACTCAACCCTCTATATGCTTCAGAGGATGGAGGAGCAGCAAAAGGCCATTCAAGCCTATACATCCACCTATGACATAGGCAAAGTAGGGGGTACGCACCTGATTCAAGTGCAGTGGAGAATGAATTCCGTGTTGTGCAAGGTTCTCCAGCCCTTCGAACTTGCCACACGTGAAGTCAGTTCAGACACTGCCAGCTTGAGTCAGGTCATTCCCCTTATCAGGCTTTTGCAGAAGCATCTGGAGAAAGTGAAGGAGGAGCTAAGACAGAGCGATTCCGCTCGGCATGTGGGACTTGTGGATGAAGCCCTTCATTCGCTTTGCCAGGATTCCAGGGTGGTCAATCTGTTGAAATCAGACCACTACATTTTGGCCACCATGCTCAATCCTAGGTTTAAAGCCTATGTGGTATCTCTCTTTCCGGCCGCCACAAGCCTGCAGAGGTGCAAAGACCTGCTGGTGAACACACTGTCAGCTGAAGTGGAACGTGACACGTCAACAGCTCCTTCTTCATTTTCTCCCGCAACTGGGGCTGCCAGGAAAAAACTTAGCTATCCTAAGCAATCCGCTGGTGGTGATGCAGGGCAGGCAGGACCAAGTTTGGACATCTGGTCCGGACTGAAGGACCTGGCAACAATTTCTGACATGTCTACTGTCACAACATATGATACTGTCACCATTGACAGAATGGTGGAGGATTACATCGGTGACAGCATCCAAGTAGGCATGTCAGACAGTCCATACCTGTACTGGCAGGAAAAAGAGGCAATTTGGAGGCCCCTGTACAAACTGGCTCTATTTTACCTGAGTTGCCCCCCCTCCAGTGTGTACTCTGAAAGAGTGTTTAGTGCAGCCGGCAACCTTGTCAGCGAAAGGCGTAGGAGGTTGCTTCCACAAAATGTGGAGAAGATGATGTTCATCAAAATGAATTATCAACTCTTCCAGGGTGACCAGCCTCCAGAACTTACAGAGGGACCTGTGGTGGTGGATTCCAGGGGGACGAGTTAATACTCTGTGAGGATGAGGATGTACACAACACTGAAGAGGGTGAGGAATCGGTGGATGAGGAGGATGAGGACGACATCTTGCCTCCGTAGAGCCAGTTTGTGCAGGGACAGATTAATTGCCAGCTTGTTTTGTGGGGGCCCAAACGAACCAATCATTTCAGCCACAGTCGTGTGGCAGACCCTGGCGCTGAAATGATTGATTTGTTAAAGTGTGCATGTCCTGTTTATACAACATAAGGGTGGATGGGAGGGCCCAAGGACAATTCCATCTTGCACCTCTTTTTTTTCTTTGCATTATGTACAGTTTGGGGCCTAGTTTTTCAAACTGCCATCCTGTCTGCCACTGCAGTATCACTCATAGATGGGTCACGTGTTTGTGCCGCCCACTCCTGTCGCTTAGCATAGTCATCCAGCTACCTCGGTGCAACCTTTTGGACATAAAAACACTATTGAGAGGTGTTCAGAATAGACTGGAAATTAGTGGAAATTAAGGTTATTGAGGTTAATAATAGCATAGGAGCAGAAAAACCAACACATTCTGTGATTTTAGCTGTTTTTATGCTTTTTAAAAAAAAAATACAGATCCAAAACACAAAACCCAGAACCCAAAACACGGAAGGGTGGTTTTGGCAAAACCAATCCAGATCAAAAACACGAAGAAAGATCCAGATCCAAAACCAAAACACAAAACACGAAAAGTGGCCGGTGCACACCCCTAACAATATACATCCCTTTGGTGTAGGCGATGTTGTCTTATAGTGGATGAAATCAACTGGAGTCTATTTTCTTCTGGATAGAGTCCTGGATTAACAGTCGCTTGCTTGTGACATGAAGGGAAACATCAAAGAGATAAAAAGGAAACCAATGTGTAGTGGTGTTTGAAGCCACCAAAAAGAAATTATCATTCAACATAGGGTATCTATCCTAAGATAATATATCATAGCGTACCCAACTCACATCATATGTGGCGGGTATATGTGATGAAAGGTATCTTTAATGCATAAGATCTGTTTTAGAAGATTACGTACCCGACTCACTTCTAGCTATTAAACATATATCGTGGATATTCAATCATATAAGGGTATCTTTATATGGAAAGTGAAGATTGTGTGGATCCTCAAAAATGTATCTTCATTATATACATGAGTAAGCAGCAATATTTTCAATCCAGAAAGGTTTTAATAATTAAAAAGATATATTGTCCCAGAAAAGACAAACAACAGCACCAGAAAAGTAGTGCATAGACAACACAATTAAATAAAACATAAAAAAATGTTCAAAAAGAAAATTAAAAATATTAAATGATTCCAGTGATGAAAAACAAGTCCAGGTATTGAGCTACTCACACCTTTTTGGATTGAAAATATTGCTGCTTACTCATGTATATAATGAAGCTACATTTTTGAGGATCCACACTGAAGGATTGAATACTGTTGGAAAAAAATACCGTTTATAGGAGTTCCAACGTTTCACTTTATGTGAGTTGGGGTATGAATCTTCACTTTCCATATAAAGATACCCTTATATGATTGAATATCCACGATATAGTGTGAGTTGGGGTATGCTATCTAGTGCCTCACTATTATTAATTATTAAAATCTACTGGGCAGATTTTAGTATATCTAAACCATGGTGTTGAGCTAGAGGGATATAAAGATACCTTTATGTATCTTCACCTTTAATAGCGAAAAGTGAGTTGGGTACGCTAATCTTCTAAAAAAGATCTTCTGCATTAAAGATACCTTTCATCACATATGATGTGAGTTTGGTACGCTATGATACATTATCTTAGGATAGATACTCTACTTTGAATGATAATTTATTTTTGGTGGCTTCAAACACTATTACACATTGGTTTTCTTTTTATCTCTTTGATGTTTCCCTTCATGTCACAACCAAGCGACTGTTAATCCAGGACTCTATCCAGAAGAAAATAGGCTCCAGTTGATTTCATCCACTATAAGACAACATCGCCTACACCAAAGGGGTGTATTATTGTTATACATTATTTATCTAGTGCCGTCGTTTTTGTTTATTCCGATTCTTTGTTTCACATACATACATACATACAGTCATACACATATACAGTACATACAGACAGAGAGAAAATATAGTGTCCTCCATCCATCTTACCTAACACTACAATGTCTGCAGCTGTTCCTCTCCTCCTCTATCCCATGCTGCTGGCACTGTTATTGACTGCACAGTGCTGTGTAGCCATGCCCTCTGTTTGGACTCCACTCCATTTTCATTTTAAATTTCTACAGCTGCACTAATGCACTGCTGCTGTAGTTAAAGGATGGGGGACCCCAAAAGAGAGGGGCACCCAGGGCTCCTTCTTACTAATCCAGCTGTGAAGCAAGGTTATGGACAAATGTTTGTCACACCTGAGGGTTGGTTTGGGTAGGAACAGGCATGGAAGGCTGAAGGTGCTATTTCAGAGGCATGAAGGAACTTAGGTGGCTTGAGCCAGGACTTTCTCATGTATTGATGTGAGGAGGTAGAGATACGGCAGTGGATGATGGGCCAGGAAGGCGAGGACAGGAATAGAATGTCTTTATTGGAATGGGACTGGATCTATAATACTGAAGGAATGGGCAGAATCGGATTGGGACAGATGATGCTAGATTGAGAGCTGGATCGGTTTGAGACCAATGTTGATGAATCGAAGAACTTGATGGATGGAACTTGATGGATTTTAATCCGATGTCGATGAATTGATGAATTTGATCGATTTGGAACCGATGTTGAAGAATTGAAGAACTTAATTGATATGAGTCCAATGTTGATGAAATGATCAATTTGAATGGATGGGACCGATGTTGATGACCACAGTTTTGCGTATGGGTTCGATCGTTCTCGATGTTACTGATGTTTTTGCAAGCCTACGTACTGATCCAGCATAGAGTAAAGGGAGATGGGCTGGCTTTATGTAGTGCTGGGCGTCTGCATCTTGTGTTGCGATTGCCGTGCGTATGCATTCATTAGCATATTCGCACAGCGGCCAGGTACGTGCGATCTCTTACTTGCGATCCTTGCTGAATCAGGCCCACTGAGCGGACGGGGCAGGAGCAGCACAGATTGACCTCAGTACCAACTGGGAGCGATGTGTAGCGTGAGCGGACCTCTGTGCGTTGGAAGTGGGGCCTAATGACACGATTCTATGAGGATCGCGTCATTTAGCTCTGCCCCTAGTTTAAATATCCGGCGTTCGTAGAGAATTCCCAAGAGGGGCAGGGCTTAGTTATGTGAGCCGTCCGGCCCCACCCCAACTCCACCCACCTGCTTATCCTCCTCAGGCTTCTCCCAGGCAGGAGAATTTATAAGTCAGCAAACATGATGCAGAGGTTCCAGGGTCCTAGAGCTAGAGCAGCATTTTTGAAACGCTCTACAAGTGGTCCCCAGGTGTGCTGTCGGAGAAGCAGATTGCCATTCCCGCCAGTACGCAGGAACCAGGGTTGGCATAACATGGCAGCTGCACGTCGCATCGCCGTCCCATCTGCACAGTGCTCACTGCTCTGTCTCTCTACAGTAGCTTATGGTCCCACTCCCTGAGGCTGCAGCCATGGCTGGGTACTGATGTCACCCGTGGCTGAGGGACTGGAAGCTCCTTTCTCTTCTCTGATATCGACAGGTCAGGTAAGTCTTTCGTGTGGGGCAATAATTAATTTGTTTTATTTATTTTTTGTGAGTGCCAATGTGTTTGTTATTTTTCTATGGGGCCAAGGTGTTTTTCTTCTGTGGGGGCCAATATATTTGTTTTTTATTTTCTGTGGGGGCCAATGTTTTATTTTTTTTCTCAGGGGGCCAAAGTTTTATTTTTTTTTCTGTGGGGACCAATGTTCTATTTTATTTTCTGTGGGGGGCCAATGTTTTTTTTTTTTATGGGGACCAATGTTTATTTTTTTTCTGTGAGGGCCAATGTTTTATTTTCTTGTGGGGACCAATGTTTTATTTATTTTTCTGTGGGGGCCAATGGTTTTTTTTTTCCTGTGGGGGCCAATGTTTTATTATTTTTTTGTGGGGGGGCAATGTGTTTGTTTTTTCATTCAGTGGGGTACAATGTCTTTGTTTTTTCTTTCAGTGAGTTCCAATGTCTTTTTTTTGTGGGGGACAATGTGTTTTATTTTTTCCTGCATATGAAAGTAAGTAGAGTGTCATGGCTGTATGGAAGAGCAGCCGCAGACGTGTCCATCTCAGAATCAGGCAGCGGAGCAGGCAGTGGGGGGTTCTTGGTACCTAGAAACCTCTCATGACCGACCATAATCGGATCTCTGCCCAATAGAGGCATAATGCTGTGATTCGTGGTTGTCCTTTTGGCTCTGCCCCCTCTCACACACCCACGAATCGTGGCATTACACAGCAAGGGGGCGGGGCCTAATATATATATAATACAAACTTACCTTACGGCCGGCACTCCCACAACAAATGTTACAAATGAAGTTGCACACTCATGACTTGCTCAGCAATAAATAAAAACTTAAATCATGATAGCCGAGCATAGGGACTCCCACTGCTGCCTTCTTATATCCGTTTGACGACGTGCAACAGTGTAATCATCGGTAGCAATGATGCACATCGGCCAGTGCCGACCAGCCGCAAACATAGTAAAATAATCAAGCTGCTGTAAAATAGGGATAGTGAAAAGTTCCTTCAATATAACTTCCCTAACGATATCAGGGGGTCATTCAGACCCGCTCGCGAGCGCAGGACGCTCGCAAGTGGGTTGATGTTGCCCCACTGCACATGCGCACGATGGAGGGAGCTCCGTCGTGCGCATGCGCGAGACCCGGATAGCGACGGGCTCTCCGTCGCTCCGGGTCTCGCACCAAAGGGGGCATGCTGTCGATGTTGATTGACAGCACGCCCCCTTTGGTGGGCGTGCCGGGGGCGTGGCTGCCAGACGGAGGCGTTCCCATGGGAACGCCTACCGTCTCAAGCCGGCCCCACTGACATCAGTAATGATGTCAGTGGGAGTGATTTTGGCTCTGATAGAGCCAAAATCACTCCTGGGCTTGCGGCAGCAAGACCATACCGCAGGGTCTCGTCGCAAGCCCGATGGTCGCGATGGTCTTGACCATTGCGACCATCTTTTTGGCTGCTCGCATATGCTGTGGGTGGTAACCCACAGCTATGCGAGCGGCCAGGAGGCCGCTCCATTTTCAGGTAGTCGGGCACTGATTCAGAGCGAGCGCTCTGGTCAGAGCGTTCGGCTCTGAATCAGGCCCTCAGTCCATAATATTGGGAAATAATATATGTTGAATAAGGGTCTCACCCAATATAGAGATGTCCACAATGTCCAATCCACAATAGTAAAGGATTAATTCAGTAGGTATGGCACAGGAGTGTAGGAGATAGAGGTAAAATGAATGTTCGTTACCCTGAGGGTGCCGTGGTATATTCCCCGCTTGGGTCCGGATAGCTCACCTCAGCTGGAAGTGGTAACTGGGTAAGATGTGTGATATCCTATTAAAATAAGATTATTCTACAAAAGGGCATAGAGGCTAATGCCATTTTTAATAAAGTTTATTTAAATAAAAAAAAAAAAACAGCAGTTTGAGGAGTGACAGTTGGAGCGGCTGTGAGGGGAGAGCTGATGGTGCCATGGAGCAGAGATGAGCAGCTGACAGAGACAGCAGTGGGAGAGCAACATAAGTAAAATAGAGTCAAATTAAGAACTGTGAGGAGTCAAGTTGTGATCCTGCTGACACCTTCAGTTAAGAGAGCGCAAAGCATGTGTCAGAGAAAAGACTTTATACCTTTGTCTGATTGACCTTCATCTGAGGGGACATTGGCTCAGCAACGTTCATTGGACTGGGTGAGATAAATCCTTTAAATATATATATTTAGAAATCTGCTCCACTGCACATGACTTTATCCTATAGAGGCTATACCTACACAGCAGATTCCACAGGAAGCAGTTCCAGTTTGTTTGATACAACCAGCTTTAATACATGTGCTGCAATATTTTGCTCAATGCTACAAGGAGTTTTACATCCTGAATCCTACAGCATAACAAGATAATTGGGCCCCACCGTGCACATAAAGACCCCCTGTAGTATCCTTGGCCACACCAAAATTATCTTGGACTTGACTAATGTCTATGCATAGATTTATTATATTGGTTTATTTTAGTAATGTAGTATTAAGCTAAAATGTTGTTATATATTTTCCATATGTGTGATGACCTTAATATGTATAAAGTGTCTGTGATGTCATTAGATTGTGTGAGTTTAAATAAGCTGAATCCATTCTCTCTCCTCTTCACCATAACCAATTCCTATTCCTAGTTATGGTATAAACTGTTTTATTCTTTTATGCAAAGCCCTGTCTACCCTTCTTTGTGTCTGCCTGGGAAATGCTTGCCTCTCTGCCGGGATAGTGTTTAGGGAAAAGATGCTGTCAAAGGAAGACTACCCTACCAAGGTAACTCTGACCTGTACCTACGCCACTTCATTTGCCCCCTTTTCACACCAGGGTATTACAGATGGTCTCCTCTCAAATCTCCTGGGACCTCAGCGGCGATGTGAACAGTCACCTTGCTGGACTGGAAAGTGTATCCGCTCTGTCCACTCTCCTCCTTAGTGCCAGCAAACCTGCCGGACTGCCTCCATGTAATACCGTCCTATGTAAATTATCACAGTGAAAGATATTATCCTCTGTGATGGAGGAATATATCACATTGGGAAGGGAATGTTTATAAATAATTTATAAATAATGAACTGGATCAATTTATTATAAGTATAATCTATATAATCTATTTTTCAGCACTTTTGCTGAATATTAGGACATTCATCCTTTAAGGAATATAATAAATTGATCCATCATCCACACTCGTCTTTATTACAGTTTTGTGTTAAAATTAATCATATACTTTTCTCTTCCTTTATTTTATATATAGTATATATTTGCTTCTGTGAAAGACATATGTTAGATATGTATTTGTATATATATATTTTATGCTCTTATTTTATTTCATTTATGTTTTGAACTGCAATTTCCTTTTTAATTAATTGCCTAGAATGCATAGAGACTCTAGTGGAGCAGGTATATAATAATTAATTAATTGATGAAATGGGTTGCAATTATAGACCCTATATAAACCTGATCAAGTACTGCACAATACTCATTCCCTCCTTCTGATAAAACTGGGAGTGATAGTCGCGGAGAAACGCGTTAAGACATATGGGCTTTTTATTCATCGCTCACCTAACCTTTTATAGCTCCCTATCTAACTCTCTTCTTATAGTAAACACCTATCACATCTTCTCTTTCTTCAATTGAACATCCTCCTAACCCTAGACCAACTTTCCAGTGTGATTGGATTATACAGCCCACCAAGAAAATCTGCAATTGGGCTGGGCCAATTTGCAATAGCACCTCTCCTTGTGTATCAACACCTATTTTCCTATAGATTGTAAGCTTGCGAGCAGGGCCCTCTTACCCTTATGTATGTCATGTATGTATGTCTTTTACAACCCAGTATAATGTTAATCTTGATTTAAATTGTAAAGCGCAACGGAATTTGCTGCGCTATATAAGAAACTGTTAATAAATAAATAATAAATAATTCATGCTTCAATCACGCTGCTATTTGAGACGCTGTGTCCTTGATTGATCCCCTTCCTTTCCACCGATTGACCACTGGTGTCTTGGAAAAACTTAGCCGCAACCACCCGCTGCCATCCACTAAGTATACCCGACAGCTGGCTCTCGCATTCACACAGTGAGCCTTGCTGTTTACAGATGGAATTACACGGAGGCAGTCCGGCAGGCTGCATTACACGGAGGCACCAGGCAGGTTGCTGGCACTAAGGAGGAGAGTGGACAGAGCGGATACACTTTCCAGTCCAGGCAGGTGACTGTTCACATTGCCGCTGAGGTCCCAAGAGATTTGAGAGGAGACCATTTTACCCAGTTACCACTTTCAGCTGAGGTGAGCTATCCGGACCCAAGCGGGGAATATACCACGGCACCCTCAGGGTAACGAACATTCATTTCTCTTTCATCCACTAGGGGACACTGGAGGTGCTTACGCAGGGGTATAGAGGCGTGGATAGCTGGAGCCGGCACTTTAAATAATTTAGAAGTGTGAAGCTCCTCCCCCTCTATGCCCCATCAGCCCTCAGTTTAGAAAATGTGCCTCATGGAGCTTGTCACAATCTGCTGTGATCCAGCAGCACATATATGTTTATTATTTTCCTTTATTTAGGTTTATTTATTTTCTACATCTTTTACACTATATTAGGTACCCTTCGCCACCTCTCTAACGGTGGGGTCCGGGTACCTGGCGCCCTGTTCTTAGTAGAACAGGAAGGAGTGCACAGCGCTTATTACAAAAGCACTGAGAGCTGCTTATCGCCACAGCACAGCTCTAACAGGAAGAAGAGTGTGCTGCATGCTGTGAGAGCCTCCGGGGAGCGCAGTGAGTATTGCTGTGCATTCCCCGCTCCGACCTGCACCCCCCCGGCGCACGCCGCCTGCCGCCCGCCGCCCAGTGTGTACATAGTGCTGCTGCGCTTCTTCAGGCGGGGGCATTCAGACAGCCGGATAGGCTGTAATCAGTCCCTGCTCACCGCTAAGGGCTGCCAGGGGCGCCGAGAGGGGGGGGGCGGGTACAGATTACCCGGGCCCAGGCTTCCTAAGGGGCCCGGCGGGGGCCCGGGTCCAGCGCCCCCCCTTACAGCAGTCCAGCACACAGCGTGTGCTGAGCTGCAGTTGGAAACTGTGCAGCAGCCACAGCAGTCTCCTATGCCTGTGCGGGGGAGCGATCACACTGATCGCGCCCCCCCTGGCTTTGCACCGGGCTGAGGGGGCTCAGAGCACCCCCACCTCCCCCCTCCCCAGCGTGCAAATCTTTTTTTTTTTTCTGTCACCAAAAGGGCATGGCCATGCCTCCCGCAATTAGGCCACGCCCCCTATTACCAGGGCCCGCCACGGCTGGCGGGCCTGAGGGCTGCAGAGGGACGGAGGGGGCCTACATTGCGGGGCTGAACTCCGACCTGCACCTCCCTGGTGCACGTCGCCTGCCGCCCGCCCGCTCGTCGTGCATTGCGGGGCTGAACACTCCAGACACCGCTGAGTCTGTCCTGCACAATGAGCTCCTCCGTTAGACGGGGGCAGCCATTTTAGACTGCAGACAGACTTGATAATGCAGGGGGCGGAGCTACCCAGCGCTGTCTCTCTCACACTGCTCAGGCACAGAGCTGTTACAAACAGCGTGCCTGCCATATTTTGCAAAACTTAATGCCTGCATTCTCTCCCTCATGAAGGCAGAGTGCAGCTGCATGGCTACTGGGCTACTGGCTGGACTCCTGCACAACCATTAGCCCTACATCTCTGGTACAGAAGGCTGTGAGAAAGTGCAGGCAGTCTAATCTGTGGGAGGGGAGTGGGGTGTATCTCCTCCTCTGTGTCCCAGACCAGCCTTATGTTTTCAGTGTGTCCTTCTGAGTGACTGTGTGTATCAATGTCAAGCAGAACAAAGGCTTCTCAAAAGTTGTTTGTCTGTTCTAAGTGTAACACGTATGCCGCTGGGTCCATGTTATGTGACGCTTGTATAACAATGGAGCCATCTATGGCTGTTACTAACTCACCTCCATGGGCCACTGACATGGTAGGAGTTATGACGGACTTAACGTCACAGTTAGCTGAGGCACGCAGGTCTCAATATTGGTATCAGTACACGCATATCTGCGTCTACTATTTCCTCCCTGGGTGGCTGGGTTAAACAGATCTCTAGACACCGTGGTACAGGTTATGGGTACAGCGGTGTCTGTACCCTCCAATTCACACCATTAACGGGAGTTAGAGTCCGCCTCTCCCGGGGTGGAATCTCTAATTTTGGCAGTCAGTTATATCCTCAATTTACCTAAGGATATGATTCCTGCGTCCCAGGGTGTGAATTAGTTCATGTACCCGGCTGTTTTTCCGTTGTCACAGCAGCTTTCTGTGACCTAGAAACAGCCAAATAAGCGGTTCAAAGTTCCACGTCTGTTTCCGGCTAGCTATCATTTTCCATCGTTGGAAAAGTGGGAAACGTCTCTTCATGTAGATGCGTCAATCTCCCGTCTCTAAGAAAACAGCACTTCTAGTACAGGAGCTACTGTACTAAAAGACTATACTGCAGTGGAAGATCATCATAGACTTACCCTTGTTACCGCCTGGGTTAACAGGGCTGTGGTTTGCCGGGCTGACCAGTTGATACAGGTTTGGACCCAAGTCCTTCCAGAGCAGAATTACGTCTACTAGCACACATACGTGAGTCTGCAGTTTACCTGGGAGAAGCCTCTAGGGACAGCCCGCAGAGCCCTCTGGTTGCGTGCTTGGCAAGCAGATGCAGAATCCAAGCGTGCTGTGGAGTGTTCACCATTCATTGGTGACTTGCTTTTTGGCCCAGAAATTGGACACGGGGGGGTAAGTTTTCTTTCCTCCCGTCTACTGCTCCAGCTCCCAGAAGATCTTACATGGGACCTTCATTTCATTCGTGCGCCACATTCCTCTTGTGGCAGAGCCAGAGGTGCTCCCACGCAAGCAAGAAGCGGCAGAGGTAGAGGTGACCACACACTGTTGCTTGTCAACCAGCTGAGAAACAGGTGGCATGACTGTCTTCCATCCCACCTGGGGTCCCCTGCGGTGGGAGCCCGCTTGCAGAAATTTCAACAAGTTTGGAACCAGACCTCTTTAGAACCGTGGAGACTAATTTCCCTGTAGTACCAAATAGACTTCGAGGTTCCCCCTCCACCTCAGTTCTTCACTATGAGTCTGCCAGTACCTGCAGACGAGGGTTCTAAAGGAGGCAATCCAGTCTCTAATAGTATCATATGTGTTAGGTCTGGAGCATCAACGAGGTATGGGATTTTACTCAAACCTGTTTGTAGTGCCCAACCGGATGGTTCGGTCAGGCACATCTTAAACCTCAAGTCCTTGATTCTGTATCTGAAGATGTATTGTTTCAAAAATGGAGACTCTGCAGTTAGTCGTAGCGAGCTTGGAACCAGGGGAGTTCCTACCATCCTGGATATCAAGGATGCCTATCTCCATGTTCCCATTTGGGAACCACACCAGGCCTTTCTGCGCTTCGCCATATGGAAAGATCATTATCAGTTTCGGGCATTGCCGTTCGGGTTATCCTCGGCTCCCTGCATCTTCACCAGACTCATGTCAGTCATGATTGCCCTTCTTCGGTCATCAGGAGTGAACATAACCCCTTATTTGGATGACCTGTTACTCATGGCTCCATCGGTATCTCTTCTCTTACATCATGCCTTACTGACATATCACACTCTAATCCAAAATGGTTGGATAATCAACTTCAAGAAGCCGAATCTCAATACGTTCCAGAAACTTCTGTTTCTGGGCATGATATTAGATACAGAATCACAGAGGATTTTTCTTCTAACAGACAAAGCCAGGGATATCCGGTTGTTAGTTCAGCTGGTCCTCAGACCAAAGAAGGTATCAATGCTTCTTTGTCTGCGTCTCTTGGGGATGATGGTAGCTGCTTTCGAGGCACTACAGTTTGGCCGGTTCCACTCCAGGGTGTTTCAGCTGGACCTGCCAGCACAGGGGTCAGGGTCCCATCTGCTTCTACATCGACAGATCTATCTGAGCCCGGTTGCCAGAGTGGCACTTCTTTGGTGTACACAATCTGTTAGCGGGCAGAAGTTTCGGAGTGTGGGACTGGATCATCGTAACAACGGATGCCAGCCTTCGAGGATGGGGAGCAGTAGTCCTCGATTATCATTTTCAGGGTCGATGGTCCCTTCTAAAACAGAAGTGGCCCATAAAGGTGTTGGCCCTCAGAGCGATTTACAATGCTCTGATAAAGGCAACAGAGTTTCTAAAGGCTCGTCCGGTAAGAGTTCAGTCCGACAACACAACGGCCTTCGCTTACATCAATCGCCAAGGAGGGACTCTGAGTCGCATGGCTATGGAAGAAGTAACTCGGATCCTCCGGTGGGCAGGAGAACCAATAATCCTGTTGGTGTTATTCATCCCTGATGTGGACAACTGGGAAGCAGATTACCTAAATCGACAGGATATCCATCCCGGGGAATGGAAGCTTCATCCAGACATGTTCAACATGATGATACGTTGATGGGAATGTCCTCAGGTGGACCTCATGGCATCATGATTGAATCGTGAGCTCCCAGTATATGTGTCAAGAACTCAAGATCCGCAGACAGAAGCAGTAGATGCTCTGACAAGTCCGTGGGTCTACGACTTCGATTACCTTTTTTCCACCAATTCCGCTTCTTCCTCGTCTTCTGAAAAGGATGAAAGAGTCAGCCTCTGTAATTCTTGTGGTTCTGAACTGGCCTCGGAGAAGTTGGTTCTCGTACCTTCGGTTCCTATTGTCAGATGATCCGTGGCCCCTTTCCCTGCGCCCAGAGCTTGTACAGCAGTGCCCTTTCATAGTTTAACGGGGTGGCTCTTGAAACAGATATCCTAAAACGCAATGGAATCCCAGACACTGTTATTCCCACCATGCTAAGCACCAGGAAGCCAATTTTGGCTGTGAATTATCATCGCTTCTGGCGTGTTTATATCTCATGGTGTTCCAGTCGGGATCTTTCGTCTAGGACTTTTCGTTTGTCCCGGTTTTGGTTTTTCCTTCAGACGGGTCTGGATTCTGGCCTTCGTCTGGGAACCTTAAAGGTGCAGGTTTTCTGCCCTTTCCATTTTCTTTCAAAGGAATTGGCCCTCATTCCTGAGGTGCAGACGTTTCTTCAAGGGGTCTTGCGCGTGCAGCCTCCTTTTGTACCTCCAATAGCTCCCTGGGACCTAAACTTAGTGCTTTTGTTTCTTCAGTCGCCCATGTTTGAACCTTTTGGAGGAGGTTGATCTTAAGTACCTGTCTGGGAAGACGGTCCTCCTCCTGGCTCTCGCTTCGGCTCATAGAGTTTCGGAATTGGGTGCTCTGTCCTATAAGCCACCTTACCTTGTGTTTCATGCTGATAGGGCGGAACTCCGCACGGTAGCCGCTTTCCTTCACAAAGTTGTGTCGGCTTTCCATATCAATCAGCCTATTGTGGTACCATCGTTGGTGGAGGACTCTGACACAATCTTCTAGGTTCTTCTACCTTGCATGTGGTTAGGGCTCTCCGCATCTATATTGCCAGGACATCCGTAAGTCTGGGTTGCCTTTTGTCCTCAATGATACTGTTCGGAGGGGATGGCCAGCGTCTAAGCAGACTTTGGCAGGTTGGATCCGGCTGACTATTCATCAGGCTTATGTTAGTACCGACCGTCGGCCTCTTTCGTCCATTTCGGCTCATTCCACATGTTCTGTGGGTGCGTCATGGGTGGCCGGTAGAGGAGCCTCTATGTCACAATTGTGCCGTGTGGCCACTTGGTCTTCAGTTCACACGTTTGTCAGATTTTACAAATTTGATACGTTTGCTACTTCGGCATCCTGTTTTGGCCGCCTTGTTCTGCAGGTGCCTCAGAGCGCTCCCGCCCGTAGTGAAAACTTTGGGACATCCCCAGCATAAGCACCTCCAGTGTCCCCTAGTGGATGAAAGAGAAAATGGGATTTTGGTACCTACCGGTAAATCCTTTTCTCTGATTCCACAGGGGACACTGGACGCCCACCTCAGCGCTCTTAGCCTGCCTGTTCAGCTTGTTCCATATGTTGTATGATTCAGTTATTGTGTGTTCTTCTCTCCTTTTTACTCCGCTTGTTCTCCATCTCCTCTCGGTCATCATTTTCTAAACTGAGGGCTGATGTGGCATAGAGGGGGAGGAGCTTCACACTTCTAAATTATTTAAAGTGCCGGCTCCAGCTATCCACGCCTCTATACCCCTGCATAAGCACCTCCAGTGTCCCCTGTGGAATCAGAGAAAAGGATTTACCGGTAGGTACCAAAATCCCATTTTTACCTCTATCTCCTACACTCCTGTGCCATACCTATTGAATTAATCCTTTACTATTGTGGATTGGACATTGTGGACATCTCTATATTGGGTGAGACCCTTATTCAACATATATTATTTCCCAATATATGGACTGATATCGTTAGGGAAGATATATTGAAGGAACTTTTCACTATCCCTATTTTACAGCAGCTTGGTTATTTTTCTATATCAGCCATAAGGCGCATCTATTATATGTATATGTGCATTTATTATTATTGTTTCATTGTGTATTCAATTATTCTTGTTGTCTACCAACGCTACACCCTCTCTTTGTTATGAAGTGAAGGAGATCACAATGGCTAATATATGCACGCCCATGTAATGGCTTTTAAACGGTCCTGACACGTCTGCATTTCCCTAGCCACATTTACCAACCCAAACGCTGACTACCTGTCGCTCACTTTACAGGTGGTTCCTCTGTACACATGTAATCCCAATGCAATCATTGCACGTGCACAGTGGGGCTTCCACTCATGCGCAATGGCAAACAATTGCTCCATCTGCGTAATGCGTGAATCAGACCCTTTCTGTTAGAGGGCATGAACACCATATCATTCTGTCAGAAACAAGTGTAGGGATTCAAGGGCATGTGACCAATTACAGCCACCAGTCCAATGGGTCCAGCGAGGTTAGTATAATTTAGCCTTTTATTTTGATCCCTTTATTATTATGCTTTTAGACTTTAAAGCCTTTAAGGATGTGCTCAACCGTAATTTAAGTTTGCATTGCTTTATAGCATCTGTTTTTTTTTGGTATGTATTTTTTGTATTGAGTTATATTCTGTAGACAGACATAAGGGTCAGATAATGTACTGAGAGGGCTACAGAAACACCAACAAAGACCATTAAGCAAGAGCCAATTGGTCAGTAGATGAAATCAGTAGCAGATTAAAGCTAGCAAATAATGATAAACTGGGGAAAACAAGGGTAAAGGAAGGAGGGTGAGGGAGATAACCACATCTAGGACAACACCAGGACAACCTGGCAGGTGACCAAAATTCCGGTATGTGCCCAAACGGTTTGGACGGGTATTGACTATGCAGGTACATGCCTTACTTCCCAAGAAAGAAAACAATGTTTCAATAGTATTTAAGTAATGTCTTTAAGTAATAACCATGGGACCCGAATATAACAACATTCTTCCTATTTATTAGCACAGAAAGGGATCATTTACAGTCATACATTGATCTACATAGGTCTAATCTCTCAAACCACTCCTTATGTGTGGTTGGTGAGGCTGCTCTCCAGGTAACCATGATGACCGGTCCCTAAGGAAACTCCAGGGTGCATTGTAGAAATATTACTGGGGCCTCTGTACCATTGGAATTTTACCGTATATTTGGGCTTCAATAATGGAATAAGGGCCTGATTCAGACCCGCTCGTGAGCGCATAGCGCTCGCAAGTGGGTCGATGGTCGCCATTGCGCACGCGCGGCGTAGGCGAGCCCCGAAGCGAGTGAGAAATCACTCGCTCCGGGGCTCACTACAAGACGGGGCGGCTGTCGATGTTGATCGACAGCTTGCCCGTTTCGTAGGCGGGGGGGGGTGGCTGTACAAACAGAGGCGTTCCCGAAGGAACGCCTGCCATTTGGGGGCGGCCCTACTGACATCACTAGTGATGTCAGTAGTGGACTTCCTGCTCTATTAGAGCATGAAGTCCACTCGGGCTTGCGAGACCTCAGACCCTACCACAGGGTCTCCTCACAAGCCCGATGGTTGCGATAATCGCGACCATCGCCAGGCCGCGCACACACGCTGTGGGTGGTCACCAACAGCTGTGCCAGCGGCCTGGAGGCCGGGCAAAAAAAAAAATAGGGACGTCCTGATTCCGGGCCCTAACTTAGGAGCATCAGAATGTTGTATGGAAAATGCTGTGCCGGTCATTTGCTTCCAGTAGGATGTCCTTTTCCCAATCGTTGGAGCATTTGGGTAGTGTGTGAAAATGATCCTCAATCAGTATTCTGTAAGCCATGGAGTTGCTTCTGACCCTAATGGAATTTTTATTTTTTTTAAATAATATTAAATCATTCAGCAACAGTGAGTAAGTTGCATAAGCACTACCTATTACATTGAGAGACTTAGGGGTCTATTTATCAAGCAGTGAAAAATGTAGAGAAATTAACAAGTGGAGAAGTTGCCCACAGCAAATAAACAGCTTTGAAGTAGCATTTATCAAGTACAGTCTATAAAATAATAGGTAGGAACTGATTGGTTGCTATGGGCAACTTATCCACTGGTCCTTTTCTCCACACTTTTCACTGCTTGATAAATAGAACCCTTATGGGACTATTTACTAAAAGTCAATTTTGGTCGATGTTGGGTCGATTATTATTTTTTGTCGATTGTGTATCATGGTCTAAATCACACATTTACTAACAGATTTTTTTTTTTTTTTTTTTTTTTTTAACAATGGCAAAAAATCATCTCTAAGACTCTAATACACAAAATCAACCATAAATCGACCTAACATCGATAAAGATCGAACAAAAATCGACCAAAATCGGCTTTCAGTCAATATACCTTTAAATCACACAATTACTAACAGATGATTTTTGACATTGTTCAAAAATTATGTCAAAAATCATCTTTCATCAGTAAATGTTTGATTTAGACCCTGAAATGCAAAATCAACCAAAAATCGACCTTTAGTAAATGTTGTATACCCCTTGGACTTAGTACTTGGATGCTACTAAAATAAAATCTGCATTTATAAAGCAAAAATAAAGCTTTTGAAACAAACATCAAAGAGTTTACTATTTTGAGAAATATCGACTCGTGTTTCATATATTCTATTTTCCAACTTCAAAAAGAATCTCAGCCTCATGCTTCACTTACTTATTAAATGTAGAGCACAGATAGCAATTGGGGACAAGCACTGAATTACCAGAACACCATATTTCCAGCCTGTCTGAGAATAACCGCTATGGCAGATTGCTACATTTATTCTCCAAACAAGAAAAATAAAGACTGTTCCTGTTGCTTGTAGATGATTATCCAAAAAAAATAAAAATAATACTATACATCTGTGTTTCTTTTATAGCATCCACATAAAGTGGCTCAGGGCTGGAAACGTAATTTGATGCTTCATTTCATGAAAATTGCTGGGTTTTTTTTCGACAGCGCTCAGCGCCAAATATTCTTACGCATCCTGTCCTATGCTGGCTGAGATGCATTTTGCACCCCCACTCCCCGCCCCCAAACTTATTCACAGGCTGCAGCCTGGGAGGGGGCCATTTAGGGATTAATCCAGACTCTATCTGATTCTACTCATTACTCCTCCCACTTCCAGTCCTGCCCTCTCCCATTTCCAGTCCCAACTCTCCCAACTGGGTTATTCTCTCAGCATTGTATGCCATGGAATCAGTATGTAATACCGCCGGCCACATGGTTCAAATCCCAACAGCAGAAACCCAGCAGGGGTGAAGATCCCAAGAGCTAAAAAGGTAAGTATAGCTAACCCTCCTTTAGGGGTGCCTAACCCTAACCTACCCCCCCTAGTGCCTAACCCCCCTCTAAGTGTCTAAACCTTACACCCCCGTCCCCGTAGCCTAATCCTAAATCTCCTGGGGGGGTGCCTAACCTAAACCTCCCCCGAGGGTGCCTAATCCTAACCTCCCTCGAAGTGCCTAAACCTAACAACCCTGTCCCTGCAGCCTAAACCTAAGTCTCCCGGGGGGGGCCTAACCCTAAGTCACCACGGAAGTACACGTCCGGCTTACCTTCGTTCAGTATGCCGAGCATCGGGCTCCCGGCGTAGGTCTCATGACAGGTGTCAGGATTTTGATGCCTGTCATTAGTACCTTGTCAGGATTTGACAGTCGGGAAGCCGGCTGTCGGCATCGTGACCGTCAGCTTCCTGACTGCATCCTATATGCCACCTATAGTGTAACGTTTCATGTACATTATATCATATTATGCTGCTACAGTTACATATATATATATATATTTACATAG
Source organism: Taudactylus pleione (assembly GCA_031769625.1). NCBI lineage: Eukaryota > Metazoa > Chordata > Amphibia > Anura > Myobatrachidae > Taudactylus > Taudactylus pleione. The sequence goes on from JAUIMM010000325.1 coordinate 3,105,750, forward strand.
TTATTTATAGTTGTTATAGGAACATAGGTTTAATAGGCGGTTTCTCGCTGTCACTGTAAACGCCGGGAAGACGTATTTCTCTTGTGTTTAATAAAAGCTTCTGTTTTCAGGACTGATTACCCGACTGACGCATGCAGTGTCCATAGAAAGCCATCTCAAGAAGTAGCATCTTTATATAAGGGTAGACTGCTGCATCTTTACCCCATATTATACACAGTGCTGTGAGATAATGTTATCTGATACCCCTTCTCCATCAAAATCCCAGGTGAGACCCAGGATTTACCCCATTTCCACTGTGGCGCCGTCCCTGGAATATCCCGAGTCGGCGCCGTACACACTGCACCTGGTGCCAATGCTTGGAGATGATGTCATCATCAAGTGCCAGAAACTCCAGACTGCTACATCTTTACTGCATATTATACACAGTACTGTGAGATAACGTTACCTGATACCGCTTCCCCATCTGTGTTAAACCCTGTTTGAGACCCGGGAAGGAATGCCAGGATTTTTTCTTAGGAGCCTTTGCCAATGAGCTGCTACCTAAGTTGACACGGCAATAACCCGGGTATTTTGGCTAGTGGAAAAGGGGTATGAGAGTATACTCTGCAATGTACACGATTGGTATATAAGGAGCTCACAGAATGGGTCGGGTTGCCTTCCTTCTACTCTGCTACCGAGTCCTGTTGCACACATTCCTGTGCCTCTCTCCCCACACTGCGAGGAGCTGGGATGGGTGTTTTTGTAATCGCCTCTAGCCCTTAGACCAGCTAGGGTAAACCTGTATGGTAATACTGTACATAGAGATTAGTGTAACAATTCCACTAATTTCAGGATTCTATAAAATATATATATTATTCACAGATATATAGTATAGACAAAAGAAGGCACTCAAAAAGACCTTTAAAATAAAACATCTTATGGAAAATACGTTTTGGCCCATGACATTACGTCATATTTAATGATAGTTCCTGCTTGTTGCTGCTGATAAATAGCTCTGATTATTTCATTACATCCAGTTCATGGAAAACATTTTGGATTTTGAACACACAAAACACAACAAAGATAATATAAATTCATTTAAATAATGGTCTCATAAAATGACAAGAAAATAAATACACAACATAATTCATAGCAAACGATGATGGAAAATTATGGGTAAATGTATAATTGAAACATTCAAGCAATTACCTCACCAATGACTTAACTGAGGTCACGCAGGGGCTGATTCTGTTCACAGATTAAAACGGCGAGTTTTTGTCATACAGCGCAGGCACAGAGGCGAAATTACGCATTTCTGCATATGTCCGTCCTATTCTGAGTTGGATGGAACCTGGCCGGATCTGTCTTTCCCTGAAATTGGGCAATTTTGGGGCGGAAACTGGGCAGTGACAATGCGATCACACTAAACTGCCCTCTCTCATGGAAGTCTCACAGGAGTGTCGTGGGAGCGCCATCGGTGTGGTTCTAAAGCTCCGTGCAGTTTTGAGTGGTGCATATGGAGAAGATAAGTCTGTTTATGACATATCTCTTGCGCATAAGCATGGGGCGGGTGGTTGTGCCAATACTAAAGATGATGGTTGCGCTGGATGGCATAAATCAATGGGCAGCTCAGGTTTTTAAACAATTTTTTATAACCATTAACAAAAGATTTGTCAATTGATTTTGCTGACTGGTGACCTATTGGCATAGTATTAAATTACCCGCAAAACAGCAGATGCTTGTTGTATACAGTATCTGATGTTACATATAGATATAATAGATGTAACAGTGTAGCACTACTGCCCTTATAATCAGCCTTCAATCCGCGGACAGTCCTGAACTGTAATCCCATGCAGGGCTACCACAACTGTTACAATCACATAGGCGCTAATGTGATGCAGAAACTCATATACAGGGTGCTGGGGAAAAACAGAGCATCACTGGGCCCCAAATTAAAATTTGGGTAGAGGCCTGGGAATGGCCCTCCAGCCTCCTGGTCTCCCTTTCTTCCTTACCCATATATTTAAAGGGTGGGATCACCCTAACCTCCGGTCCCCATAGCCTCACCCCTAGTAGTTCCAACGCTAACAGGGTTACAATCAAATGTAATTCACAAAATGCAAAATTACAGAGAGGACTGATGCCCATCATCCACATGAAGGACCATTAGTTCCCACCTTGGAGGTTTTATTGGTGATAGCCCAGATCTTGGATCAGGGAACAATTGGGTCACTTGCTGTAGATTCACTCTAGTTGGAATAAGGTTGAATAGAAGCCTCATTAGCACTGGCAACTCCATTTGATGTAATGATCTCTGAGAACGCTGTGGTGCCGAATAATTAATTTGTTCTCCCTAACTCACAAATCCAAACTGGAATAAAAATACATAACATGATATTATTGATAAACACAGAAATTTCAATGGCAACAAACTCTCCCACCAGTCAGTTTAACTCAACATAGGGGTGGTGCCCCTCTTTCTAGGGATCAACCTCCTTCTGTAAACTGGTGAGGTGGGACTAACATAGGGATGCTACAATTCACAATCATGAGCGTAATGTTTAAGGACTGATATATTTGCATTAAGACTCTTGTTCAACCCAGTTCTTTATAGTAATTGGGAAATACAATGGCGTACTACAGTCAATTACTTGCACTTTGTACAGACAGCAAGTAATGAATAGATTTTTGTGGACTGAATAAATGAAGATGGGTTTCCCAGATCTCTGTTTAGATACTGTACTCAATACTACCTATATAGTAAATAATAGAACTGTAACAAACCTGATGTGGCGAAGGTGTCTGTTGGTGCACCGATATTAAGTAGCCTGGGCTACTTGTTTATTCCGGGTGATTAGTAAACACTAAGAATACTTTAAGGCATCTGGCAACACTTTAACTTATATTTGAGATAGTTCAGTGTAAATTTGAACAGGGGCTCGGGTAAGTATGAACATCCCTAGCATGTGCCAAGGAGTTTGCCCATATTTGCTGCAATATAATCCTACTAATGAGCTTCCTCCTATAATTTCTCAAATCATCAATAAGCATTAATGCTGATTACTTTGTAGCCAGTCTCTAAAATTTAAATATGTGAATAGGTGACAGGTACAGGTGCTTCTGTTGCATCGGTCCACTCAATCACCTTGTGCTTTCTTTATCTTTATCAACCTCTAAGCCACCTTCTGGCAGCGTCACTACTCAGAGATCGTTTCGCTGGACTAGAATCCGGGGATTGATTGGCTTTTGCGGTTCCTGCTTTTTTTAATACAGTGTTTTGTTTCTTTGTTTTCTCCAATACTTCTCTGCTCTCCCAACACCTCTCACCAACCGGTTCTCTCACTTGTATTAACTAAAACTTATCAACTGCTCTTTTATTTTTTATTTTATTTTAAACTTTATTTAAAATGTTTGTCATGGGTGGTTAAACAGGTCTGGGTCCCGTGTGCAGTGGACACCCCATAAAGGTACCATCAGAGCAGAGTTTTTGCTACCTCCTGTGCAGAGCCATCTTTCTGGCTTTTAGGGCTATGTGTGAGGGTTGTCCAAAAAGTAATGCCTAAATGCTCATAACTCTAAAATAATATGCAACATTTATTTGAAACTTTGTCAGTTTGTAGTTTAATATGTCTGCTAGTTATATATGTATTTTTGTTTAGGTAGTCCAAGAAATACCATGGAATCCAAGATGAAACAAAGCCATCATTGAATTTCTGGAAAAAAAAGGTTGCAGTGCTACAGAAATCCACAGAAGACTGAAAAAAGTGTATGGTTAGCATACAATTGGCAACAGCAATGTCAGAAGGTGGATGAAGTTTTTTCAATTGGGAGAATTGTCCTTGTGCAACAAACCTCGTGGTGGCAGACCATCAACTGCAGTGACAGCAGAGAACCAACACAAAGTCAATGCCATGATTCAGAAAGACCATCGTGTGACCATCAGACCTTGAGAGATATCAGTGATGAACTTGAATGTAGCCATGGCACTGTAGAAACACTAATCAATGATTTGGGATATCATAAAGTGTGTGCTAAATGGGTTGCAAAGCAATTAATCAGGGATCATAAGGCCCAGATGGTGGAAGTGTGCAATGACCTTTTGACCAACTTTGAAGCCAACCCTGAGACGTTTTTGGAAAATGTCATTACAGGAGATGAGACCTGGGTATTCCTTTATGACTAAAAATAAAGGCCCAATAAAAACAATGGAAACACCCAAGTTCATTTAGGCCAAAAAGTTTAAATCACTGCAATCCGTGAAAACAAAGTTATGGCCACATTCTTCTGGAATTGCCGAGGTGTTATTCTCATCGATTACTTGGAACAAAACCAATCAATCAACAGTGATTGATATATTATTACACTTAAGAAGCTGAAAGAAGCATCCGGAAAAAAAGGTCAACAATTCCACTGTCAAATGTCATCTTACACCACGACAATGCCAGATCTCACACTTCGATGGTAACATCTGCAGCCATTGCCAAAATGGGGTGGACAATAATGCCACATCCACCATAGAGCACTGATTTGGCCCCTTCTGACTTTCATCTGTTTGGCCCTCTCAAATACTGTCCCCTGGGTCAACATTTTGAAGACATAGAGGTTGTTAAAATCGTCATACGTTCCTGGGTCAAACACCAACCACTGGAATTTTTCCAAAGCGGATTCACAGCTTGGGTTGAGAGATGGAGAAAATGTTTGAGGGCATATGGTGAATATTTTGAGTAGAGTCATTCTGTTACTAAGACTTCCAAGTATTTTACTGCAAATTTTCAAATCTGTATCTATAATAAAATTTTAGTTGTGAGCATTTAGGCATTACTTTTTGAACAACCCTCGTACTAAGCCTTGGAGAGAGATAAAGCGGATGGAAATAAAGGCCCTGATTCAGAGGCGCACACTGTTTGCGTGACCACCCACAGCTTGTGCGAGCGGCCTGGCGATGGTCGCGATTATTGTGACCATCGGGCTTGCAACAAGACCCTGTGGTAGGATCTCGGCTCCCGCAAGCCCGAGTGGACTTCCTGCTCTAATAGAGCAGGAAGTCCACTACTGACAGCACGAGTCATGTCAGTAGGGCCGTCCACAAACGGCAGGCGTTCCAAAGGGAACGCCTGCGTTTGTGCAGCCACCCCCCCTCCCCACCTACAAAATCAACATCGACATCCGCCCCGTCTTGTAGTGAGCCCCGAAGTGACGGAGCTGCCGTCGCTCGCTGGGGCTCATGCATGCGTACGCCGGAGGCGGCGCATGCGCAGGGGCCAAACATCGACCCGCTTGCGAGCGCAATGCGCTCACGAGCGGGTCTGAATTAGGCCCATAGTACCAAACAATCGGCTCCTAACTGCCTTGTTACAGACTGTGTTTGAAAAATGGCAGGAGCTGATTGGTTGGGTAATGTGCATCGCACAGGCTTTACTCATGATTAATATGCGACTGGGCATCGGCCTCTATCCCCTTTCTTTAAAATGTTCTTAGTTTATTGTGATTTCACACAGTTACAGTAAATAGATTCTAATCATAGATTCTGCTCAGACTTTACACACAAAGTGTGAGCATCATAATCTGCATTTTTTTATAGGTCATTTTCTCAAATGTTTAAACCGTATGTTCATATTTTATGGAACATCTTGAATGCACGAATTTAACAGCTGAAATCAGACAAATAAGTGCCACTAGGTAGAGTGCAGAATTCCAGAAAATAAATGGATATTATTCAAGTGCTGATTGCATATTGTCATTACAGTGAGAACGGCCAGGAATACTGTACAGCAGGGGTAGCCTCTCACTGTCAGAGCATGCTGGGGCGGGATACGTTTAGGAAGCCGGCGGCCGCAATCCCGACCGCCGGCTTTCCGAATCCTCTATCCCGCCTAGGGTTAAATGACAGGCGTCTAAGATCTAGACACCTGTCATTGTCCCAACGCCGGGAGACAGGCGCCCGGCATCCCGATCGAAGGGATGCCGGGGCGCCCAAGCGGACAGCCATGAGGGGGGAGGGTTAGGTTTGGGGCACCCGGGGGGGAATTAGGGTTAGACACCCCCCGGGAGGGTTAGGGTTAGGCTAGGGGGAGGGAGGGTTAGGGTTAGGCACCCCCGGGGGGGACTTAGGGTTAGGCAGCGGGGAGGGGGGGGGTTAGGGTTAGGCACTTAGAGGGGGAAGGTTAGGGTTAGGCACTTGGGGGGGAGGTTAGGGTTAGGCACCCCTAATAAGGGTTAGGGTTAGGGGGTTGGTTAGGTTAGTTTATACTTACCTTAGGGACGATCTGGATTTCCAGCACTGTCGGGCTTCCGCTGCCGGGCTCTGCTGTTTTGTCGGGCTGCCGCAGCCGGGAATCTGACTGCCGGTCATGCGGCAGCTGGCTTTTCATACTGAATGTGCTGGGGCTAGTAGTTCCACAACACAGACCACTTACATCTATTGCTAGTTACAGCATATCCCCCAACTGTCCCAATTTAGACAGGACAATCCTGATTTGAGAGTTATGCTGTCCCGTGGGTCAAAAATTTGAGGAATATCTCCCATGCATAACGAAGCCACAGGAAACTGGTGCCTCATGCATTTTCCACAGGTGTATGTGGCAATTCATGGGTTTAGGAGGAGGGTGGAGTTGCAGCCGAGGGGTTCAGAAACACTAGGCATGCACCCAAGGCTGAAGTCACCCCCACCCCTCCCCCCCTCCATCTTAAAGTGTGATGTGTGACGTGATTACATTCCATCATGACATGGAATGCCCAGGGTACTGGGAGGTACATACATTACAGACATAGAGTATCTGCACAGTACACAAGTGTAATCATATAGATAGATGCCACTCCTAATACCAGTTAAGAACTTGTGGTAGAAGGTAATGAGCTATTTGGGTTTTAGGACATGAGATGGGCAGGGTTTGGGCAGAGTGGGGGTGTGGTTTGTGAACATGTAACCAATCATGAAACTAGAACACAGAGCAGATCCTGCCTACACCATGATTCCTGTGGATTCTTTGGCCAGGCCTTCATCTCATCTTCCTCTTCATAGCACAGAAGGACTCTATTTGCATAAACTGGACAACTTTTCCCTGAGACCACTCCTGGAATTCATGTCTATCTTCCGTACCTCCCTTCCACTTTTCCACTAGGCCTTCGCCAGGTTGGTGTATTACAAAGCTCTTTCATCATCCTGGAATTCATCCCAATCCTGCCGACTATGCCAAATGTAACAGGGGTGGAATGAGGTTCTCACCATTTATACCCTTCAGGTCACTTTACCCATCATGGCCTGTAATGAAACACAGTTTGGAGTGACCCTAGTCACCTTACTAATTAAAGAAGGAGTTCCCTGGAACCATTGTCCAATCTACTGGGTTGGGTATATCATCATCACTGGCGCAAGCACCTTAGACTCCAGTTTTCATCTATGACCACTCGCATGCTCAAACAATATTAATCTCTAGCACTCATGCCTGTAGGGTTGTGTTTCGCCTTGTTGACTTCAGAAAAGTTAAAAGGGGAAGGCAATACTCACCCAGAATTTACTGTGTACTCTTTGTGCTGCACCCTGCTGACTGTAAGCTTGATTGTCACTTCACTATAAAACACAGCTGTGCATTCTTATATATGTGCCAAACTAATGAAATAACTAACTAATGGCTAACATATAAAACCTCATTAGGCAAACAACTGCAACATGTAATGCAAACAGCACTTCTCCTAACAACAGCTAATTTTGTGACCAGCTACAGAACAGTAAAGCCACACAGTGGGACATACACTACCGTACCTGATCTCAGAGAAACTTGCATGACATACAGTTCAACACAGGGGCCTATCTATAATGGGTGCAGTGTGTGCGGGGCATACGGGCCCCTGGGTCCAGGGGGGCCCCGCACTGCACACCCTGCACCCATATTATTTTAAACTCACCTGTCCGTTGTCCCGCGTCGGGTGTCAGCGCTGCTCAGAACACCGGAAAATTGCCACCGCTGCCATATTTCCTGTGTTCTGCGCATGTGCAGTAGACTCCGGGCACACTCTAGTGCCCGGAGTCTTCTAATGCTCCGGTGGCTGGCCAGCCGCATCAGTCGGCTGCCGGCCACCGGGGAGAGAGGAGGGTGCCCCGCACGGGTAGTGCCTACGGGCCACCTCCTCTCTTAAGACGCCCCTGGTTTAACAATTCACAAGACCAGCGCCTATTTTTGACAGAAGAGCTGTTATTTTTTGTGAGATAATGCAGCTGAGGGATGACCCTGGAATTAAAGCCTCTACAGGCCAGAGTACACTTGCCTGAGCTACCAAAAGAGCCCTCCACCAGCCCAGGGCTTTTTCCTCTTCTGGTCTTCAATTGTGCCAGTATTTACCTGCACAGCAAGGGAACAAGTATCAAATCTTTTTCCAAGACCCACCTTGCTGCCAGGACTTTGCCTTCCTCCTTGCTTGACTCTCTATCTTTACTACTCTCTCTCTCCATCATGGCACTAAGGGCCTGAATCATTACCATGCGAAACTGCGATTACTCACACAATCGGCCAATTGTTGCACACTGCACATGCGTATGCATCGGGACTGCGATCGCAGTGACTACGCAGACCCATCGCAGAGTGATTGACAGGATGTGCCATTTGTGGGTGGTGACAAGAGGAGGTCGGCGAAACGCAGGCGTGCCAGTGCGTTTCAATGACGTTGCAGGGGCATACAAAAATTAGCCACTGCGATGCCGTAGGCCTCGCAGCCTGAGGCCTCATAGCGTGCAATGAGGTTAGCAATTTCTGAGTAAGGTCTGACCTTGTGCAAGTGTGCGTGAGGATGCGATGGTAATCGATTGTACTGATGGTTTTGCAGTCTTGCTGAACAATACGGCTGTGTGTAAGGTAAGGTGGGCGTCCTTATGTAGTGCTGCGATGGCCAAGCAATTGCAATGGATTAGCATAATATCGCAGTTGAACTGCATGCGTAATCGCTATTGCATTCGCAGTTGCGATCCGTAATGAATCATGCCCTAAGTCTGCTCTGCTCACGTCCTTTAACAAGCTGGAGCAAGGGGGCAGGGCTAATGAAGGCAACACTGTGGGAGATTCCAATTGCGGGCAGGCTTTTTAAGAAAAAACAGCGCCGCAGGGTTTTTGCTTTTCAATTAGATGACTGCAAATCACTGCGTCTTTATTCTCGCACTTCCAGAGCAAGTCGGAGTATTCCTAAAATCATTAATTTTAGGAAAAATCAGCAGGACTTGCTCTGGGACCCCGGCGGCACCCCCCTAAGGTATAATTAAACAATTGGAAGTTTCCAATTAGCTTAATTAGTCCTTAATTACTCACCTTCTGAACCCGTGTCTTCTGCATCCAGACTCGGGAATCGGGTCTTCTGCAGCAGGGTGAGTATGTGTGAGTGTGTGTGATTGTTTGTGAGTGTTTGTGAATGTGTAAGAGTGAGTGTGTGTGTCCCGGTGTGAGTGACCCTCCCATGTGAGTGTATAGCCGGCGCTGGGAGAACTATATCTCCCAGCAGCCCTTTCGCCTCCCAGCAGCCCCTTCCCCAGTGACATGATGGAGGGAAGGCTGCCAGGAGCTGCAGAGACCCCGGACACGTGAGTATTATTATTATTTTTTTTTTTATGCCCCGCAGTATTTTCAGCTCTGAAAACACTGCAACCACTTTTTATTAATTGGTATCAGGAGAGCGCATAACTGTGGTAATCCAAAATTGGGCGCGAAGGGCACAAGGTTTTTACCTCACTAAACCTCGCCCCCAATTGAATATACCCCTATAACTTGAAGATGACAACAGCAGACGGTATGTTTTGCCATTCCGCCTTACATACAGTGACCAACTGTGACACTGAAAAAGGTGGAGTCAGCCTAGAACACACCCGTCACTCCAAATCATCCCAGAGGTTCTCAATGGAGTTAATATCTAGACTCTGAGCTGGCCAGTCCATCCGGGTTACCGAAATTTCTGTATACCAGTCCAACGTTGCCCTGGAAACATGACAGGTGGCATTGTCGCCCTGGTAAAAACATTTGTTGTTTCCAAGGAGCTGCAAGTTCATGGGCCTCCCTACGCAGCGTTCTTCGAAACCCCCATATTATTGGCCATTTTGAACTTGTGGGCAATGGTATGCATGATATGCATTTCACTCACGCAGGGGTGTCCATTCACTTTTGTCTACATAGTGTAGGTGTTTTCTCTTTGGGGCTCATCCTTCTCCCCCTCCAAACTTTCTCCAAACACGGTATGACTGTCCTGGAACATCTCAACATCAGAACTCTACTCTTTTTTTCCCCCATTGCTGCATCTATTGCACATTACTATTCATAGTATAAAACTTTTTAAAATTGTGATTGGGTAACCACCAAGAAATTTTTATTCTCTTAACAATGGTAAAAAGGAACTGCACTTCATTGTCACAATACTTTTAGATAGTAAATGACACCAAAGTCTTTATGATAACACTGGCATGGATCTCTTCCCGGTACCACTAAAGTTTTGATTGACGACATCGTCTATATAACCACTCAGCTTTCAATTACTGGTTAAGAGGGATCAATAAATAAGGTTATCACAGCATTAGAGAGGAGGGAGATGCGGGGAGTTTAGATAAACTGTTTTATTGTGCCCATGGCTCAGTAACTCCTAATTTATGGTAATAATTGCTCAGGAACACATCAGACAACGCATAAATATTTACTTAGCATTAATTGTGGAGATCATTATTTGTATTGCATTAAAAAGACTAATCGGCTTTAATCCGACTAACATAGCCTATTAATATCAAATTGATTAGTTCATTTAATGGGGATCTATGAGATAAGAAAGGATCACATTTTATATCACATATTTATATGAATAAATACACAAGCAGATATTAATTTATGGATCACACTTAGATGAATCTTGTTCATCTATGGAAATCGTTTTGTTCTTGCAGCAATAAATGTTGACCTTGTTCTGTTAATTTGGAAAATCTTCCTTGTAGTCAACTTGTTAATCAAAATGAGGTTGCCAGAGTTAATTAGTGTGATGTTTACTTGCTTATTCTACAAAAACCCATAAATATTTATATCAATGATAATGAGCCGGTAATAACAGGCAAACAAGGTTCTTCAAATAAACAAATGAGTTTCAGATCTTGTCTTTCAAAGAGAAGTATTTTAATTTGGTTTCAGATACTATGAACTTTATAGCAATAGTGACTGAGCGTTAGTTATTTAGTAGGAGGAGATTGTCTGCCAACATCAAATCACACAGGTGTCTCTGATATCTATAATAATGACTTGACCTTTAGGATTGCACTCTATAAAGCCGACACATTGTAATGCAATGATATAAGGTGACAAAGGTCTTCCTTAATAGAGCTAATTAACACAAGCATGTTTTAGCTATTGTCTGCTGATCACCTGTGACACAAGGGTTTGAGGGCACTATGTCCCTATCATCCCCATAATTATACCCGTAAACATGGGGAGTCAATGGACAATTTCATCACCCGTGCTAGGGAAAAAGTTAGTCTTCCACAGGGGATGCAGTTCAAGTACCGGCGTCCGGAATGCCAGCTGACGGAATACCGACGCTGGAAGCCTGACCTGGTACTAAAGATAGGTGTCTAAAACCTGATGCCTATCTTTAACCAGACGTCGAAATCCCTATGGTCGGTATCCCAAATGAAGGTAAGCAGGGAATTGTAGCATGTAGCCACGGGTGGTGGGTAAGGATTAGGCACCCAGCAATGTTATAGGTATAGGGCTACTTAGCAATGACAGTAATGTTATAGGTATATGGCTACTTAGCAATGACAGTAATGTTATAGGTATATGGTTACTTAGCAATGACAGCAATGTTATAGGTATATAGCTACTTAGCAATGACAGTAATGTTATAGGTATATGGCTACTTAGCAATGACAGCAGTGTTATAGGTATATGGCGACTTAGCAATGACAGTAATGTTATAGGTATATAGCTACTTAGCAATGATAGCAATGTTATAGGTATATAGCTACTTAGCAATGACAGCAATGTTATAGGTATATAGCTACTTAGCAATGACAGCAATGTTATAGGTATATGGCTACTTAGCAATGACAGCAATGTTATAGGTATATGGCTACTTAGCAATGACAGCAATGTTATAGGTATATGGCTACTTAGCAATGACAGTAATGTTATAGGTATATGGCTACTTAGCAATGACAGCAATGTTATAGGTATATGGCTACTTAGCAATGACAGCAATGTTATAGGTATAGGGCTACTTAGCAATGACAGCAATGTTATAGGTATATAGCTACTTAGCAATGACAGTAATGTTATAGGTATATGGCTACTTAGCAATGACAGCAATGTTATAGGTATATAGCTACTTAGCAATGACAGCAATGTTATAGGTATATGACTACTTAGCAATGACAGTAATGTTATAGGTATATAGCTACTTAGCAATGACAGCAATGTTATAGGTATATGACTACTTAGCAATGACAGCAATGTTATAGGTATATAGCTACTTAGCAATGACAGCAATGTTATAGGTATAGGGCTACTTAGCAATGACAGTAATGTTATAGGTATAGGGCTACTTAGCAATGACAGTAATGTTATAGGTATAGGGCTACTTAGCAATGACAGCAATGTTATAGGTATAGGGCTACTTAGCAATGACAGTAATGTTATATGTATATGGCTACTTAGCAATGATAGCAATGTTATAGGTATATGACAACTTAGCAATGACAGTAATGTTATAGGTATACGGCTACTTAGTAATGACAGCAATGTTATAGGTATATGGCTACTTAGCAATGACAGCAATGTTATAGGTATATAGCTACTTAGCAATGACAGCAATGTTATAGGTATATGGCTACTTAGCAATGACAGTAATGTTATAGGTATAGGGCTACTTAGCAATGACAGCAATGTTATAGGTATAGGGCTACTTAGCAATGACAGCAATGTTATAGGTATAGGGCTACTTAGCAATGACAGTAATGTTATAGGTATATGGCTACTTAGCAATGACAGCAATGTTATAGGTATATGGCTACTTAGCAATGACAGTAATGTTATAGGTATATGGCTACTTAGCAATGACAGCAATGTTATAGGTATATAGCTACTTAGCAATGACAGCAATGTTATAGGTATATGGCTACTTAGCAATGACAGCAATGTTATAGGTATATGGCTACTTAGCAATGACAGTAATGTTATAGGTATATGGCTACTTAGCAATGACAGCAATGTTATAGGTATATGGCTACTTAGCAATGACAGCAATGTTATAGGTATATAGCTACTTAGCAATGACAGCAATGTTATAGGTATATGGCTACTTAGCAATGACAGCAATGTTATAGGTATATAGCTACTTAGTAATGACAGCAATGTTATAGGTATAAGGCTACTTAGCAATGACAGTAATGTTATAGGTATATAGCTACTTAGCAATGACAGCAATGTTATAGGTATATAGCTACTTAGCAATGACAGCAATGTTATAGGTATATGGCTACTTAGCAATGACAGTAATGTTATAGGTATATGGCTACTTAGTAATGACAGCAATGTTATAGGTATATGGCTACTTAGCAATGACAGCAATGTTATAGGTATATAGCTACTTAGCAATGACAGTAATGTTATAGGTATATGGCTACTTAGCAATGACAGCAATGTTATAGGTATATGGCTACTTAGCAATGACAGCAATGTTATAGGTATATAGCTACTTAGCAATGACAGCAATGTTATAGGTATATGGCTACTTAGCAATGACAGTAATGTTATAGGTATATAGCTACTTAGCAATGACAGCAATGTTATAGGTATATGGCTACTTAGCAATGACAGCAATGTTATAGGTATATAGCTACTTAGTAATGACAGCAATGTTATAGGTATATGGCTACTTAGCAATGACAGTAATGTTATAGGTATATAGCTACTTAGCAATGACAGCAATGTTATAGGTATATAGCTACTTAGCAATGACAGCAATGTTATAGGTATATAGCTACTTAGCAATGACAGCAATGTTATAGGTATATGGCTACTTAGCAATGACAGCAATGTTATAGGTATATGGCTACTTAGCAATGACAGCAATGTTATAGGTATATGGCTACTTAGCAATGACAGTAATGTTATAGGTATATGGCTACTTAGCAATGACAGTAATGTTATAGGTATATGGCTACTTAGCAATGACAGCAATGTTATAGGTATATGGCTACTTAGCAATGACAGCAATGTTATAGGTATATAGCTACTTAGCAATGACAGTAATGTTATAGGTATAGGGCTACTTAGCAATGACAGCAATGTTATAGGTATAGGGCTACTTAGCAATGACAGCAATGTTATAGGTATAGGGCTACTTAGCAATGACAGCAATGTTATAGGTATATAGCTACTTAGCAATGACAGCAATGTTATAGGTATATAGCTACTTAGCAATGACAGTAATGTTATAGGTATATGGCTACTTAGCAATGACAGCAATGTTATAGGTATATAGCTACTTAGCAATGACAGTAATGTTATAGGTATATGGCTACTTAGCAATGACAGCAATGTTATAGGTATAGGGCTACTTAGCAATGACAGCAATGTTATAGGTATATGGCTACTTAGCAATGACAGCAATGTTATAGGTATAGGGCTACTTAGCAATGACAGCAATGTTATAGGTATAGGGCTACTTAGCAATGACAGCAATGTTATAGGTATATGGCTACTTAGCAATGACAGTAATGTTATAGGTATATAGCTACTTAGCAATGACAGCAATGTTATAGGTATATGGCTACTTAGCAATGACAGCAATGTTATAGGTATAGGGCTACTTAGCAATGACAGCACTGTTATAGGTATATGGCTACTTAGCAATGACAGCAATGTTATAGGTATATGGCTACTTAGCAATGACAGCAATGTTATAGGTATATAGCTACTTAGCAATGACAGCAATGTTATAGGTATATGGCTACTTAGCAATGACAGCAATGTTATAGGTATATAGCTACTTAGCAATGACAGCAATGTTATAGGTATATGGCTACTTAGCAATGACAGCAATGTTCTAGGTATATGGCTACTTAGCAATGACAGCAATGTTATAGGGATATGGCTACTTAGCAATGACAGCAATGTTATAGGTATATGGCTACTTAGCAATGACAGCAATGTTCTAGGTATATGGCTACTTAGCAATGACAGCAATGTTATAGGTATAGGGCTACTTAGCAATGACAGCACTGTTATAGATATATAGCTACTTAGCAATGACAGCAATGTTATAGGTATAGGGCTACTTAGCAATGACAGCAATGTTATAGGTATAGGGCTACTTAGCAATGACAGCAATGTTATAGGTATAGGGCTACTTAGCAATGACAGCAATGTTATAGGTATAGGGCTACTTAGCAATGACAGCAAAGTTATAGGTATATGGCTACTTAGCAATGACAGCAATGTTATAGGTATATAGCTACTTAGCAATGACAGCAATGTTATAGGTATATGGCTACTTAGCAATGACAGCAATGTTATAGGTATATGGCTACTTAGCAATGACAGCAATGTTATAGGTATAGGGCTACTTAGCAATGACAGCAATGTTATAGGTATAGGGCTACTTAGCAATGACAGCAATGTTATAGGTATAGGGCTACTTAGCAATGACAGCAATGTTATAGGTATAGGGCTACTTAGCAATGACAGCAATGTTATAGGTATAGGGCTACTTAGCAATGACAGCAATGTTATAGGTATATGGCTACTTAGCAATGACAGCAATGTTATAGGTATATGGCTACTTAGCAATGACAGCAATGTTATAGGTATATGGCTACTTAGCAATGACAGCAATGTTATAGGTATATGGCTACTTAGCAATGACAGTAATGTTATAGGTATAGGGCTACTTAGCAATGACAGTAATGTTATAGGTATATGGCTACTTAGCAATGACAGCAATGTTATAGGTATAGGGCTACTTAGCAATGACAGTAATGTTATAGGTATAGGGCTACTTAGCAATGACAGTAATGTTATAGGTATATGACTACTTAGCAATGACAGCAATGTTATAGGTATAGGGCTACTTAGCAATGACAGCAATGTTATAGGTATATGGCTACTTAGCAATGACAGTAATGTTATAGGTATATGACTACTTAGCAATGACAGCAATGTTATAGGTATATAGCTACTTAGCAATGACAGCAATGTTATAGGTATAGGGCTACTTAGCAATGACAGCAATGTTATAGGTATATGGCTACTTAGCAATGACAGCAATGTTATAGGTATATAGCTACTTAGCAATGACAGCAATGTTATAGGTATAGGGCTACTTAGCAATGACAGCA
Organism: Taudactylus pleione; assembly: GCA_031769625.1. Lineage (NCBI taxonomy): Eukaryota > Metazoa > Chordata > Amphibia > Anura > Myobatrachidae > Taudactylus > Taudactylus pleione. The sequence goes on from JAUIMM010000325.1 coordinate 3,122,077, forward strand.
ATGTTATAGGTATATGGCTACTTAGCAATGACAGTAATGTTATAGGTATAGGGCTTCTTAGCAATGACAGTAATGTTATAGGTATATGGCTACTTAGCAATGACAGTAATGTTATAGGTATATGGCTACTTAGCAATGACAGCAATGTTATAGGTATATAGCTACTTAGCAATGACAGCAATGTTATAGGTATAGGGCTACTTAGCAATGACAGCAATGTTATAGGTATATAGCTACTTAGCAATGACAGCAATGTTATAGGTATATGGCTACTTAGCAATGACAGCAATGTTATAGGTATAGGGCTACTTAGCAATGACAGCAATGTTATAGGTATATGGCTACTTAGCAATGACAGTAATGTTATAGGTACATGGCTACTTAGCAATGACAGCAATGTTATAGGTATATGGCTACTTAGCAATGACAGTAATGTTATAGGTACATGGCTACTTAGCAATGACAGTAATGTTATAGGTATATGGCTACTTAGCAATGACAGTAATGTTATAGGTATATGGCTACTTAGCAATGACAGTAATGTTATAGGTATATGGCTACTTAGCAATGACAGCAATGTTATAAGTATATGACTACTTAGCAATGACAGCAATGTTATAGGTATATAGCTACTTAGCAATGACAGCAATGTTATAGGTATAGGGCTACTTAGCAATGACAGCAATGTTATAGGTATATAGCTACTTAGCAATGACAGCAATGTTATAGGTATATGGCTGCTTAGCAATGACAGCAATGTTATAGGTATATAGCTACTTAGCAATGACAGCAATGTTATAGGTATAGGGCTACTTAGCAATGACAGCAATGTTATAGATATATAGCAACTTAGCAATGACAGTAATGTTATAGGTATAGGGCTACTTAGCAAGGACAGTAATGTTATAGGTATATAGCTACTTAGCAATGACAGCAATGTTATAGGTATAGGGCTACTTAGCAATAACAGTAATGTTATAGGTATATAGCTACTTAGCAATGACAGCAATGTTATAGGTATAGGGCTACTTAGCAATGACAGTAATGTTATAGGTATATAGCTACTTAGCAATGACAGCAATGTTATAGGTATAGGGCTACTTAGCAATGACAGCAATGTTATAGGTATATGGCTACTTAGCAATGACAGTAATGTTATAGGTATATGGCTACTTAGCAATGACAGTAATGTTATAGGTATATGGCTACTTAGCAATGACAGTAATGTTATAGGTATAGGGCTACTTAGCAATGACAGCAATGTTATAGGTATATGGCTACTTAGCAATGACAGCAATGTTATAGGTATATGGCTACTTAGCAATGACAGCAATGTTATAGGTATATGGCTACTTAGCAATGACAGCAATGTTATAGGTATATGGCTACTTAGCAATGACAGCAATGTTATAGGTATATAGCTACTTAGCAATGACAGCAATGTTATAGGTATATGGCTACTTAGCAATGACAGCAATGTTATAGGTATATAGCTACTTAGCAATGACAGCAATGTTATAGGTATAGGGCTACTTAGCAATGACAGCAATGTTATAGGTATATGGCTACTTAGCAATGACAGCAATGTTATAGGTATATAGCTACTTAGCAATGACAGCAATGTTATAGGTATATGGCTACTTAGCAATGACAGCAATGTTATAGGTATATGGCTACTTAGCAATGACAGCAATGTTATAGGTATATGGCTACTTAGCAATGACAGCAATGTTATAGGTATATGGCTACTTAGCAATGACAGCAATGTTATAGGTATATGGCTACTTAGCAATGACAGTAATGTTATAGGTATATAGCTACTTAGCAATGACAGTAATGTTATAGGTATATGGCTACTTAGCAATGACAGTAATGTTATAGGTATAGGGCTACTTAGCAATGACAGTAATGTTATAGGTATATAGCTACTTAGCAATGACAGCAATGTTATAGGTATATGGCTACTTAGCAATGACAGCAATGTTATAGGTATATGGCTACTTAGCAATGACAGCAATGTTATAGGTATATAGCTACTTAGCAATGACAGTAATGTTATAGGTATATGACTACTTAGCAATGACAGCAATGTTATAGGTATATAGCTACTTAGCAATGACAGCAATGTTATAGGTATATGACTACTTAGCAATGACAGCAATGTTATAGGTATATGGCTACTTAGCAATGACAGCAATGTTATAGGTATAGGGCTTCTTAGCAATGACAGCAATGTTATAGGTATATGGCTACTTAGCAATGACAGCAATGTTATAGGTATATAGCTACTTAGCAATGACAGCAATGTTATAGGTATATGGCTACTTAGCAATGACAGCAATGTTATAGGTATATAGCTACTTAGCAATGACAGTAATGTTATAGGTATATGGCTACTTAGCAATGACAGCAATGTTATAGGTATATGGCTACTTAGCAATGACAGTAATGTTATAGGTATATGGCTACTTAGCAATGACAGTAATGTTATAGGTATAGGGCTACTTAGCAATGACAGCAATGTTATAGGTATAGGGCTACTTAGCAATGACAGTAATGTTATAGGTATAGGGCTACTTAGCAATGACAGTAATGTTATAGGTATATGGCTACTTAGCAATGACAGCAATGTTATAGGTATAGGGCTACTTAGCAATGACAGCAATGTTATAGGTATAGGGCTACTTAGCAATGACAGCAATGTTATAGGTATATGGCTACTTAGCAATGACAGCAATGTTATAGGTATAGGGCTTCTTAGCAATGACAGCAATGTTATAGGTATAGGGCTACTTAGCAATGACAGCAATGTTATAGGTATAGGGCTACTTAGCAATGACAGCAATGTTATAGGTATATGGCTACTTAGCAATGACAGCAATGTTATAGGTATATGGCTACTTAGCAATGACAGTAATGTTATAGGTATAGGGCTACTTAGCAATGACAGTAATGTTATAGGTATATGGCTACTTAGCAATGACATCAATTTTATAGGTATAGGGCTACTTAGCAATGACAGTAATGTTATAGGTATAGGGCTACTTAGCAATGACAGTAATGTTATAGGTATATGACTACTTAGCAATGACAGCAATGTTATAGGTATAGGGCTACTTAGCAATGACAGCAATGTTATAGGTATATGGCTACTTAGCAATGACAGTAATGTTATAGGTATATGGCTACTTAGCAATGACAGCAATGTTATAGGTATATGGCTACTTAGCAATGACAGCAATGTTATAGGTATAGGGCTACTTAGCAATGACAGCAATGTTATAGGTATATGGCTACTTAGCAATGACAGCAATGTTATAGGTATATAGCTACTTAGCAATGACAGCAATGTTATAGGTATAGGGCTACTTAGCAATGACAGCAATGTTATAGGTATATGGCTACTTAGCAATGACAGTAATGTTATAGGTATAGGGCTTCTTAGCAATGACAGTAATGTTATAGGTATATGGCTACTTAGCAATGACAGTAATGTTATAGGTATATGGCTACTTAGCAATGACAGCAATGTTATAGGTATATAGCTACTTAGCAATGACAGCAATGTTATAGGTATAGGGCTACTTAGCAATGACAGCAATGTTATAGGTATATGGCTACTTAGCAATGACAGCAATGTTATAGGTATATGGCTACTTAGCAATGACAGCAATGTTATAGGTATAGGGCTACTTAGCAATGACAGCAATGTTATAGGTATATGGCTACTTAGCAATGACAGTAATGTTATAGGTACATGGCTACTTAGCAATGACAGCAATGTTATAGGTATATGGCTACTTAGCAATGACAGTAATGTTATAGGTACATGGCTACTTAGCAATGACAGCAATGTTATAGGTACATGGCTACTTAGCAATGACAGCAATGTTATAGGTATAGGGCTACTTAGCAATGACAGCAATGTTATAGGTATATGGCTTCTTAGCAATGACAGCAATGTTATAGGTATATGGCTACTTAGCAATGACAGCAATGTTATAGGTATATGGCTACTTAGCAATGACAGCAATGTTATAGGTATATGGCTACTTAGCAATGACAGCAATGTTATAGGTATATGGCTACTTAGCAATGACAGCAATGTTATAGGTATATGGCTACTTAGCAATGACAGCAATGTTATAGGTATATGGCTACTTAGCAATGACAGCAATGTTATAGGTATATGGCTACTTAGCAATGACAGCAATGTTATAGGTATATGGCTACTTAGCAATGACAGCAATGTTATAGGTATATGGCTACTTAGCAATGACAGTAATGTTATAGGTATAGGGCTACTTAGCAATGACAGTAATGTTATAGGTATATGGCTACTTAGCAATGACAGTAATGTTATAGGTATATGGCTACTTAGCAATGACAGTAATGTTATAGGTATATGGCTACTTAGCAATGACAGCAATGTTATAGGTATAGGGCTACTTAGCAATGACAGCAATGTTATAGGTATATGGCTACTTAGCAATGACAGCAATGTTATAGGTATATGGCTACTTAGCAATGACAGCAATGTTATAGGTATAGGGCTACTTAGCAATGACAGCAATGTTATAGGTATAGGGCTACTTAGCAATGACAGCAATGTTATAGGTATAGGGCTACTTAGCAATGACAGCAATGTTATAGGTATAGGGCTACTTAGCAATGACAGCAATGTTATAGGTATATAGCTACTTAGCAATGACAGCAATGTTATAGGTATAGGGCTGCTTAGCAATGACAGCAATGTTATAGGTATATAGCTACTTAGCAATGACAGCAATGTTATAGGTATATGGCTGCTTAGCAATGACAGCAATGTTATAGGTATATAGCTACTTAGCAATGACAGCAATGTTATAGGTATAGGGCTACTTAGCAATGACAGCAATGTTATAGATATATAGCAACTTAGCAATGACAGTAATGTTATAGGTATAGGGCTACTTAGCAATGACAGTAATGTTATAGGTATATAGCTACTTAGCAATGACAGCAATGTTATAGGTATAGGGCTACTTAGCAATAACAGTAATGTTATAGGTATATGGCTACTTAGCAATGACAGCTATGTTATAGGTATAGGGCTACTTAGCAATGACAGCAATGTTATAGGTATATGGCTACTTAGCAATGACAGTAATGTTATAGGTATATGGCTACTTAGCAATGACAGTAATGTTATAGGTATATGGCTACTTAGCAATGACAGTAATGTTATAGGTATATGGCTACTTAGCAATGACAGCAATGTTATAGGTATAGGGCTACTTAGCAATGACAGCAATGTTATAGGTATAGGGCTTCTTAGCAATGACAGCAATGTTATAGGTATAGGGCTACTTAGCAATGACAGCAATGTTATAGGTATATGGCTACTTAGCAATGACAGCAATGTTATAGGTATATGGCTACTTAGCAATGACAGCAATGTTATAGGTATATGGCTACTTAGCAATGACAGCAATGTTATAGGTATATGGCTACTTAGCAATGACAGCAATGTTATATGTATATAGCTACTTAGCAATGACAGTAATGTTATAGGTATATGGCTACTTAGCAATAACAGCAATGTTATAGGTATATAGCTACTTAGCAATGACAGCAATGTTATAGGTATAGGGCTACTTAGCAATGACAGCAATGTTATAGGTATATGGCTACTTAGCAATGACAGCAATGTTATAGGTATAGGGCTACTTAGCAATGACAGCAATGTTATAGGTATATGGCTACTTAGCAATGACAGCAATGTTATAGGTATATAGCTACTTAGCAATGACAGCAATGTTATAGGTATATGGCTACTTAGCAATGACAGCAATGTTATAGGTATATGGCTACTTAGCAATGACAGCAATGTTATAGGTATATGGCTACTTAGCAATGACAGCAATGTTATAGGTATATGGCTACTTAGCAATGACAGTAATGTTATAGGTATATAGCTACTTAGCAATGACAGTAATGTTATAGGTATATAGCTACTTAGCAATGACAGTAATGTTATAGGTATATGGCTACTTAGCAATGACAGTAATGTTATAGGTATAGGGCTACTTAGCAATGACAGCAATGTTATAGGTATATAGCTACTTAGCAATGACAGCAATGTTATAGGTATATGGCTACTTAGCAATGACAGCAATGTTATAGGTATATGGCTACTTAGCAATGACAGTAATGTTATAGGTATATGGCTACTTAGCAATGACAGTAATGTTATAGGTATATGACTACTTAGCAATGACAGCAATGTTATAGGTATATAGCTACTTAGCAATGACAGCAATGTTATAGGTATAGGGCTTCTTAGCAATGACAGCAATGTTATAGGTATATGGCTACTTAGCAATGACAGCAATGTTATAGGTATATAGCTACTTAGCAATGACAGCAATGTTATAGGTATATGGCTACTTAGCAATGACAGCAATGTTATAGGTATATAGCTACTTAGCAATGACAGTAATGTTATAGGTATATGGCTACTTAGCAATGACAGCAATGTTATAGGTATATGGCTACTTAGCAATGACAGTAATGTTATAGGTATATGGCTACTTAGCAATGACAGTAATGTTATAGGTATAGGGCTACTTAGCAATGACAGTAATGTTATAGGTATAGGGCTACTTAGCAATGACAGTAATGTTATAGGTATAGGGCTACTTAGCAATGACAGTAATGTTATAGGTATATGGCTACTTAGCAATGACAGCAATGTTATAGGTATATGGCTACTTAGCAATGACAGCAATGTTATAGGTATAGGGCTTCTTAGCAATGACAGCAATGTTATAGGTATAGGGCTACTTAGCAATGACAGTAATGTTATAGGTATAGGGCTTCTTAGCAATGACAGCAATGTTATAGGTATATGGCTACTTAGCAATGACAGTAATGTTATAGGTATATAGCTACTTAGCAATGACAGCAATGTTATAGGTATATGGCTACTTAGCAATGACAGTAATGTTATAGGTATATGGCTACTTAGCAATGACAGTAATGTTATAGGTATAGGGCTACTTAGCAATGACAGTAATGTTATAGGTATAGGGCTACTTAGCAATGACAGTAATGTTATAGGTATATGGCTACTTAGCAATGACAGTAATGTTATAGGTATATGACTACTTAGCAATGACAGCAATGTTATAGGTATATAGCTACTTAGCAATGACAGCAATGTTATAGGTATAGGGCTTCTTAGCAATGACAGCAATGTTATAGGTATATGGCTACTTAGCAATGACAGCAATGTTATAGGTATATAGCTACTTAGCAATGACAGCAATGTTATAGGTATATGGCTACTTAGCAATGACAGCAATGTTATAGGTATATGGCTACTTAGCAATGACAGTAATGTTATAGGTATATGGCTACTTAGCAATGACAGTAATGTTATAGGTATAGGGCTACTTAGCAATGACAGTAATGTTATAGGTATATGGCTACTTAGCAATGACAGTAATGTTATAGGTATAGGGCTTCTTAGCAATGACAGTAATGTTATAGGTATATGGCTACTTAGCAATGACAGTAATGTTATAGGTATAGGGCTACTTAGCAATGACAGCAATGTTATAGGTATATAGCTACTTAGCAATGACAGCAATGTTATAGGTATAGGGCTACTTAGCAATGACAGCAATGTTATAGGTATATAGCTACTTAGCAATGACAGCAATGTTATAGGTATAGGGCTACTTAGCAATGACAGCAATGTTATAGGTATATGGCTACTTAGCAATGACAGTAATGTTATAGGTACATGGCTACTTAGCAATGACAGTAATGTTATAGGTACATGGCTACTTAGCAATGACAGCAATGTTATAGGTATAGGGCTACTTAGCAATGACAGCAATGTTATAGGTATAGGGCTTCTTAGCAATGACAGCAATGTTATAGGTATAGGGCTACTTAGCAATGACAGTAATGTTATAGGTATATGGCTACTTAGCAATGACAGCAATGTTATAGGTATATGGCTACTTAGCAATGACAGCAATGTTATAGGTATATGGCTACTTAGCAATGACAGCAATGTTATAGGTATATGGCTACTTAGCAATGACAGCAATGTTATAGGTATATGGCTACTTAGCAATGACAGCAATGTTATAGGTATATAGCTACTTAGCAATGACAGCAATGTTATAGGTATATGGCTACTTAGCAATGACAGCAATGTTATAGGTATATGGCTACTTAGCAATGACAGTAATGTTATAGGTATATGGCTACTTAGCAATGACAGTAATGTTATAGGTATAGGGCTACTTAGCAATGACAATAATGTTATAGGTATAGGGCTACTTAGCAATGACAGTAATGTTATAGGTATAGGGCTACTTAGCAATGACAGTAATGTTATAGGTATATGGCTACTTAGCAATGACAGTAATGTTATAGGTATATGGCTACTTAGCAATGACAGTAATGTTATAGGTATATGGCTACTTAGCAATGACAGCAATGTTATAGGTATAGGGCTACTTAGCAATGACAGCAATGTTATAGGTATAGGGCTTCTTAGCAATGACAGCAATGTTATAGGTATATGGCTACTTAGCAATGACAGTAATGTTATAGGTATATAGCTACTTAGCAATGACAGCAATGTTATAGGTATATGGCTACTTAGCAATGACAGCAATGTTATAGGTATAGGGCTTCTTAGCAATGACAGCAATGTTATAGGTATATGGCTACTTAGCAATGACAGCAATGTTATAGGTATATAGCTACTTAGCAATGACAGCAATGTTATAGGTATATGGCTACTTAGCAATGACAGCAATGTTATAGGTATATGGCTACTTAGCAATGACAGTAATGTTATAGGTATATGACTACTTAGCAATGACAGTAATGTTATAGGTATAGGGCTACTTAGCAATGACAGTAATGTTATAGGTATATGGCTACTTAGCAATGACCGTAATGTTATAGGTATAGGGCTTCTTAGCAATGACAGTAATGTTATAGGTATATGGCTACTTAGCAATGACAGTAATGTTATAGGTATAGGGCTACTTAGCAATGACAGCAATGTTATAGGTATATAGCTACTTAGCAATGACAGCAATGTTATAGGTATAGGGCTACTTAGCAATGACAGCAATGTTATAGGTATATAGCTACTTAGCAATGACAGCAATGTTATAGGTATAGGGCTACTTAGCAATGACAGCAATGTTATAGGTATATGGCTACTTAGCAATGACAGTAATGTTATAGGTACATGGCTACTTAGCAATGACAGTAATGTTATAGGTACATGGCTACTTAGCAATGACAGCAATGTTATAGGTATAGGGCTACTTAGCAATGACAGCAATGTTATAGGTATAGGGCTTCTTAGCAATGACAGCAATGTTATAGGTATATGGCTACTTAGCAATGACAGTAATGTTATAGGTATATGGCTACTTAGCAATGACAGCAATGTTATAGGTATATGGCTACTTAGCAATGACAGCAATGTTATAGGTATATGGCTACTTAGCAATGACAGCAATGTTATAGGTATATGGCTACTTAGCAATGACAGCAATGTTATAGGTATATGGCTACTTAGCAATGACAGCAATGTTATAGGTATATAGCTACTTAGCAATGACAGCAATGTTATAGGTATATGGCTACTTAGCAATGACAGCAATGTTATAGGTATATGGCTACTTAGCAATGACAGTAATGTTATAGGTATATGGCTACTTAGCAATGACAGTAATGTTATAGGTATAGGGCTACTTAGCAATGACAGTAATGTTATAGGTATAGGGCTACTTAGCAATGACAGTAATGTTATAGGTATAGGGCTACTTAGCAATGACAGCAATGTTATAGGTATATGGCTACTTAGCAATGACAGTAATGTTATAGGTATATAGCTACTTAGCAATGACAGCAATGTTATAGGTATATGGCTACTTAGCAATGACAGTAATGTTATAGGTATAGGGCTACTTAGCAATGACAGTAATGTTATAGGTATAGGGCTACTTAGCAATGACAGTAATGTTATAGGTATAGGGCTACTTAGCAATGACAGTAATGTTATAGGTATAGGGCTACTTAGCAATGACAGCAATGTTATAGGTATATAGCTACTTAGCAATGACAGCAATGTTATAGGTATATGGCTACTTAGCAATGACAGCAATGTTATAGGTATATGGCTACTTTGCAATGACAGTAATGTTATAGGTATAGGGCTACTTAGCAATGACAGTAATGTTATAGGTATAGGGCTACTTAGCAATGACAGTAATGTTATAGGTATAGGGCTTCTTAGCAATGACAGTAATGTTATAGGTATATGGCTACTTAGCAATGACAGTAATGTTATAGGTATAGGGCTACTTAGCAATGACAGCAATGTTATAGGTATAGGGCTACTTAGCAATGACAGCAATGTTATAGGTATATGGCTACTTAGCAATGACAGCAATGTTATAGGTATATGGCTACTTAGCAATGACAGCAATGTTATAGGTATATAGCTACTTAGCAATGACAGTAATGTTATAGGTATATGGCTACTTAGCAATAACAGCAATGTTATAGGTATATAGCTACTTAGCAATGACAGCAATGTTATAGGTATAGGGCTACTTAGCAATGACAGCAATGTTATAGGTATATGGCTACTTAGCAATGACAGTAATGTTATAGGTATAGGGCTACTTAGCAATGACAGCAATGTTATAGGTATAGGGCTACTTAGCAATGACAGCAATGTTATAGGTATATAGCTACTTAGCAATGACAGCAATGTTATAGGTATATGGCTACTTAGCAATGACAGCAATGTTATAGGTATATGGCTACTTAGCAATGACAGCAATGTTATAGGTATATGGCTACTTAGCAATGACAGCAATGTTATAGGTATATAGCTACTTAGCAATGACAGCAATGTTATAGGTATATAGCTACTTAGCAATGACAGTAATGTTATAGGTATATGGCTACTTAGCAATGACAGCAATGTTATAGGTATAGGGCTACTTAGCAATGACAGTAATGTTATAGGTATATGGCTACTTAGCAATGACAGTAATGTTATAGGTATATGGCTACTTAGCAATGACAGCAATGTTATAGGTATATGGCTACTTAGCAATGACAGCAATGTTATAGGTATATGGCTACTTAGCAATGACAGCAATGTTATAGGTATACAGCTACTTAGCAATGACAGCAATGTTATAGGTATAGGGCTACTTAGCAATGACAGCAATGTTATAGGTATAGGGCTACTTAGCAATGACAGCAATGTTATAGGTATAGGGCTACTTAGCAATGACAGCAATGTTATAGGTATAGGGCTACTTAGCAATGACAGCAATGTTATAGGTATAGGGCTACTTAGCAATGACAGTAATGTTATAGGTATAGGGCTACTTAGCAATGACAGCAATGTTATAGGTATAGGGCTACTTAGCAATGACAGCAATGTTATAGGTATAGGGCTACTTAGCAATGACAGCAATGTTATAGGTATAGGGCTACTTAGCAATGACAGCAATGTTATAGGTATAGGGCTACTTAGTAATGACAGCAATGTTATAGGTATATGGCTACTTAGCAATGACAGCAATGTTATAGGTATATGGCTACTTAGTAATGACAGCAATGTTATAGGTATAGGGCTACTTAGCAATGACAGTAATGTTATAGGTATAGGGCTACTTAGCAATGACAGTAATGTTATAGGTATAGGGCTACTTAGCAATGACAGTAATGTTATAGGTATATGGCTACTTAGCAATGACAGTAATGTTATAGGTATAGGGCTACTTAGCAATGACAGTAATGTTATAGGTATATAGCTACTTAGCAATGACAGCAATGTTATAGGTATATGGCTACTTAGCAATGACAGTAATGTTATAGGTATATGGCTACTTAGCAATGACAGCAATGTTATAGGTATAGGGCTACTTAGCAATGACAGCAATGTTATAGGTATATGGCTACTTAGCAATGACAGCAATGTTATAGGTATATGGCTACTTAGCAATGACAGCAATGTTATAGGTATATGGCTACTTAGCAATGACAGCAATGTTATAGGTATATGGCTACTTAGCAATGACAGCAATGTTATAGGTATATGGCTACTTAGCAATGACAGCAATGTTATAGGTATATGGCTACTTAGCAATGACAGCAATGTTATAGGTATATAGCTACTTAGCAATGACAGCAATGTTATAGGTATAGGGCTACTTAGCAATGACAGCAATGTTATAGGTATAGGGCTACTTAGCAATGACAGCAATGTTATAGGTATATAGCTACTTAGCAATGACAGCAATGTTATAAGTATAGGGCTACTTAGCAATGACAGCAATGTTATAGGTATAGGGCTACTTAGCAATGACAGCAATGTTATAGGTATATGGCTACTTAGCAATGACAGCAATGTTATAGGTATATGGCTACTTAGCAATGACAGCAATGTTATAGGTATATAGCTACTTAGCAATGACAGTAATGTTATAGGTATATAGCTACTTAGCAATGACAGTAATGTTATAGGTATATAGCTACTTAGCAATGACAGTAATGTTATAGGTATAGGGCTACTTAGCAATGACAGTAATGTTATAGGTATATGGCTACTTAGCAATGACAGCAATGTTATAGGTATATGACTACTTAGCAATGACAGCAATGTTATAGGTATATGGCTACTTAGCAATGACAGCAATGTTATAGGTATATGGCTACTTAGCAATGACAGCAATGTTATAGGTATATAGCTACTTAGCAATGACAGCAATGTTATAGGTATAGGGCTACTTAGCAATGACAGCAATGTTATAGGTATAGGGCTACTTAGCAATGACAGTAATGTTATAGGTATATAGCTACTTAGCAATGACAGCAATGTTATAGGTATATGGCTACTTAGCAATGACAGTAATGTTATAGGTATATAGCTACTTAGCAATGACAGCAATGTTATAGGTATATGGCTACTTAGCAATGACAGTAATGTTATAGGTATATGGCTACTTAGCAATGACAGCAATGTTATAGGTATATGGCTACTTAGCAATGACAGTAATGTTATAGGTATATGGCTACTTAGCAATGACAGCAATGTTATAGGTATATGGCTACTTAGCAATGACAGCAATGTTATAGGTATAGGGCTACTTAGCAATGACAGCAATGTTATAGGTATATGGCTACTTAGCAATGACAGCAATGTTATAGGTATATGGCTACTTAGCAATGACAGCAATGTTATAGGTATATGGCTACTTAGCAATGACAGCAATGTTATAGGTATATGGCTACTTAGCAATGACAGCAATGTTATAGGTATATGGCTACTTAGCAATGACAGCAATGTTATAGGTATATAGCTACTTAGCAATGACAGCAATGTTATAGGTATATGGCTACTTAGCAATGACAGCAATGTTATAGGTATATGGCTACTTAGCAATGACAGCAATGCTGTCTCTGGCACAGGGCACCAAAAAATCTTGTAACAGCTCTGTATATATATATATACAAACACTAACATCAATTGAGCCGATAGCTATTAGTGTAGAAAAAAACCAGCACTCACGTTTAGATGAAAACTTCACACGTTTTATTCACATGGACAAAAGTGAATAATGCAGCGTAGATAAGCAGCGGACCAATGGCCGTTTCAACTGTCTTGCAGTCTTCCTCAGGGGCTAACACATAATGAGCCCAACAGTACTTAGATACACACAGCGGCGCCAAAATCAGGAGAGCACAGATCGTGCTGTGCTGCTGAAGCCACGCCCATCAGTGCTGGATAGGCTGTGCGGCGTCAGATGAGTGGGCAGGGTTACTCTTGTAAACAAACATCCCTGGGTCCGTGTTAGTGCTGGGCTGTCAGAATGTGCACCGCCACTGGTACTGCAGACTGAACCGCGTTACGTTAGTGGAATATACACACTATGTTGCATGCTGTTACAGCTGTGACACAGTCAGATTAGGAGGTCCCTCTCCTGGTTAGGGGACTCCTTCCTTACACACACACACAACAGCAGGGAAGCAGCACACCAGTCTGGATGCGAGTACAAGCTGGTCGGCGCCAGTCTTTATTGTACAATGTCAGAAATAACATAAAGAAAACATAAACATAAATCCTAGCCCTGTCGGGGCACTAACTTCACAGGTAGTTCCCTCACTACCAGAACCTGGCAGGGCCTAATGCCCTCGCCAGCAACAAAGCACAGCACAGTACTCACAGATAGGTTTTCCAAGTGTCTCTGAGCAAACTCCCTGTCTGCTCTCCCAGGTGAGACAATCAGCCCCAAACACACCAGGCTCATATTGGCCACTCTCAGGTGGAAAACCAACAAGCCTGCCACCAGGCTGCGAGAACTAAAACCTGGAGTGGCCGTGGGTGGAGCCCTGCCTTTCCTCTCACCCACAACCCCCAGGTCCGAAACCGGCTTTTCAAAAAGCCGAGACTCAAGCCTGCTGCACTGCAGACTTTCTCCTGGGGATTTTAAACACATTGGACAGGAATCTGGGATAAATATCCCTGTCACAGACCACTTTACCAGTGATCCTATCACATATCCCCCCCCTTTGTTTCGACCTATGGGGCGGAACAACTGATGCCCCCAAACAATGAACGCGTGACAACGCGTCTGCTTTAGACAACAGGCCCCCTGGCCTGTGTTCCACTGAAAATGTAAAAGTTTGTAACGCCAAGAACCATCTCGCATTACTGTCCTTATTTTCGGACATCCACTTCAAAGGGGCATGGGCAGTGATCAATTTGAACTTTCTTCCAACCAAGTAGTACCTGAGAGCCTCTAACGCCCACTTTATGGCCAACGCCTCCTTCTCCACTGTGGCATCGGGTAGGCATCGAATTTTGAAACACTGTTCAGCTTTCGGAAGTCATTACAGAAATGCACACTCCCATCGGGCTTTGGAATCAACCCAATGGGACTTGACCATTCACTATGTGATTCTTCAATAACCCCTAACTCTAGATTATTTTTAATTTCTTTCGACATCGATTCTCTTTGTGCTACTGGCAACCTATAGGGCTTTAGATTTACTGGAGGGGCTCGGTCGGCTGACAGTACTGTTCTATCTTTCCAGGGCTTTAACAGATTTATATGGTATATCTGTTCCGGCTTTCTTTTCCCCGGCTGGTAAACTTTGTAATTGACCTGTCCCACTCTTTCTAAGATTTCAAAGGGCCCTTGCCATTTAGCCAAAAGTTTATTTTCCACAGTGGGAACCAACACTAACACTCTGTCCCCAGGAGCAAAGCTGCGTAACCGAGCATTGCGGTTGTATACCCTCTGCTGTGCCTGTTGAGCCTGTTCCAGGTGCTCTCTCACTATTGGCACCTCTATAATAGGCAATGGAACTAGTGGATCCTTAAAATGTGGTCTGGAAGCATGATACTGAAACTCAGGGCAGGATAAATCCTGACACATTGCCATGTGGGGATAGGACAAAGGACTATCAGGGTCTACGGGTTTACCATCAACTACCTTTAAATTCTCCCTGGCTTTTACCAAAGTAGGGTCATTCAACTGCTCCACGGCAAAGACCTCTCTTCTGACCTCTAAATCAGGCAGACAATCACCTGGCCCAACAACACTTCCCACCTCAATGAGAGGCACATCAGTTGGCGGGCCACCGTCACGCTCCGCATTCTCTTGTTCGCCAACCATAGTAGAAAAAGGGAATAACTCTGACTCAGAAGAAACTCCCTCCTCCACTACATCGACAACCTTCTCAAATGGACCGGGGTTGTTCACTTCTGGAACAAAACGACTTTCCCACAACTTCCAGAAGTGAGCAAAGTCTCTCCCCAATATTGCATCGTACATCAGACCATGCACTGAACCCACAGAAACTATATCAGAACCACATGGTGTCTCGATGTTCACCTCGGCAGTAACATAATATCGAGTATCCCCATGTATGCAGTTCACACCAACAGTTTTCCCCTTACACCTCAAGGGGTTCACCAGCTCAGCTTTTATAAGTGTCACCAAGCTACCAGAGTCTAACAGTGCCTCTACTCGGTTACCATCTACAGTGAGTACACACATGTGCTTATCAGTCTCAGCCTGCCGGTCAGCCGTACAGGCTGTCTGTGCAAAGAAAGACGCCCTGCGGTAGACATGAGCAGTATCACATTGCATAGGTTCAGTTGTAAGTGAACAATTAGCAGAAATATGGCCGAAGTCACCACACCGGAAACACTGAATCATATTAATGTCTAGTCGTTTACGGGGCAAGAACCTTCCTGGCCTGGCAGGCCTGTCTCCAGGTTCTACACCCTCAGTCTTAGGTACATCCCACCGCCCAGCACCCTTCTCCCCTGGAACAGTCTTACCAGTGTCTGTGGGAGTTCGCCGGTGCGCCATCGGGGCTCGGTGGGGCATACTCCTCAGCTCCTCAGCCGCCACGTACCTCTCCACCAGCTCAACCAACTGGTCCGTGGACTTAGGGTCTGCATGGCTCACCCACTTGTGCTGAGTCGCAGGTAACGATCGCAGGTACCGGTCCATCACGACCCTTTCCACAATCTGTGGTCCCGTCAGCGTCTCGGGCTGTAGCCATTTTGAGGACAGATGGATGAGGTCATGCATCTGTGAACGTGGAGGCTTGTCCATATGGAACTCCCAGCGGTGGACCCGTTGGGCACGAACAAAGGTGGTGACTCCCAAGCGAGTTAGGATCTTCTGTTTCAGTTTTTTATAGTCCTTGGCATCAGCCAGGCATAAGTCGAAATAGGCCTTTTGTGGCTCCCCAGACAAAAAAGGTGCCACCAGACTTGCCCACTGCTCCTGGGGCCAACTCTCCCTTTCGGCCGTTCTTTCAAATGCGGCGAGATAGGCCTCCACATCATCGCCCGAAGTCATCTTTTGGAGGAAGTGACTGGCTCGTACGGAGTGAGTGGTGGTGGGAGGACCCGTATTAACATCTCTGGGCCGGGCGACCAGGTGCTGTACCACCTCTTTTATGGCCTGGCTGTTTTCCGCGATGGCGACCTGTTGTTGCCTCTGTGCTGTCTCCAAGGCCAACAGTTGCACCCTGGTGGACTCCTGCTGAGCCCTGGTAGATTCCTGCTGAGCCCAGGTAGATTCCTGCTGAAGTTTGTTCATCTCCTGCTGAGCTCTGGTAGATTCCTGCTGAGCTGTTGTAGCTTGGAGCAAGGCCTTAATAATGTCCTCCATTTTGTCCTGGGGTGTAGGTTGGAAGCTGAACCTTGCCTCTCTGAGCATTGGCTGACGCCTCCTCTATGGGACTCCAAGGACACAGTGTTATTTCCACACTCACCAATTGGGTGTCTGTCCCTTTAATTTTTAAACGTAAAGTTTTCCTCTCGCTGCAACTTCTGTGTGTGTGGTTGCCCGCATTCTCCACCATATTGTGACACAGTCAGATTAGGAGGTCCCTCTCCTGGGTAGGGGACTCCTTCCTTACACACACACACAGCAGCAGGGAAGCAGCACACCAGTCTGGAAGCGAGTACAAGCTGGTCGGCGCCAGTCTTTATTGTACAATGTCAGAAATAACATAAAGAAAACATAAACATAAATCCTAGCCCTGTCGGGGCACTAACTTCACAGGTAGTTCCCTCACTACCAGAACCTGGCAGGGCCTAATGCCCTCGCCAGCAACAAAGCACAGCACAGTACTCACAGATAGGTTTTCCAAGTGTCTCTGAGCAAACTCCCTGTCTGCTCTCCCAGGTGAGACAATCAGTCCCAAACACACCAGGCTCATATTGGCCACTCTCAGGTGGAAAACCAACAAGCCTGCCACCAGGCTGCGAGAACCAAAACCTGGAGTGACCGTGGGTGGAGCCCTCCCTCTCCTCTCACCCACAACCCCCAGGTCCCAAACCGGCTTTTCAAAAAGCCGAGACTCAAGCCTGCTACACTGCAGACTTTCTCCTGGGGATTTTAAACACATTGGACAGGAATCTGGGATAAATATCCCTGTCACAGACCACTTTACCAGTGATCCTATCACACAGCATACAGCCCACAGTGGCCTGTTGATGGCTGCACGTATCAAGGGTAAATAAAGAGTGGTGATGCTCCAGATTGCACCGTATAAAGCCAAATGCTGTGAACCAGTTAGAACACCATGTAATGACAACACCACAAAGAGTGAGAATAGTGTGACATCGTATATAGTGGCATATCCCCATGGCCTATAGGCTGCTCACTATTATCATACTGAGGACCATGTAAGAACAAACGGTCAAGACATGGCATAAAAGAAATCTGACAGCCCAGCACTAACACGGACCCAGAGATGTTTGTTTACAAGAGTAACCCTGCCCACGCATCTGACACCGCGCAGCCTATCTGTGCTCTCCTGATTTTGGCGCCGTTGTGTATATTTAAGTACTGTTGGGCTCATTATGTGTTAGCCCCTGAGGATGACTGCAAGACAGTTGAAACGGCCGCTGCTTATCTATGCTGCATTATTCACTTTTCTCCATGTGAATAAAACGTGTGAAGTTTTCATCTAAACGTGAGTGCTGTTTTTTGTCTACACTAATAGCTATCGGCTCAATTGGTGTTAGTGTTTCTATGGTTTTTCTACGGACCTGGCACCCCCCTGTTGTCATTGTCATTAGAGTGCCATCTCTTAACTCTGTTTATTAACCAATTTATTCAGGATCGGCACCTGACTCACAAAGACCATATATAACATTGCTTTCATATGGTCCTATTTTTTTTATTATTTTTTATTTCAAGGAATTTTTCTAATTTTTGCAATTGATTGTATCCCCACACATTTCCTTTTTTTTGGTCATCTTGACTGCAACCGCAGTGATTTTTGCTGGAAGATACACACATCTACATCCACCTATATACTTATTACACACCTACAACTATATCTATTTCTCCATCCTCCTGCTTTTATTATCTGGTGACATATCACCAAATCCAGGCCCCACACACATACAGCGGATTTACTATGGAATAAATATCCTGCAAACCTCACATGTCTCCCATCACCCTCCAAATCAATAAATGTGCCTTATAGAATTCACAATTGATCACAACTTATTATTTTACATCTGAACATCTCTTTACAGTAACTACTTTCACCAATTTCTACACTTGCCTGAGACTGCTGGTTCACACGTTAACCAAACTCTCTAAATAGCCCTTGATGAAGTTGCTTCAGCCACCCGTCAGACTTCACGTAAACTGATATAACAGCCATGGCTTTCCACAGACACCTACAAATACTGCCTCTTAAAGTAGAATGTCAGTGGCGTAAATCTTAATTCAAATGACTTCCTCGCATACTGTAAAATAGGAATCCAGCCATCTGTCATCCTAACCCTCTGTCCCATGCTCACTGTCTACCCCATCTGTGTCACCCCTGTCTGTTTGCCCATCCCCTCTAGAATGTAAGCTCTCACGAGCAGGGCCCTCTATCCTCTTGTGCTTATCCTTTCTTTACTTATACTATCTGCTCTATACTCAAAAGCACCTAACCCGTGACTTTTGCCATCCTGCTTCTGTTGCAGCAGTGTTTATATACCATGTACTTGTCTTGTAGTGTCTTAAACTGTATGACACTGTTTTCTTGTTCTGCTCAACTATTTATGTACTATGTTTGTGCACTATGTAAGGTGCTGCGGAACCCTTGTGGCACCATATAAATAAAGGATAATAATAATAATAATTATTATTATGTCACAATTGGACAATAGGGATATCACGGCTACTCTACAATTTAATGCAACTGATGCAGAGAGGATCTTATTTACTGAAACTGAGGATTTGGCCTTCAACAAAGACAGCCCAGAAGAATGCCTTGAAGACCTCCTGCGATTAAGAAAAAGGGAAATAGAACTACAATTGCATGGCCAGACCTTGTCACAGTACTTTAAGGAACAGCTTATCCCTAGGGGCTTCAGACTACATGACCAACCGACCCTAGGGAGGCATAATGATGATTTCTATACTAAATGGTGCAACATATTAAATAAATGCTCCCATGACCTCATGCTCTTAGTGATAGAGCAGGTGGAGACCTCTGACCTATTCACGGCTCTGAACACACCAGAGAATACCTCTCTGTCCAAACTAACCAGTGATGTGGAGAAATTCAAAAGCGATTTATTGAGATTTAAAAAGAACAAATACAAACAGATCAAATTAGACTATAAGGAAAACAGGGTATATCCTTGGTTCTCTAGAGCTGAACAGAGACTATATAAACCACAATTCAGAAAAGATGCAAGAAGAACACGAGTCCAATTTACGGATATTGATAGCCAGTCGCAAACGTCAGCAAGCGATTCCGACATTCCCACTCGGATGGGACAAGTGGTTAGATATCTGGCTAGAGCAGATAGAAACAGGAAGGTTCCAAAAAAACCACTATACCCACTCGCAGAGGTGGGAGGAAGAAGAAGAAGAAGGAACCAGCCAAACCCATAGGATCAGTTATCTTCAATTTGTCCAAACATTCCCTGACCACCGCTGAAGTTTCTCTACTCAGCAAGGGACTTTCCTTTGTACCTACTCTTCTCCAAAAAGGCTTTGAATGGCAAATAGACATGTATAGACTCAATAGACAACTGCTTCTCAAAGACCATTTTTCCCAGAGGACTGATGACATTCAGCCTTCTACCACCGTGACAGAATGTGAATAGAGCAAACTAAGAGTGGTGATCAAGTTTGATCCACCTACTTTAAATCCCTCTATTCACACCTTTATGAGGGTATTGAAAAGGGACACTGTACCATTTATAGAGAAGCAAAAGATCTCATATCACAACATCAGCCAGGATGAATGCAAGGCGATCAAAACACTGAGTGGAGACAGCAACCTCATAATACGTGCTGTCGATAAAGGAGGAGGAATTGTGCTTATGGACTATAACGATTATGTCCAGGAAATTAATGGCCAACTAGCAGACACGGTCTGCTACCATAAGCTTGACTATGATCCCACATGGAGATACAAAAATGAAATCGATGATGTGATTAACCTTGGTGTCAATAATCGGTACATCAGTATCGAAACAGCAGATTTTGTTAAACAAAAGCACCCCAAAATACCAATACTTTATACTCTCCCCAAGGTGCACAAATCCTTGACACACACCCCCGGCCTACCAATCATATCGGTGAGAGGGTCGTTATGTCAACCCTTATCACAGCTGGTAGATTTCTACCTCCAACCTCTGGTGAAAAACATAGACAGCTTTATATCTGACACCATGGATTTTCTTCGGAAACTGGGTGGTGTAACAGGTATTAATGACAATTCTATATTGGTTAAGCTAGATGTAACAAGCTTTTACACCAATATACCCCATGATTTGGGGATACAAGCTTGTCGTGATTGTATCAGCCAAAGTGATATATACAAAGGGCCACCAGTGGAATATCTGCTGTTGCTTATTGACATCATCCTTAACAAAAACTATTTTTTGTTTGAGAATAGATTCTATCTCCAAAAACAGGGAACAGCTATGGGGTCAAATATGGCCCCATCCTATGCAAACATTTTTATGTCAGCCTATGAACACATGTATTTATGCAGCAGTTTGCACTATTGGAAAGAAGTTCTCTTTTACGTAAGATATATCAACAACCTATTCTTAATCTGGCAGGGGGGGTGAAGAAAAATTGCTATAGTTCATTGACTATCTCAATTCTATACCAGGCACAATTCACTTAAGCCTCACGTTTAGTAGAGAGCACATTAATTTTTTGGACGTGTCAGTCTCGATAAGTAGGAAACAGATTTCCACCAGAATCTACAGTAAAGACTCCAGCAAGAACACACTGTTACATGCAACCAGTTTCCACCCAGCACCACTTAAAAAAGGATTGCCTTACTCTCAACTCCTTAGAGTGGTAAGGATCAACTCAGAACCTACTTCCACCTCTATGGCCCTGATGGGAATGGGGCAACGATTCCTTGACAGAGGATACAGTAAAAATGACGTAGATGAAGCGCTTGTCAAAATAGGCAAACTTAAGAGGGAAGATTTACTAGAACAGAAGGAAACTTGTTGTGACATAGCTCCAGATGCATTTAATTTCTGCAGTACATATACCACCGCTTCCAGCCATATACGAAGGAAGGTACTGGAGCACTGGCATCTATTGGAAAGTGATCCCATGTTATCCACACAACTTAAGGGGGTACCTCGGTTTGCCTACAGATGGGGCCCCAATTTAAAAGATCTTCTGGATGTTACAGACTCCTCTAAACGCAAGAGAATACAACAAACCCACTGGCTAAGCAAGAAACCGGGAATCTTTAAATGCACAGGCTGTACCAACTGCCCATTTCTGAAGACGGATAGTTCTTTTATTAATCCCCAAGATGGAAAGATATATACCATTAGACATCGTCTGGATTGCAATTGCAAATATGTGATATTTGCCCTTACTTGTCCTTGTGACCTTGTATATATTGGAAAAACTTGTAGAATGCTCAAGGAAAGACTCAGTCAACACAGATCATCCATTAAGAAATCTCTGTCCTCCAATGATCAGAACCAGGATGTGACTAACTTACCAGTGGCAAGACCCTTTAGAGACAAAGGTCACACCATTAGACAACTCAAATGCCACATCATTGATCACATCCCTCTGTTGCAGAGGGGTGGCGACATCAAAAAAATCCTCCTTCAGAGAGAACTACAATGTATTTACCATATTAATAGCTTCTCACCCAATGGGCTAAGTGAAGACTTTAAAATGAGCTGCTTTCTTTGACGGCTTATATGTCTGTCTTGATTACTATATGTTTGTTATGATGTTGATTATATAGGCTCCCCGTGGGTCCTTATCAGTTACGGTCTAGTATATTCTATGAATACAACCTTGCACCAACATACCTGGTATCACAGTTGCTGCCTTGCAGACATTGCCATATGACTCAGAATGGTTGATTGTGACCAGACTCTATATGTGCTGATTATATTGTTTATTACAGTCACGATGTCATGTTCATATGATTGATTTGTGCAGGTTCTATGACTACACGATTTCTTTTATGCCATGTCTTGACCATTTGTTCTTTACATGGCCCTCACTATGATAATAGTGAGCAGCCTATAGGCCATGGGGATATGCCACTATATACGATGTCACACTATTCTCACTCTTTGTGGTGTTGTCATTACATGGTGTTCTAACTGGTTCACAGCATTTGGCTTTATACGGTGCAATCTGGAGCATCACTTCACTCCTTATTTACCCTTGATACGTGCAGCCATCAACAGGCCACTGTGGGCTGTATGCTGTTACAGCATGCAACATAGTGTGTATATTCCACTAACGGTTCAGTCTGCAGCACCAGTCGCGGTGCACATTCTGACAGCCCAGCACTAAGACGGACCCAGGGATGTTTGTTTACAAAAGTAACCCTGCCCACTCATCTGACACCGCGCAGCCTATCCAGCACTGATGGGCGTGGCTTCAGCGGCACGGCACCATCTGTGCTCTCCTGATTTTGGTGCCGTTGTGTGTATCTAAGTACTGCTGGGCTCATTATGTGTTAGCCCCTGAGGAAGACTGCAAGACAGTTGAAACGGCCGTTGGTCCGCTGCTTATCTATGCTGCGTTATTCACTTTTGTCCATGTGAATAAAACGTGTGAAGTTTTCATCTAAACGTGAGTGCTGGTTTTTTTCTACACTAATAGCTATCGGCTCAATTGGTGTTAGAGTGTTTCTATGGTTTTTCTACGCACCTGGCACCCCCCTGCTGTCATTGTCATTAGAGTGCCCTCTCTTAACTCTGTTTATTAACCAATTTATTCGGGATCGGCACCTGGCTCATGAAGACCATATATAACATTGGTTTCATATGGTCCTATTTTTTTATTATTTTTTATTTCAAGGAATTTTTCTAATTTTTGCAATTGATTGTATCCCCATACATTTCCTTTTTTTTTGGTCCTCTTGACTGCAACCGCAGTCATTTTTGCTGGAAGATACATACATCTATTTCCACCTATATACTTATGTCACAATTGGACAATAGGGATATCACGGCTACTCTACAATATAATGCAACTGATGCAAAGAGGATCTTATTTACTGAAACTGAGGATTTGGCTTTCAACAGAGACAGCCCAGAAGAATGCCTTGAAGACCTCCTGCGATTAAGAAAAAGGGAATTAGAACTATAATTGCATGGCCAGACCTTGTCACAGTACTTTAAGGAATAGCTTATCCCTAGGGGCTTCAGACTACATAACCAACCTACCCTAGGGAGGCATATTAATGATTTCTGTACACCCCCCTGCTGTCATTGTCATTAGAGTGCCATTTCTTAACTCTGTTAATATATATATATATAGATATATAGATATATATACACGTGTGTCTATATATATATATATAATATATATACTGTATATGTATATATATATACTATACACTGTGTATAATATATATATATATATATATATATCACAAATAAAACATTACAGTATAGTTATTGAAATATTTGCACAGTGGCAGTGCACTCACAGTAGGAGCATATCTTTTTCAGAGGCACTGCACAGAGACACTGACACCCCATCCTCGATTAGCAGCAGCCAGCATATCTGCCTCGTTCAGAACACAGCAGCAGGACAGCACTATCACCATCTCCCAGGCTGCCTTCACGGAGCTGAATCTGGAGCTGTTGGCCAGGGTAGTGCAGTGGGGGGGAAGTGGACGTGGACGTGTGTGTCTGCAGGGGGATGATGTCGCGCAGGGGGGGTCATGACGTGTGTGTGGCGCATGGAGGACTGGAAATAGTTCCAGTCTCTAGCAGCGCACAGCCGGATCTGTGAGCAGTGGGCCTATTTTGATATGGGGCCTAGAGCTGCAGCTCCACCCACCCCATTGTTAATCTGGCCCTGCTGGCATGCCATACCCAACCCACAAGCAGATATGGGAAAGTATGATTTTGTAGTATGATGGATGCAAGAGTTGAAAACATTAAGTTTAGTAGAGAAGAACAGACACTTCAGGTAAATTATATCTGATGGATATTTTACCCTGTCCTCCAAGATGTGCCTACAACATTGCTTCTCAAATTGCTTACTTACTAGCTTGTGACAATGCGAGAATCCGCTGGTGTATGCAGAACATCCGTGTGCCTGCATGTGTAATGTCGTCTCGTCCACGGCTCTGTCATATACAAGGCAACTGTCATCATTAGTATCTGTACACGCAAAAGATCCGTCTGTAACGGGAGTCCCATCTCCACCCACACGCTACTGAAGCTGGCTTTCATATCCACACCATGCCCACACTACTCCCAGTAGACATGCCCACTAGATATGCCCACACTACTCCCACTAGACATGCCCACTAGATACGCCCACACTACTCCCACTAGACACGCCCACTAAATATGCCCACACTACTCCCACTAGACACGCCCACTAGACATGCCCACACCTCCCACTAGACATGCCCACTAGACACGCCCACACTACTCCCACTAGACATGCCCACTAGATATGCCCACACTACTCCCACTAGACACGCCCACTAGATACGCCCACACTACTCCCACTAGACACGCCCACTAGACATGCCCACACTACTCCCACTAGACATGCCCACTAGACACGCCCACACTACTCCCACTAGACACGCCCACTAAATACGCCCACACTACTTCCATTAGACACACCCACACTACTCCCACTAGACACGCCCACTAGACACGCTCACACCACTCCCACTAGACAGAACAGTTCAGCGCTTCTGCTTGGCCGCTGCTCAGAAACGCCCATTTCACCAAAACGGTTGTCCAATCAATCCATCCGCAATTGCGATCTCTGTCCTTGTGTGTATGCCTGATCCGGCGCAGTCACCATTTTCTTTCTACGGCGCATGTGCAGTTAGAGAGATCCTTGCGCAAACTCACTGATGGAGAATCAGGCCCAGTGTGTCCGCCGAAGTTACAGAGGCATTTAAACATTATAGTTATTTTTGTTAGAAATCCTAATGCATTAATTCCGACAATTATATACAAAAAAGAGGGGCTCATAATTACTAATATGTCTTACTTGGCAATAACCTGTTTTTCATTTACTAATAATAATACTAATAATAATAATACTACTAATAATATGTAATTATTACTGAACTTAACATGGTTCCCCCCCCCCATCTATTTTACATTTAGTGGAGTCAGATTTATTGTTATCTCAATTTGCGTAGCTGTATATTAATCCATAAGAAGCCATTTCTCTGCCCATGCTGCCAGTGTGCGCCATTGCTGACAAACATCCTGATTCTTAGGCTATATGAATTATGGCTGTGCTAGACCCCGCGTCACCTGCACGCAGTTGCTAAAAGGGGCTGGCGGCAGGGGCAACGAGGTGAAACCGTGAAAAGTTTAGCTTCCAAATATGTGCCGACAGCCTCTGTCTAATACATAATCCATATTCCTCTGCAGCGCACCGAGGTCTTCATCATATAGAAAGCATCCCAGAGTTATCACAATGAGATGCAGCACTGGAGTATAACATGCCCTGACTTGTCATGAATGGAAGTGAGGACTGATCACAGGAAGATTTATATATGTAATACGCCACATACTATAAGGGGATTCTGTGATAGCTGTCATACAGCTCTTCTGTTATACTGCATGACAGTGGAGACAGCCATGTTGTGGACTGAAGTAATATCAGCCAATGACATCAGTAGGAAGAACTGGTGACATCACAGGGGTAAGAAAAACTGGTGACATCACAGAGGTAAGAAGAACTGGTGACATCACAGAGGTATGGGGCACTTTGATAGGTGGCTATGTTCTAAATGAATGAAGCCTAAAAAATGTCTGTCCCCACTCTCTGTAGGTGATGAGTATATGTCATAATAGTACATTGGTGAGTTGGTTCTGTAATTATAGGAGAAAACACCACATTTTGGGGCAGGGGCTTTGGATGTTGTTGGCGCAGAATAAAAGCAAGAATACACACTGGAAACGCGATACTTACCAACTCTTTTACATCGTCCTGTATAGTTCTGCATTTCGGAGGGCTCTCCCAGACTCCCACGAGACAGTGTTGTGAGCGGTCCGAGGGTTTGATGGTGTGATTGGTCATGCGCAGTGGAATCCGCTGAATCACAGCTTTGAGCAAGGTGGATCAGGGTCACAATGATGCAATCACCTACGACATGGTTGTCCCTTCTGTAATTCTCCCGCAGGAGGTATTCTAGAAGTTGGAAATTGCACAAAGGGCATCGTTTTTCATTTTGCCCCAATGTGTCTATCTGCCAAGTGCACACGTCATACATGCACAGACCAAATTCTGGTTTTGGAGACTGGCCCTAGAAAATGAATCTGCACATACTGTACTATTGTGGGGCTGCGGTTACAGGGAAAATGGTAAAAACAGCCTGATACCACTTTACATAGGTGCAAAACTCAGCATTCATTTCAACTTTTCAGTTTTCTCCTAAAATACTGCTCAGTTTAACCTCTGTTATGTCTCATCACGAGAGTGCGGAGACAATGGGACTTTCCTTATTACATGACTTTAGTATATGTGCCACTTTTCTGTATTCAAGTGTTTGTACAAAAACCTACAAATGTGATAAGCTAAATTATATACACTGCGCTTAGTCACCACTTATGGGAGTATCATCGTATATAATCAGTATATAAGCTCCACAAATAAAGGATGTACACACTTCATATAAATAAATTAATATGTAAAGGGATATTTTTACTATTGAAATTAAGACACAGGGGCCTATTTATCAACACTAAAATAATGTGTTTAAGGACATTTTCCTTAATTAACGTTATTTTAGTATTCATGAAGAGACTTAACACAGGAGATATCACTGATATCTCCTTGCTAAGTCTCCCAGTGTTAATTTCCACACTCCCCATACATTAGTACATTAGTATGGGCATATGGAAATGATGCTATTCATCAAATTCCGAAAATTATGTATTTTCGGAATTTGATGGAGTTATTATCCGCCACTGTGAGGTGGCGAATAGCAGGTGACACTTACCTGTGTCAGCGTGTGCAGGTCCCCCAGTGTCTTCCTCCAGCGCTTTGGTCCCTCCTCTGGCTCCGGAGGCTGGTCTAACACGTGTTCTTCCAGCAGAACACAATAAGTTTAGAAGAAAAAAAAAAGTTTTTTTTTTTTCTAAACTGTAATGTGTGCTGCTGGGAGAACACGTGTTAGACCAGTCTCCGGAGCCGGAGGCGCTGCAGCGGGCAGGTAAGTGCTGGGAGGGGGGTTGAGTGGGACACAAAATTATCGAAGGTGTAGGCAGTGATGCGCATGCGCTGGTTTTACAGATGTAACAGCGCATGCGCAGCACGGATTCCAGCTGCGGTAAGTTAGTGTAGACAGGGAAAACTGTCTATCTCCCGAAAAGCTGTCATCGCAAAAATGACAGCTTTTCGAAATAGATAGCTATGGAGAGGAGGAATGATGAATTCCCCCGGTAATCGCGAGTTCTAAGCCTAATTACCTCCATTGATTTTTTATTTTTTTTTATATATGATGAATAGGCCCCACATACATGTAAATGCACATAAATATGTCAACCATAAAAATATATTTCATAGTTTATAATAAAAAGAAAGAATAAACATACAATGTTGCTGTTTAAAGTTGGGTAAAACCTCCAGGTGTGCTTGTTGAGCTATTGGCTGACGGGTTCAAAACCCGTAACATTCCGCTCTTACCCGCACCCAATAAAATAAACACACAGACAATGCAGCATACTCGCCTACTCTCCAGGAACCTGCGGGAGACTCCTGATTTTTCATGTAGCCCCCGGCACCCCCAGAAGAATTACCACTTCTTCCGCATCCTGTCAACTTCCTAGCGAAGTTGGCAGGATGGGGAGAATTTTACCGGGAATCGGCAATCTGTGATTAGGGGGTGGGGTCTAATGAAGCAATTCTATGATAACTGTGCCATTTGGCCATGCCCCTACTGAAATAGGCGTGATTTGTGGCATTTTGCCCTGAGAGGGGGGTCTAATGACTCAGATAGTCCGGCCCCAGCCCCATCACAGCCCACCTGCATCTCCTCTTTCGGGCTTCTCCCGGAGAGGAAATATAAAAAGTTGGCAATTATGCAATGTAGTTGGCAGTAATGATCACAGCTTTATAAATTGCATAATAATAAATAAAACAACTGGGAGTCAGGGAAAGCATTGCAGCCAATCAGCTACAGCCTAACATAACATAATATGCACAGGGGCGGAGCATACGCCGGCTCAGACAAATCCTGTACTGTGGGAAACCTCCATTCCGCTTAACTGCCCAGATGGGATGCTCCTCAACGACATGCCCATGTCATTAAGGAGATATGGCTGCTGAAGAGCAAACCCGTCACACTTAACAAGGTAAATGGACAAGAACCATAAAACATGAGATAACAATATAAGCAAACAACAAAATCCTGCCCAACAAATAACCAAAACAAGGGCGGTGGGTAGTAAAACAAGATAAGAGGGAGAGACCGCTCAGTTTTTTATCTTGCACTACCCCAACGCACCTGATAGGCCAGTGTCTACCTCAAAGACCTGCCAATCATAACCACACCATGACATAATCTGTGCAGCCATAAAGCAGTACCTTAGTCTTCAATCCTTTTATGCCTTTGATCTTATTCAGCACTCCGATGTTTTTAATTCCCTATAAGGTGCAGCTGAAGGGTTGTCTAAGTGTATATAAACACACAAATGATAAAAAGGAACATGAGTAGATGAAAACTTCCAATCTGCACATACTGTACCTCTAAATAATATATCCCGCTAGATGGGAATGTTGCACTCTCGCAGACAACGCTGGTTTCTTTGGCAAAGAAACAAAAATTGCACAAAACAAGTAGGTGCATGTTCCAGACTTTCACTTCATGGCTTGGTGAGTAAGCCCCTATGTAACACCCTGTTAGGTGCGTATGAACCTGAATGAATTCACCCTGGAAGTACTGTACTGTACCTGTGATTTTTCTCCAGTCTCATTTTGGGTCACTCCTCATCCAGTAGAGGCTTAACCTCGGACAAGGCTGAATCTTTACCCAGGCAGAGGGGTGAGGGATCCCCTTCCCCATAGACAGTAAATGACACAACCAGAGCGGCAAAAATCTGTTTTTATCTCTCAGGAACGAAGTGCATTAGCCTTAAAATGATGTTGCAAATCTTCAATATAAATCACTCCCTGTTAGGATAGCAGTTAATTTGGAACATACTACAATTCCAGTTATATTTCCACAACATGAGCGCTGTCATTCAAATACATAACAGTGTAAAACTATTTATAAGAATAATGTAAAATAAAGTCGACAATACATTCACTAATTACTCTCTGACTTTCACTAAATAGGTGAATACGTTGCAGCTGTGTTGGTGCACTTCCTGTGACAATCCGGTATAATTTCAAGTGTATGAAATGGTTCTACTGTTCCGGAAGGAGAGTGAGTTTGCCATAAAAGTTCAGATTTCCACAAACCACTACATGTAACTTATTCATCAATTATCCACTGTACATTTAGAGCTATAAAAAACATATCCCCTTTCAATCTAAGGAGCCACTGTAACGTGTCCTCAATGCCCTTAAAGGGGTGGGGTAGTACTAATTCAAAGGTTCTATATGTCATAGAACCTTTGCACTCTCCTTAATTTGTCATCCCTGGGGTGCTCTCCAATAGATATACCAGTTCACAGTACAACTTTAGATATATCCAAAAAAGGCAATACTCTTTTAATCTTCACCACTCAGTAATAAAAAGACCAATGCTATATACTACGTCCAGCTATCATAGACAAGTGAAAACAGTTCATACATACTTCACAGTACTTATATTGTCATTGATGGAGTAGTGCCTAAATTAGTGACATCAAAGTGAATAATCCATTTCCCCCATTATTCTGTGTGTGTGTATATATACAGTCAGGTCCATAAATATTGGGACATTGACATAATTTTCAGATTTTGGCCACTATTCACCACCACAATGGCTTTGAAATGAAACAAACAAGATGTGATTTAACAGCAGACTTTCAGATTTAATTTGAGGGTAATTACATCCAAATCAGGTGAACGGTATAGGAATTACAACGGTTTCTATATGTGCCTCCGACTTTTTAAGGGGCCAAAAGTAATGGGACAAACAAAACAATCCTAAATCTAACTTTCACTTTTTAATACTTTGTTGCAAATCCTTTGCAGGTAATTACAGCCTGAAGTCTGGAACGCATAGACATCACCAGACGCTGGGTTTCATCCCTGGTGATGCTCTGCCAGGCCTCTACTGCAAATGTCTTCAGTTCCTGCTTGTTCTTGGGGCATTTTCCCTTCAGTTTTGTCTTCATCAAGTGAAATGCATGCTCAATCGGATTCAGGTCAGGGGATTGACTTGGCCATTGCATAACATTCCACTTTTTAGCCTTAAAAAACTCTTTGGTTGCTTTTGCAGTATGCTTCGGGTCATTGTCCATCTGCACTGTGAAGCACCGTCCAATGAGTTCTGAAGCATTTGACTGAATATGAGCATATAATATTGGCCAGAAACACTTCAGAATTCATTCATTTTGGCAGCAGTCACATCATCAATAAATACAAGGGAACCAGTTCCATTGGCAGCCATACATGCCCACGCCATGACACTACCACCACCATGCTTCACTGATGAGGTGGTATGTTTTGGATCATGAGCAGTTCCTTTCCTTCTCTTCTCTTCCCATCACTCCGTAACAAGTTGATCTTTGTCTCCTTTGTCCATAGGATGTTGTTCCAGAACTGTAATGGCTTTTTTAGATGTTGTTTGGTAAGCTCTAATCTGGTCTTCCTGTTTTTGTGGCTCACCAATGGTTTGCATCTTGTGGTGAACCCTCTATATTCACTCTTGTGAAGTCTTCTCTTGATTGTTGACTTTGACACATATACATCTATCTCCTGGAGAGTGTTCTTGATTTGGCCAACTGTTGTGAAGGGGTTTTTCTTCACCAGGGAAATAATTCTTTTGTCATCCACCACAGTTGTTTTCCGTGGTCTTCCGGGTCTTTTGGTGTTGCTGAGCTCTCCGATGCGTTCTTTCTTTTTAAGAATGTTCCAAACAGTTGATTTGGCCACACCTAATGTTTTTGCTATATGTCTGATGGGTTTGTTTTGACTTTTCAGCCTAATGATGGCTTGCTTCACTGATAGTGACAGATCTTTGGATCTTATATTGAGAGTCGACAGCAACTGATTCCAAATGCAATTGTCACACCTAGAATCAACTCCAGACCTTTTACCTGCTTAATTGATACTGAAATAATGAGGGAATAGCCCACACCTGTCCATGAAATAGCTTTTGAGTTGATAGTCCCATTACTTTTGGCCCCTTAAAAAGTGGGAGGCACATATTGAAACTGTTGTAATTCCTACACCGTTCACCCGATTTGGATGTAATTACCCTCAAATTAAATCTGAAAGTCTGCTGCTGCTGTTAAAGCACATCTTGTTTGTTTCAATTCAAAACCATTGTGGTGGTGAATAGAGGCCAAAATCTGAAAATTCTGTCAATGTCCCAATATTTATGGACCTGACTGTATATATATATATATATATATATATATATATATATATATATGTGTGTATTAGGGATGAACGGGTTCGGATTTCTGAAACCCGAAACCCCCCGAGCCCCTCGGATCCGAGTCGTATCCGAGTCAGGCTCGACTTTTCCTGCCTGACTCAGATCTGAAATCGAGGCAAAACATCATCATCCCGCCTTCCGGATCTCGCGGGTTTTGGATTCTATAAAAGGTCCCCGCGTTGGCACCATTTCTCACTCCGGCTGTCTACAGTGAAGAGGGAGGGTGGGAGCTAGGGCTGGCTGGGCTGTGTTGTGCTGCTGTCATAGGGGCTGTCTGGGCTGTGTTCTGCTGCTGTCATAGGGGCTGGCTGGGCTGTGTTGTGCAGTCAGTTGTCCATAGGGGCTGTGTCCACTCCAGAGTCTATAGGGGCTGGATGGACTGTGTTGTGCAGTAAAGGCTGTAGCATTAGAGGGGTGCTGTAGTGTTGTCCCAGGGGGTGATCTGTGCATCAGGGGTACTCCCCCAAAGTGCACTCCAAAAACAATTATTTTTTTTCTGTGTTTGTGAATTGTGTGCGCAGTAGCCGCACGTACATCAGCAAAGTAACGCCAAGCGTGCGCCTGTGTCATAAGTAAAGGGCCGGCTGGCTTGACCGTTAAAGGGTGCTGTAACCCCCAAAGTGCACTCCAAACAAAATAAAAAATTATTTTCTGTTTGTGAATTGTGTGCACAGTGGCTGCACGTGCATCAACAAAGGAGCAGCGCCAAGCGTGCGCCTGTCAGGGCCGGATTAACAATGGGGCTGATGGAGCTACAGCTCCAGGCCCAGCATCAGAATAGGCCCAATGCCTTCTGATGTGTGTGTGCGCTGCTGCAGAAAGGAATTTTTCTTTCCTTCTGCAGCAGCCTGAGGGCCGACCACGCCCCCCCCCTTCAGCCGCACATAATGCAAAGCACCCTACCCCCCCTCTCCCCCCACGCCGCTGCAACACTGGACCGCCGGTGAATTAGCTAACCATAATGGACTGGAGCACTATGGAGGACTGTGCTTTCTAATGCCCTCCCAGCGCTAGTAATTGGCAGCGGCGGAGCCTCCATGTCATGTGACGTCACTGCGTGTGACATCACATAGCTGCCGCCCGCCGCTGCCACCGCACCGCGTCCTCGTGCAGCCCGTCCCAGGCTGAGCACTGACCACCGGCGCCACCTCCTTCACATGCTCTCATCTCCTCCGTTTAGGGCGGCTGGTGACTCAGTGGTAGCAGCAGCACTGGGTGTGATCCCCCAAAAGGTGAGCTGCCTGCTTTTCATTTCTTCTGGCCAAGCTGCTGCTGGTGTAGTACTATATGTATTGATATGTATGTATATCCATCATATACATAATAGAATTTTATTGAATATTAAAATATATGTGTATATAAATATATATATATATATATACACACACATTATATATAATATATGTATTTATACTGTGCGTGTGTGTTTTTATATATATATTGTGATAGGATCACTGATAAAGTGGTCTGTGACAGGGACATTTATCCCAGATTCCTGTCTTATGTGTTTTAAATCCCCAGGAGAAAGTCTGCAGTGTAGCAGGCTTGAGTCTCGGCTTTTTGAAAAGCCGGTTTGGGACCTGGGGGTTGTGGGTGAGAGGAGAGGGAGGGCTCCACCCACGGCCACTCCAGGTTTTGGTTCTCGCAGCCTGGTAACAGGCTTGTTAGTTTTCCACCTGAGAGTGGCCAATATAAGCCTAGTGTGTTTAGGGCTGAGTGTCTCACCTGGGAGAGCTGACAGGGAGTTTGCTCAGAGACACTTGGAAAACCTATCTGTAAGTACTGTGCTGTGCTTTGTTGCTGGCGAGGGCATTAGGCCCTGCCAGGTTCTGGTAGTGAGGGAACTACCTGTGAAGTTAGTGCCCCGACAGGGCTAGGATTTATGTTTATGTTTTCTTTATGTTATTTCTGACATTGTACAATAAAGACTGGCGCCGACCAGCTTGTTCTCGCATCCAGACTGGTGTGCTGCTTCCCTGCTGCTGTGTGTGTGTGTAAGGAAGGAGTCCCCTACCCAGGAGAGGGACCTCCTAATCTGACTGTGCCACAATATGGTGGAGAATGCGGGCAACCCACACACACTGAAGTTGCAGCAAGAGGAAAACTTTCCATTTAAAAATTAAAGGGACAGACACCCAATTGGTGAGTGTGGAAATAACACTGTGTCCTTGGAGTCCCATAGAGGAGGCGTCAGCCAATGCTCAGAGAGGCAAGGTTCAGCTTCCAACCTACACCCCAGGACAAAATGGAGGACATTATTAAGGCCTTGCTCCAAGCTACAACAGCTCAGCAGGAATCTACCAGAGCTCAGCAGGAGACGAACAAACTTCAGCAGGAATCTACCTGGGCTCAGCAGGAATCTACCAGGGCTCAGCAGGAATCCACCAGGGTGCAACTGTTGGCCTTGGAGACAGCCCAGAGGCAACAACAGGTCGCCATCGCGGAAAACAGCCAGGCCATAAAAGAGGTGGTACAGCACCTGGTCGCCCGGCCCAGAGATGTTAATACGGGTCCTCCCACCACCACTCACTCCGTACGAGCCAGTCACTTCCTCTAAAAGATGACTTCGGGCGATGATGTGGAGGCCTATCTCGCCGCATTTGAAAGAACGGCCGAAAGGGAGAGTTGGCCCCAGGAGCAGTGGGCAAGTCTGGTGGCACCTTTTTTGTCTGGGGAGCCACAAAAGGCCTATTTCGACTTATGCCTGGCTGATGCCAAGGACTATAAAAAACTAAAACAGGAGATCCTAACTCGCTTGGGAGTCACCACCTTTGTTCGTGCCCAACGGGTCCACCGCTGGGAGTTCCATATGGACAAGCCTCCACGTTCACAGATGCATGACCTCGTCCATCTGTCCTCAAAATGGCTACAGCCCGAGACGTTGACAGGGCCACAGATCGTGGAAAGGGTCGTGATGGACCGGTACCTGCGATCGTTACCTGCGACTCTGCGCAAGTGGGTGAGCCATGCAGACCCTAAGTCCGCAGACCAGTTGGTCGAGCTGGTGGAGAGGTATGTGGCGGCTGAGGAGTATGCCCCACCGAGCCCCGATGGCGCACCGGTGAACTCCCACAGACACTGGTAAGACTGTTCCAGGGGAGAAGGGTGCTGGGCGGTGGGATGTACCTAAGACTGAGGGTGTAGAACCTGGAGACAGGCCTGCCAGGCCAGGAAGGTTCTTGCCCCGTAAACGACTAGACATTAATATGATTCAGTGTTTCCGGTGTGGTGACTTCGGCCATATTTCCGCTAATTGTTCACTTACAACTGAACCTATGCAATGTGATACTGCTCATGTCTACCGCAGGGGGTCTTTCTTTGCACAGACAGCCTGTACGGCTGACCGGCAGGCTGAGACTGATAAGCACATGTGTGTACTTACTGTAGATGGCAACCGAGTAGAGGCACTGTTAGACTCTGGTAGCTTGGTGACACTTATAAAAGCTGAGCTTGTGAACCCCTTGCGGCGTGAGGGGAAAACTGTTGGTGTGAACTGCATACATGGGGATACTTGATATTATGTTACTGCCGAGGTGAACATCGAGACACCATGTGGTTCTGATATAGTTTCTGTGGGTTTGGTGCCTGGTCTGATGTACGATGCAATATTGGGGAGAGACTTTGCTCACTTCTGGAAGTTATGGGAAAGTCATTTTGTTCCAGAAGTGAACAACCCTGGTCCATTTGAGAAGGTTGTCGATGTAGTGGAGGAGGGAGTTTCTTCTGAGTCAGAGTTATTCCCTTTTTCTACTATGGTTGGCGAACTAGAGAATGCGGAGCGTGACGGTGGCCCGCCAACTGATGTGCCTCCCATTGAGGTGGGAAGTGTTGTTGGGCCAGGTGATCGTCTGCCTGATTTAGAGGTCAGAAGAGAGGTCTTTGCCGTGGAGCAGTTGAATGACCCTACTTTGGTAAAAGCCAGGGAGAATGTAAAGGTAGTTGATGGTAAACCCGTAGACCCTGATAGTCCTTTGTCCTATCCCCACATGGCAATGTGTCAGGATTTAACCTGCCCTGAGTGTCAGTATCATGCTCCCAGACCACATTTTAAGGGTCCACTAGTTCCATTGCCTATTATAGAGGTGCCGACAGTGAGAGAGCACCTGGAACAGGCTCAACAGGCACAGCAGAGGGTATACAACCGCAATGCTCGGTTATGCAGCTTTGCTCCTGGGGACAGAGTGTTAGTTTGGTTCCCACTGTGGAAAATAAACTTTTGGCCAAGTGGCAAGGCCCCTTTGAAATCTTAGAAAGAGTGGGACAGGTCAATTACAAAGTTTACCAGCCGGGGAAAAGAAAGCCGGAACAGATATACCAGATATACCTGTTGTCTAAAGCAGACGCGTTGTCATGCGTTCATTGTTTGGGGGCTTCAGTTGTTCCGCCCCATAGGTCGAAACAAAGGGGGGGGATATGTGATAGGATCACTGGTAAAGTGGTCTGTGACAGGGACATTTAACCCAGATTCTTGTCTTATGTGTTTTAAATCCCCAGGAGAAAGTCTGCAGTGTAGCAGGCTTTAGTCTCGGCTTTTTGAAAAGCCGGTTTGGGACCTGGGGGTTGTGGGTGAGAGGAGAGGGAGGGCTCCACCCACGGCCACTCCAGGTTTTGGTTCTCGCAGCCTGGTAACAGGCTTGTTGGTTTTCCACCTGAGAGTGGCCAATATAAGCCTAGTGTGTTTAGGGCTGAGTGTCTCACCTGGGAGAGCTGACAGGGAGTTTGCTCAGAGACACTTGGAAAACCTATCTGTAAGTACTGTGCTGTGCTTTGTTGCTGGCGAGGGCATTAGGCCCTGCCAGGTTCTGATAGTGAGGGAACTACCTGTGAAGTTAGTGCCCCGACAGGGCTAGGATTTATGTTTATGTTTTCTTTATGTTATTTCTGACATTGTACAATAAAGACTGGTGCCGACCAGCTTGTACTCGCATCCAGACTGGTGTGCTGCTTCCCTGCTGCTGTGTGTGTGTAAGGAAGGAGTCCCCTACCCAGGAGAGGGACCTCCTAATCTGACTGTGTCACAATATATAATATTAATATATACATAAAAACATACACACAGTATAAATACACATATATATATATATGTATTTACACTGTGTGTGTTTATATATATATATATATATAATATACGTATATATATATATATATATATATATATATATATATAAATGTGTGTGTATTTATACTGTGTGTGTGCTTTATATATATATATATATATATATATATATATACTGCGTGTGGACTACACCCATTCCAGGGCCATAAGGAGGGCAGTGCGGCCAGTGACTTTGCATAGGATGGGGAGCCCAGGGGGCAGAACCAGCCATCCTCACCTGCCACCGCAGCCCGTGCCCATCTCTGTATTCCCGTCTCCCCCACTGTATTGGAACCATGGGATA
Organism: Taudactylus pleione; assembly: GCA_031769625.1. Taxonomy (NCBI): domain Eukaryota; kingdom Metazoa; phylum Chordata; class Amphibia; order Anura; family Myobatrachidae; genus Taudactylus; species Taudactylus pleione. The sequence continues at coordinate 3,160,119 of JAUIMM010000325.1, forward strand.
TGTACTGCTGCTCAGAGTGTCCTTAGGACACCCCAAGCAGCACCCTAGTTACCTGGTGAAGTGGCATGGGGCGCAGGGTTATAGGTTATGATGGACTGGCACTCTGGTACGGGGCTACTCATTTCTATAAAGTGACACTAATGCTGGCCATACACGGTGCGATGCACCGTGTAGTGCGACTGCCGATCTGTCTGCAGACGGGTCGTGCTGTCACTGCCGGCAATCGTGCGCTCCCTGCTGACCGCACGGTATGCCGGCTCCCCCCGCCACCATTTGAATGGGATCGTACATGGCATCCCAGGTCAGATGGTTTTGCAGTATGACCTGGGTATGCGATGTACGACCCCACGGGAGCGCGCAGAACGATATCAGGTACGATATCGTGCCCATACATGGCACGATATAGCACCTATAACGTGCCGATCTGTCGGATCGGCACATATATCTTGCCGTGTATGGGGGCCTGTACACACTGCATAATCTGGTGACTGACCAGCCGATACAGTATGTCGTTCACCGGCACCATTGACCTTGCAGGCATCGACAGCTGGGTCGCTTCACCGTCCCTGCATGCATGGACAACGGGGGTGCGCAAAGTGGGTACACACTAAACAATGTGCCCGATATGTCAGCCCGATCCATGGGATTGGGCAGGCATATCATCTAGTGCAGCGGTTCCCAAACTGTGCGCCGTGGCCCCCTGGGGTGCCTTAAGACGCTTGCAGTGGTGCCTCAGGTTAGTGGTCCAGCACCATATCATATTATTTATGGTCAATGTAATGTAAATATGTGGACAAACAGAAGTGCAAACCTTTCCCCCACCACATAACTGAGCCTGGATGACAGGTAAGTACAATTTACTTCACTTTACTACTTTACTTAATTATTTTCTGAATTTCTCAATAACAGACTTAGGGGCCTATTCATTAAACCTAAAAATTCTCTAGAGATAATTAGGTTTAGAACTTGCATTGAGTTCTACCTAATTATAGGTGGAATTCATCATTCCACCTTTCCATAAGTATCTATTCCGAAAAGCTGTCATTTTTACGATGACAGTTTTTCGGGAAATAGATACTTTTCCCTGCCTACACTACCTTATCGCATCTGGAAACAGTGCTGCGCATGCGCTGTTATATCTGTAAAACCAGCGCATGCGCAGCACTGCCTACAGATGCGTTAAGTTTGTGTACCCACCGCGACCCCCCCCACCCTCCTCCCCCCTCCACTCTCCTCCCCCCCCCCCAACGTACCTGTCTGCGCAGCAGCCTCCGGCTCCGTCCTGCTGGTCTGTCATGTGGTTTCCCAGCAGACCACATGACAGATTAGAAAAAAAAAAAAAACCTTTTTTTTTTTTTAAAAACTTTCTTGTGCTCTGCTGGGGAGCACACATGTCCGACCAGCCTCCGGAGCCTGAGGACGGAGCAGAGCGCCGGAGGGACTCGTCGGGCGACCTGCACACGCGGATACAGGTAAGTCGATTCTGCTATTCGCCACCTCACAGTGGCGAATAGTAACTGCATCAAATTCCGAAAATTCATAATTTTTGGAATTTGATGAATACCACAATTTCCACATCCCCATACTAATGTATGGGGAGTGTGGAAATTAACGCAGGGGAACTTAGCAAGGAGATATCTGTGATATCTCCTGTGCTAAGTCTGTTCATGAATACCAAAATAACGTTATTTAAGGAAAATGTCCTTAAAAACTTTATTTTAGTGTTGATGAATAGGCCCCCTAATGTTAGGGGTGCCGTGAAAACATTTCTGATACTCTAGGGTGCCGTGATTCAAAAAAGTTTGGAAACCTCTGGTCACTACCCCGGCCAACCCAGCTGACTTCAGCTGTGACCTGAGGTCTTACAGTGCAGAGGCGGAATTCCTTCCCATAGGAGGGATCGGGCCTCCAGGAACCAACGCCATCGGAAGAGGTTGTTGCTTCCCACACGTAAACTAAAGTTTGCTGAATACTAGGCGTCCTAATAATAATGGGCTTGTTACAGAAAACATGCAGAAACTAGCATTTCCACATGTGTAAAAGGTCTATAAGGGATAATGAATAGGCCCCTAAACACAAACTACACCGCTAGTTATGTACCAACATCAATAGTCACACTGCACAGCGCTGGTCACACCCCCGGTAGCAGCACACAATAGGCCCTAAATAAATGTCAGCTCCAGGCCCATTTGGACCTTAATCTGGCACTGGCGCCTGTGTCCCATAAGTAAAGGGCCGGCTGGCTTGTCCGTTAAAGGGTGCTGTAACCCCCAAAGTGCACTCCAAACAAAATAAAAAATTATTTTCTGTGTTTGTGAATTGTGTGCACTGTGGCCGCACGTGCATCAACAAAGTAGCGCCAAGTGTGCACCTGTGTCATAAGTAAAGGGCCGGCTGGCTCGTCTGTTAAAGGGTGGTGTAACCCCCAAAGTGCACTCCAAACAAAATAAAAAATTATTTTCTGTGTTTGTGAATTGTGGGGGTCATTCAGACCCGCTCGCGAGCGCAGGACGCTCACAAGCGGGTCGATGTTGCCCCCCATGCGCATGCGCACGACGGAGGGAGCCCCGTCGTGCGCATGTGCGAGACCCGGATAGCGACGGGCTCTCCGTCGCTCCGGGTCTCGCACCAAAGGGGGCGTGCTGTCGATGTTGATTGACAGCACGCCCCCTTTGATGGGCGTGTCGGGGGCGTGGCTGCCAGATGGAGGCGTTCCCATGGGAACGCCTACCGTCTGAAGCCGGCCCCACTGACATCACTAGTGATGTCAGTGGGAGTGATTTTGGCTCTGATAGAGCCAAAATCACTCCAGGGCTTGCGGCAGCGAGACCCTACCGCAGGGTCTCCGTCGCAAGCCCGATGGTCGCGATGGTCTTGACCATCGCGATCAGCATCATGGATGCTCGCATAAGCTGTGGGTGGTCACCCACAGCTATGCGAGCGTCCAGGAAGACGCTCCATTTTCATGTAGGAGGGCCCTGATTCAGAGCGAGCTCTGGTCACAGCGTCCGGCTCTGAATCAGGCCCTGTGTGCACTGTGGCTGCATGTGCATCAACAAAGGAGCAGGGCCAAGCGTGCGTCTGTGTCCCTTAAGTCTGTTAAAGGGTGGTGTAACCCCCAAAGTGCACTCCACAAAAAATAAACAATTCTTTTTTTTCTGTGTTTGTGTGCGAAATGTATGCGCAGTAGCCGCACGTGCATCAACACAGCAGTAGTGCCAAGTGTGCGCCTGTGTCATAAGCCAAGGGCCGGTTTGGACATCTGGTCCAGACTGAAGGATGTGCCAACAATTTCTGACATATCTACTGTCACTGCATATGATACTGTCACCACTGACAGAATGGTGGAGGATTACATTGGTGACAGCATCCAAGTAGGCATGTCAGACAGTCCGTACCTGTACTGGCAGGAAAAAGAGGCAATTTGGAGGCCCCTGTACAAACTGACTCTATTTTACCTGAGTTGCCTCCCCTCCAGTGTGTACTCCGAAAGAGTGTTTGGTGCAGCCGGGAACCTTGTCAGCGAAAGGCGAAGGAGGTTGCTTCCACAAAATGTGGAGAAGATGATGTTCATAATAATGAATTATCAACTCTTCCAGGGAGACCAGCCTCCAGAACGTACAGAGGGACCTGGGTGGTGGATTCCAGTGGGGACGAATTAATACTCTGTGAGGATAAGGATGTACACAACACTGAAGAGGGTGAAGAATTGGTGGATGAGGAGGATGAGGACGACATCTTGCCTTCGTAGAGCCAGTTTGTGCAGGGACAGATTAATTGCCAGCAGTCGTGTGGCAGACCCTGACGCTGAAATGATTGGTTTGTTAAAGTGTGCATGTCCTGTTTTTACAACATAAGGGTGGGTGGGAGGGCCCAAGGACAATTCCATCTTGCACCTCTTTTTTTTCTTTGCATTATGTACTGTTTGGGGCCTAGTTTTTCAAACTGCCATCCTGTCTGCCACTGCAGTGCCACTCCTAGATGGGCCACGTGTTTGTGCCGCCCACTCGTGTCGCTTAGCATAGTCATCCATCTACCTCGGTGCAACCTTTTGGACATAAAAACACTATTGTGAGGTGTTCAGAATAGACTGGAAATGAGTGGAAATTAATGTTATTGAGGTTAATAATAGCATAGGAGCAGAAAAAACCACAAATTCTGTGACTTTAGCTGTTTTTATGCTTTTTTTCAAAAAAATACAGATCCAAAACATAAAGCCCAGAACCCAAAACACGGAAGGGTAGTTTTTGCAAAACCAATCCAGATCTAAAATACGAAGAAAGATCCAGATCCAAAACCAAAACACGAAAAGTGGCCGGTGCACACCCCTAATATATATATATATATATATATATATATATATATATATATATGTATATGTATATATATATATACAGTCAGGTCCATAAATATTGGGACATTGACCATCGCAACCATCATCATGGACACTCGCAAAAGCTATGTGAGCGTCCAGGAGGACGCACCAAAAAAAAAAATGCCCTGATTCAGAGCGGGCGCTCGTTCAGAGCGTCCGGCTCTGAATCAGGCCCTGAGTATCATGATAAATAGGAGGGAAATAAAATTAATTAACAGAGTTGCTGGCAGATTATGTCAAACATTACCATTATCAACATATTATCTATAGGAGGGCATGAAACAGAGTATTAACTGCATAGACGAAATGTAGTATGCAAAGGAAGTAAATTCAGTGGCATCACTAGGGAGGTGCTGGGGGGGGTTGCTGCATCGGTGACACCACCTGAGGAGGTGACACCAAAATAACTGAGCTGCTCGGCTCTTTTGGTGTAATTCTCTTGGATGGTGTCAGCGAGCAATGATAATGGATGGCGCGCGCATCCACTGTTCCGGGAGTAGTTGCAGCTACCGGAGCACCCAGTGTGATGAGAACGGGGATGTGGCTTCACGGACACGAGACAGAGGGCCTGATTCAGACCCGCTCGCGTGCGCTGAATGCTCGCAAGCGGGTCGATGTTGGCCAAGTGCGCATGCGCGTGATGGAGGCAGCTCCGTCGTGCGCATGCGCGAGACCCGGATAGCGATGGGCAAACCGTCGCTCCGGGTCTCGCTACGAAGGAGGCTTGCTATCGATGTTGAGTGACAGCACGCCCCCTTTGGTGGGCGTTCCGGGGGCATGGCTGGCCAGACAGAGGTGTTCCCATGGGTATGCCTACCATCTGGGGCCGGCCCCACTGACATCACAAGTGATGTCAGTGGGAGTGCTTTTGGCTCTGATAGAGCCGAAAGCACTCCAGGGCTTGCGGCAACGAGACCCTAACACAAGGGTCTCATCGCAAGCCCGATGGTCGCAATGGTCTTGACCATCGCGACCATCTTCCTGGCCGCTCGCTATAGCTGTGGGTGGTCACCCACAGCTGTACGAGCGGCCAGGAGGCCGCTCTAAAAATACAATAGGCGGGCACTGATTCAGAGCGAGCGCTCTGAAAGAGCGTCCGGCTCTGAATCAGGCCCTGAGCCCCCGCCCCAGAGCATGCAAACTCTTCTCCATACCACATCAGGTGTCACTACATGTAGTGATGCCACTGAGTACATTATTAGGATTATTAAAACGCAGATCGCTAGGAGTGGAGGCCAGATAACTATGCTGCCTAATGTCTCTTTTAAGCTGTGCATCCTCTATCCGTCTCTCTTCCTACTACCTCTTAAAGAGGCTGTGCTGATTGAGGAGCATGGTGACTGAAAGGGAAGGGTACTATCCTCAAATTTCTGACTATTCCAAAACCACTTTATTACAAGGAAACGCTTCAATATATAAAACTGCTACAAAATATAGGGGCCTATTCATCAAAACTAAATGGCCCGGCAACCATGCGGAAACGCTAGTTTCCGCATATTTTTGTTATCGGACCATTCATCATCAGAGGTCCGAAAAGGACCCCTGAGATTCAGCAAACTCTGAAAACTGAAAGTTTTCAGAGTTTGCTTCTGGGAACAAGCGCCATCTTCAGACGACACTTGTTCTTGGATCCCTTCTCCTTCCTATGGGAAGGAGTTCCGGGGATGCGAAGAGGAATCCGAGCAAATCCCTCCGCCGCCTCCTCACTACCATCGCAGCGGCTGTGCGCATGCGTGACCCAAGGTCACGCATGCATAGTTGGGACAACGAGGAGGAGGTAAGTAACGCAGCTACTTCTGTAGCTGTGATACTAACCGGGGGACAGCTGCTTTTCAGAGAAGCTGTCCCCGCACCGGAGCAATGATGCTTTGCTCCGGTGTCACATTTCCCCCGCAGCGAGTTGGATACTTAATACGGCCTCCGATGATGAATAGGATCCATAATCTCTTCTAACTTCAGAAACACACATTTGCTTCCAGTTGACAAATATGTTGTGAACGGTATCCAGTCACACAGTCAACATTTACCAAGTCGACGTTCATAGTGTCAATGCCACAATGTCAACATGGTTCAACATGTCAACAGGCAACAGGTCAACATCCTCAGAATGTGGACATTTTCACAACGTCGACATGTGAAATGATGATAGTGTAAAAATGCTAATGGTTTAGGTTAGGTGCGTGTGTTGGGGAAGGATTAGAGAATTTAAACACTGAATCAGAAACGTTCATTGATGAGCTATCGTCCACTTTATAATGTCTTGTACAAAGGATAACGACAAGCGGTAACATGATGCCAACTTAAAGTACCAAAGCTGTAGTAACATGGGAGCACATTTTGCCTCTCTATAGGGTCTACTGTATGTACGTACTAAGCCTTAGAGGGATAAAGTAGATGGAGATAAAGTACCAATCAATCAGCTCCTAACTGTCACTATACAGGCTGTGCTTGAAAAATGACAGTTAGGAGCTGATTGGTTGGTACTTTATATCAATCCAAGGCTTAGTACATAGACTCCGTGAGATATCACCAGCCATTTGTAGGGAGTCAGGCCTTGGTTTGCACAGATCTCAATCCCATACTCCCTATATGTTGGACAAAACATATTAAAATGTATAAGATATGAGATCAAGACTAACACATGACTGTTAATTTAATCAGAATTAAAATATAACTGAATGTGATAGTCATCCATATTCTTTAGATGCATAAATGCATAAATTCAAAACATAGCAGGGGAGATGTATCAATCCTTAGGACTCTATTTACTACAATCCGCATATTGAATGCGGATTGTAGTGTGATATTACCGAGTGAATTCGCATTGCGAATTCAGGCAATATCACAGGGATTTACTATAAATCCCTTGCAGGGACAGAGCTTGCGATAAAGCTCTGTCCCTGTGGATCCCATCCGCACTCTAGTTGCGGTATTTTCTGAAAACATACCGCGACTAAGAGCCCGCGCATGCGCCGACCAACCGTCGCTGCTACCCCCACCGACGCTAAGCTCCGCCCCCCGCAATCGTGGACCCCCGTGATCCCCACGACCCCCCACGACCCCCCCCCCCCCCACAAAGCAAGTGCAACTAATCAGCTTCTAAGGGGTAAATTTACTAAGATTCGTGTTTGTACGAGATTGCTATCTCGGGTGAAAATCTCACTTTTTTGCAAATCGGGAATTCACTATCATTAAAGTCGGGTGATTTGTTCATCTTTTGCAGTTGAAATCGGGTGAGTTAATGCCGCAAATTCGGCCATTTTTTTCAATCTAAATGAATTCACCATCGGCTCAAATCGGAAGTACTTTTCATTCATTTCTGCCTAGATCTGGAATTTACCACTATTCGTTTTGCTATGTTCGGCCGTTTTACTGCCAAATCGGGGAGTCAATATAAGTTTCAAATGCACCACCTCCCAAGCTGCGAGATGCCACCCAACATACACAAATCAGTGTATGTTTACTAATGAAACAGCTGTTTTTAGGGTTTATTTCTCTGAAAAAATTGACGTGGGGTCCCCCCCCAAAAGGCTAACCAACCCCAGACTGGTCAGCCAGTCCTGGTTCCTAAAATTCCGTGGAACAAAACGAGTAGGGTTCCACCGTAATTTAAGAACCAGCACCAGGCTGCAGGGCCAGTGCTGGTTTTAAATATAGGGGGGAAAAAATGCGTAGGGGTCCTCCTATATTTAAAACCAGCACCGGACCCAAACCAACTGGGGTGTAATGTCACAGCCCAGAGACCCTATTACCGGGTTTCCAGGGCCAAAGCATTCGCACCCCAAGCAGGTCAGGCCAAGCCGGGGATATCAGAGAGGTGGTGTCCTCCCAAAAAAGGGGGTCCCTCCTCTCCCAAACCCCGGGCTTGGGAGAGGAGGGACTCTGGGGCTCTTCCCCGCACCCCTGGGGCGGTGGGTAAGGGGGTAATAAAGTGTTAAAAAGTATTAAACTATTGTACTTTACAGTGGAACTACAGGTGCCAGCATGCCTGCCCTTTGTCACTTGTGGAACTGCAAGTGCCAGCAGGACGCCGGCACCCGTAGCTCCACTGTAAAATAAATAGTTAAATAAAGACAGAGCACACACACCGTATATAGTACACGTTTAATACATACACCTATCCCATTCACACATACTTACCATCTGCCAGATGTTTATGTCCCCTTGTCCCCTTAGAATCCAATGGGAGTACCTGCAACAAAGATCATATACTCACCTCCATCCTTGCGCTGGTCTCCGTAGCATCCAGGGGGGTCTTCGCAAAACAATAACACGATTACCTGAAACCAAACGGACAAGTATTGGCATGTGTGTTGTCACACATACCAATACTACGTGAATGCCAGCTGATGGGACATCACAGGATTTCCCACGGCCCGCCAGCCAATCAGAGGCCGCTTCACATATAGTGGCCGCTCATTGGCTGGAACCCACAAACTTACCGCAGCTGTAGGTAGTAGTGCGCCGCATACACTGAGCTTACGAATGTAACAGCACTGTTTCCAGCTGCGGTAAGTTAGTGTAGAGAGGGAAAAGTATCTATTTCCCAAAAAGCTGTCATCGCAAAAATGACAGCTTTTCAGAATAGATAGTTATAGGGAGGAGGAATGATGAATTCCACCGGTAATTAGGTAGAACTCCATGCGAGTTCTAAAACTAATTACCTCCATCGATTTTTATGGTATGATGAATAGGCCCCATAGTGTTATTTATCTTTATATATCTATATTGTAAGATTAGTTTTCTTTCAGAGCACCTGAAATGCTCCCCCGACACTCTCCTTAAAATGGAGGTTATGCAAGAGTACAGTGGTCAGTGGCGCATCTATAATGGGTGCAGGGTGTGCGGGGAACGCGGGTCCTGGGTCCAGGGGGGCCTCACAATGCACACTCTGCACCCATAATATTACTTACCTCTCCGGAGTCCCACGTCGGCGTGGGGGTCCGGCGCTGTAAAACGACTGGAAAATGGCCACTGCAGCCATTTTCCCATCATTTGCGCATGCGCAGTACAGAGAAAATGGTCGCCGTGGCCATTTTCCCGGTGACCTGTGCATACATTATAGGCTCTGGACACACTCTAGTGCCCAGAGTTTATAACTCCAGCACTGGCCGTGCACAGCTCAGTGCGCTGCCGGCCGCCAGGCAGAGAGGAGGGGGCCTGTATCGGAGACTGCACTCTCTAGAAACGCCCCTGGCAGTGGTAGTGTAATTACCTGCACTAAGCATCCTGATATCTTCTATGTACTGACGCTCTCCATAAGGTGAAGATGTCTGTACAGAATACTCCTTCCCCAGCTGTAACCTGTACTGTGGCAGTGAGTGCTCAGGTGAGTGCAGTGCAAGTGATTCTACTCACTGCAGAAAATTCCCTGCAACTGCTGACACAGACTGTCAGAGACTCCATTCCCACCAGCCAATCTCCTTCCTCCTGCTGCTACATCTCCCAGTGACAGCCCGTGAGCGGTCAGGCTAGGCACTGCTGAGCCGCCCGCTGCCACATGTCCCCTGCCCACAGGATTTCCGCTGCCACCTCGGATGGCTGCATCTGCGAACACCACTGACAGGTGAGCTGGGAACTCTGCTGACAGCCACTGCTGCTCACCATCTTCACAGCTCCTGCTGTGACAGGCTCCATCTAAAACTCCACCCCCTGTGCCCGGCAGCCAGTCATAGCTCAGCTGCCATTTAGGACACAGGGGGTGAGCACTCAAGAGTAGGATTTAGCAGGCCCCCTCTCAGTCTGCCGGCAGCTCCTATATCTCTCTCAGTCCCTGCTCTTCTTTCCCCTGACAGAAACCCAATCACTCCTCCCCTTCTTATATAGTACATGGGCATCACACACACTGAGGCACATCCTCACCACAAAAGGTAGTACCACATATATATATTTCACATATGGCATGAATTCATTAGCATTTTACCTCAGAACATATACATAAATTAATTACATATCACTGTGTAGGAAATTCCTTTTTAACTATATATATATATATATATATATATATATATATATATATACACGAGGGTTGTTCAAAAAGTAATGCCTAAATGCTCATAACTCTGAAATAATATGCAATATTTATTTGAAACTTTGTCAGTTTGTAGTTTACTATGTCTGCTAGCTATATATGTATTTTTGTTTAGGTAGTCCAAGAAATACCATGGATTCCAAGATGAAACAAAGAGCCGTCATTGAATTTCTGGAAAAAGAAGGCTGCAGTGCTACAGAAATCCACAGAAGACTGAAGAAAGTGTATGGTGAGCGTACAAGTGACTATAGAAATGTCAGAAGGTGAATGAAGCTTTTTCAATCAGGAAAATCGTCTGTGTGCCACAAACCTCGTGGTGGCAGACTATCAACTGCAGTGACAGCAGAGAACCGACACAAAGTCGATGCCATGATTCAGAAAGACCATCGTGTGACCATCAGAGATGTCAGTGATGAACTTGAATATAGCCATGGCACTATAAAAACACTAATCAATGATTTGGGATATCGTAAAGTGTGTGCTAAATGGGTTCCAAAGCAATTAACCAGGGATCATAAGGCCCAGAGGCTGGAAGTGTGCAGAGAACTTTTGACCAACATTGAAGCCAACCCTGAGACATTTTTGGAAAATGTCATTACAGGAGATGACACCTGGGTTTTCCTTTATGACCCAGAAACAAAGGCCCAATCAAAGCAATGGAAACACCAAGGCCAAAAAAGTTTAAATCACAGCGATCCGTAAACAAAGTCATGGCCACATTCTTCTGGGATTGCCGAGGTGTTATTCTCATCGATTACTTGGACCCAAACCAATCAATCAACAGTGATCGATACATTATTACACTTAAGAAGCTGAAAGAAGCCATCCAACAATTCCACTGTCAAATGTCATCTTACACCAGGACAATGCCAGACCTCACACTTCGATGGCAACATCTGCGGCCATTGCCTAAATAGGGTGGGCAATAATGCCACATCCACCATACAGTCCTGATTTGGCCCCTTCTGACTTTCATCTGTTGGGCCCTCTCAAATACTGTCTACGGGGTCAACATTTTGAAAACATAGAGGTTGTTAAAAACGCCATACGTTGCTGGGTCAAACACCAAACACTGGAATTTTTTCACAGTGGATTCACAGCTTGGGTTGAGAGGTGGAGAAAATGTTTGAGGGCAATGGTGAATTTTTTGAGTAGAGACATTCTGTTACTAAGACTTCAAAGTGTTTTACTGCAATTTTTCAAACCTGTATCTATAATAAAATTTGCGTTGTGAGCATTTAGGCATTACTATTTGAACAATCCTCGTATATATATATATATATATATATATATTAGGGGTGAGCGGGTTCGGATTTCTGAAATCCGAACCCCGCCGAACCCCCCCGATCCGAGTCCGATCCGAGTCAGGCTCGACTTTTCCCGCCTGACTCGGATCTGAAATCGAGGCAAAACGTCATCATCCCGCCTTCCGAGTCTCGCGGGTTTTGGATCCTATATAAGGTACCCGCGTCGGCGCCATTTTCTCACTCGGCTGTGGACAGTGAAGAGGGAGGGTGGGAGTTAGGGCTGGCTGGGCTGTGTAGTGTAGTGTAGTGCTGCTGTTGTCCACTACTTCAAAGTCCATAGGGGCTGGCTGTGTTGTGCTGTGCTGCTGTTGTTAATAGGGGCTGTGTCCACTACTTCAAAGTCCATAGGGGCTGGCTGGACTGTGTTGTGCAGTCAGTTCTCCATAGGGGCTGTGTCCACTCCAAAGTCCTGTGCAGTGTCCCAGTCCTAAAGGGGTGCTGTAGTGTTGTCCAGGAGGTGCTCTGTCCATCAGGGGTGCTCCCCCCAAGTGCTAAAAAAATAATATATTTTCTGTGTTTGTGAATTGTGTGCGCAGTAGCCGCACGTGCATCAACAAAGTAGTGCCAAGTGTGCGCCTGTGTCATAAGTAAAGGGCCGGCTGGCTTGACCGTTAAAGGGTGCTGTAACCCCCAAAGTACACTCCAGTCCAAACCAAAAAAAAAATTATTTTCTGTGTTTGTGAATTGTGTGCGCAGTAGCCGCACGTGCATCAACAAAGTAGTGCCAAGCGTGCGCCTGTGTCATAAGTAAAGGGCCGGCTGGCTTGACCGTTAAAGGGTGCTGTAACCCCCGAAAGTACACTCCAGTCCAAACCAAAAAAAAAATATTTTCTGTGTTTGTGAATTGTGTGCGCAGTAGCCGCACGTGCATCAACAAAGTAGTGCCAAGCATGCGCCTGTGTCATAAGTAAAGGGCCGGCTGGCTTGACCGTTAAAGGGTGCTGTAACCCCCGAAAGTACACTCCAGTCCAAACCAAAAAATAAATTATTTTCTGTGTTTGTGAATTGTGTGCGCAGTAGCCGCACGTGCATCAACAAAGTAGTGCCAAGCGTGCGCCTGTGTCATAAGTAAAGGGCCTGCTGGCTTGACCGTTAAAGGGTGCTGTAACCCCCGAAAATACACTCCAGTCCAAACCAAAAAAAAAATTATTTTCTGTGTTTGTGAATTGCGTGCGCAGTAGCCGCACGTGCATCAACAAAGTAGTGCCAAGCGTGCGCCTGTGTCATAAGTAAAGGGCGGCTGGCTTGACCGTTAAAGGGTGCTGTAACCCCCGGTACACTCCAGTCCAAACCAAAAAAAAAATTATTTTCTGTGTTTGTGAATTGTGTGCGCAGTAGCCACACGTGCATCAACAAAGTAGTGCCAAGCGTGCGCCTGTGTCATAAGTAAAGGGCCGGCTGGCTTGACCGTTAAAGGGTGCTGTAACCCCCGAAAGTACACTCCAGTCCAAACCAAAAAAAATATTATTTTCTGTGTTTGTGAATTGTGTGCGCAGTAGCCGCACGTGCATCAACAAAGTAGTGCCAAGCGTGCGCCTGTGTCATAAGTAAAGGGCCGGCTGGCTTGACCGTTAAACGGTGCTGTAACCCCCGAAAGTACACTCCAGTCCAAACCAAATAAAAAATTATTTTCTGTGTTTGTGAATTGTGTGCGCAGTAGCCGCACGTGCATCAACAAAGGAGCAGCGCCAAGCGTGCGCCTGTGTCCCATAAGTAAAGAGCCGGCTGGCTCATTTCTTAAAGGCTGGTGTAACCCACAAAGTGCACTACTCTCCAGCAAAAATAAAAAAATATTTTCTGTGTTTAGCCGCACGTATATATCAAATCGATATAACATAAATGGAGGACCAAACTTTCTCCGATAAAAATAAAATAGAGAAAGATCAAGAACCACTTCCTCCTAGTGCTGAAGCTGCTGCCACTAGTCATGACATAGACGATAACATGCCATCAACGTCGTCTGCCAAGGCCGATGCCCAATGTCATAGTAGAGGGCACATACAATCCCAAATGACAAAGTTCAGGAAAATGACCTTGAAAAAAACATTTAAATCATCTGAAGAGAAACGTAAACTTGCCAATATGCCATTTACGACACGGAGTGGCAAGGAACGGCTAAGGTCGATCCCTAGTATGTTCATGACTAGTGGTTCAGCTTCACATGACGATGGAAGCCCTCCTCCCAATAAAAAAATCAAAAGAGTTAAGCTGGCAAAAGCACAGCGAAGAACTGTGCTTTCTAAGAAGATATCACAAATCCCCAAGGAGAGTCCAAGTGTGGTGGTGGTTGCGATGCCTGACCTTCCCAGCACTGGACGGGAAGAGGTGGCTCTTTCCACCATTTGCACGCCCCCTGCAAGTGCTGAAAGGAGCACCCACAGTCCACTTGCTGATATGCAAATTGAAGATGTCACTGTTGAAGTACAACAGGATGAGGATACTGGTGTAGCTGGCGCTGAGGAGGAAGTTGGCGAGGAGGATTCTGATGGTGATGTGGTTTGTTTAAATCAGGCTCCGGGGGAGACAGTTGTTGTCCGTGGGATGAAAAAGCCCATCACGGTCATGCCTGGGCAGAAGACCAAACATTCCACCTCTTTGGTCTGGCAATATTTCTATCCAAATCCGGACAACAACTGTCTTGCCATATGTACCATATGTAAAGGTGAAATAAGTAGGGGTAGGGACGTCAACCACCTAGGAACATCCTCCCTTATACGGCACCTGCAGCGCGTTCATAAAAAGTTACTGTCAAGTTCAGAAACTTTGGCTAAGACCGTAAGCAGTCCAGGGACACCTAAATCCCGTTGTCCTGTTGTATCCAAGCGCCTGCAAACCACACCGTCAACTCCCTCCTCGTCAATTTCCTCCTTAGTCAGGATCGGAAGTAGTCCTGCAGGCCATGTCACTGGCATGACTGACTCTCCTATCCGGGATTCCTCCGGAGGATCCTGCATTGCTACGCCTACTGCTGCTGCTGCTGCTGTTGCTGCTGCTGGGAGTCGTTCATCATCCCAGAGAGGAAGTAGGAACACCACTACTTTTACTAAACAATTGACGCTCCAACAGTCCTTAGCGAGGAGGATGAAGTACGACAGCAGTCATCCTGAAGCAAAACGTATAACTGAGGCCTTGACTGCTATGTTGGTGTTAGACGTGCGTCCGGTATCCGCCATTAGTGCAGTGGGATTTAGACAATTGATGGAGGTAGTGTATCCCCGGTTCCAAATCCCATCTAGATTCCACTTCACTAGGCAGGCGATACCGAGACTGTACAGAAACGTCAGAAAAAGTGTCCTCAGTGTCCTGAAAAATGCCGTTGTACACAATGTCCACTTAGCCACGGACATGTGGACAAGTGGAACAGGGCAGACTAAGGACTATATGACTGTGACAGCCCACTGGGTAGATGTATCACCTTACGCAGCAACAGCAGCAGCGTCACCAGTAGCAGCATCTCAGAAACGCCAGCTCGTTACAAGGCAGGCTACGCTGTGTATCACCGGTTTCAGTAAGAGGCACACCGCCGACAACCTCTTAGAGAAACTGAGGGAAATCATCTCCCAGTGGCTTACCCCACTTAGACTCTCCTGGGGATTTGTGATATCTGACAACGCCACCAATATTGTGCGGGCATTACATCTGGGCAAATTCCAGCACGTCCCATGTTTTGCTCACACAATAAACTTGGTGGTGCAGAATTTTCTGAAAAGCGACAGGGGCGTGCAGGAGACGCTTTGGGTGGCCCGAAAAATTTCTGGCCACTTTCGCCATTCAGCGACTGCGTGCCGAAGACTGGAGCGCCAGCAAACACTCTTGAACCTGCCCCACCATCACCTGAAGCAAGAGGTTGTGACGCGGTGGAACTCAAGCCTCTATATGCTTCAGAGGATGGAGGAGCAGCAAAAGGCCATACAAGCCTATACATCCACCTATGACATAGGCAAAGGAGGGGGTATGCACCTGACTCAAGCACAGTGGAGAATGATTTCCGTGTTGTGCAAGGTTCTCCAGCCCTTCGAACTTGCCACACGTGAAGTCAGTTCAGACACTGCCAGCTTGAGTCAGGTCATTCCCCTCATCAGGCTTTTGCAGAAGCAGCTGGAGAAAGTGAAGGAGGAGCTAAGACGGAGCGATTCCGCTCGGCATGTGGGACTTGTGGATGAAGCCCTTCATTCGCTTTGCCAGGATTCCAGGGTGGTCAATCTGTTGAAATCAGACCACTACATTTTGGCCACCGTGCTCGATCCTAGGTTTAAAGCCTATGTGGTGTCTCTCTTTCCGGCCGACACAAGCCTGCAGAGGTGCAAAGACCTGCTGGTGAACACACTGTCAGCTGAAGCGGAACGTGACACGTCAACGGCTCCTTCTTCATTTTCTCCCGCAACTGGGGCTGCCAGGAAAAAACTTAGGTATCCTAAGCAACCCGCTGGCGGTGATGCAGGGCAGGCAGGACCAAGTTTGGACATCTGGTCCGGACTGAAGGACCTGGCAACAATTTCTGACATGTCTACTGTCACTGCATATGATACTGTCACCATTGACAGAATGGTGGAGGATTACATCGGTGACAGCATCCAAGTAGGCATGTCAGACAGTCCATACCTGTACTGGCAGGAAAAAGAGGCAATTTGGAGGCCCCTGTACAAACTGGTTCTATTTTACCTGAGTTGCCCCCCCTCCAGTGTGTACTCCGAAAGAGTGTTTAGTGCAGCCGGGAACCTTGTCAGCGAAAGGCGTAGGAGGTTGCTTCCACAGAATGTGGAGAAGATGATGTTCATCAAAATGAATTATCAGCTCTTCCAGGGAGACCAGCCTCCAGAAGGTACAGAGGGACCTGTGGTGGTGGATTCAAGTGGGGACGAGTTAATACTTTGTGAGGATGAGGATGTACACACTGAAGAGGGTGAGGAATCGGT
The DNA here is from genome assembly GCA_031769625.1 of Taudactylus pleione. Taxonomy (NCBI): domain Eukaryota; kingdom Metazoa; phylum Chordata; class Amphibia; order Anura; family Myobatrachidae; genus Taudactylus; species Taudactylus pleione. The sequence continues at coordinate 3,176,748 of JAUIMM010000325.1, forward strand.
GGATGAGGAGGCAGTTTGTGCAGGGACACATTAATTGCCAGCTTGTTTTGTGGGGGCCCAAACGAACCAATCATTTCAGCCACAATGTGTGGCAGACCCTGGCGCTGAAATGATTGGTTTGTTAAAGTGTGCATGTCCTGTTTATACAACATAAGGGTGGGTGGGAGGGCCGAAGGACAATTCCATCTTGCACCTCTTTTTTTTCTTTGCATTATGTACAGTTTGGGGCCTAGTTTTTCTAACTGCCATCCTGTCTGCCACTGCAGTTTCACGCCTAGATGGGTCACGTGTTTGTGCCGCTCACTCGTGTCGCTTAGCATAGTCATCCAGCTACCTCGGTGCAACCTTTTGGACATAAAAACACTATTGTGAGGTGTGAGGTGTTCAGAATAGACTGGAAATGAGTGGAAATTAAGGTTATTGAGGTTAATAATAGCATAGGAGCAGAAAAACCTACAAATTCTGTGATTTTAGCTGTTTTTATGCTTTTTTTCAAAAAAATACAGATCCAAAACACAAAACCCAGAACCCAAAACACGGAAGGGTGGTTTTGGCAAAACCAATCCAGATCCAAAACACGAAGAAAGATCCAGATCCAAAACCAAAACACAAAACACGAAAAGTGGCCAGTGCACACCCCTAATATATATACATATATATATATATATATATTTTTATTTTTTTTCATCTATACCCTACTCACTTTAACCCTTTACCAGGTTTACAGTAGTATTATTACTAGTTAGCATATCTGGGACTCAGTGGCAAAACAACAGCCCCCGCAGATCCCGCGGTGGCTTGGGGGTGCCGGCAGGAGGGGGCTCGGGGGCAGCAGCATAAGGAAGACACTAATCTAGGATTACCATTGAACGAGGAATGCTGGCAGAGGAATCTTTCTCAGGGGGCGGATTGGGCCGACGGGAACTAAGGACAGTTCGCGCTAGGCTGGCTCCGTTATCCCTTAAGTGGCTTGCTGCCAGGCTGATTGGCTTTGCTGCAGGGCTGGCTGCCTTGCGATCGGAGCTCAGCATTTCCCATTCGTTCTGAAGGGGTATCTTCTGCGCATGTGCAGAAGCTCTCTATGAAGCCAAAGGAAAAGGGTCAAGAGGGAGTCACTGCGCATGCGTGGCTACAGCAGTTCCTCCCATGGGCCATTGTGGAGCCTCCTCACTGCTCCAAGTCCAGCTGGCATCCCAGCCCAGCCCCATCTCGCTCCTATCTCAGTGTCAGCATTCAGCAACAGAATAGGAGGAGGAGTAGAAGGGGGTAAGGGACAACTAAGGTTGGCACTGGCAGTGACAAATATTTACTGCATCACACAGGCACAGTGTGACCGTAAGTAAAATTTAGATGTACATTGTGAATATATGTACATTGATGAGACGAGGATTTGAGTGAGATGATATTTAATATTTATCATCTCACTCAGATCATCATCTCATCAATGTACATACAACTTGAACTAGTCATTTTCACTTTTACACTGTATATATTATATATATATATATATAATCATCTAAAAATGTACATCTAACTTTTAGTGATCGTCACGCTATATAATATACAATATATATAATAAATGAACAAAGGGGGTGCACTCACCAGTCTTCTAAAATGAGTTTTTATTTCATCTTTTTAAAAAAAAATTTACAGCATCATAGTAAAGCTCCGACGTTTCGGTCCTAGCCATGGACCTTTGTCAAGGTACAATTCCAAGTAGTACTTTGCATCAATATATACCTGAGTCCAATTAAGAGACTCCTCCCTCACAATCATGTGAGTACAAACAATACAAACATATAGAGACATGAAGACATCATTTGTAATTGTGCAATAATACCAATCAAAGACTAACTAAAAAATGAAAAGTAATGAAAAAAAACATGTTAACAGACACATATATAAAAACAAACCTTACAGGTATAATCGAGCTGCATCCCCCGCTAGCGTGCGTGTCAATTCCCCAAACTTCCTGCCAAGTGGAACGCAAGTCGGTACCATTTCCTGTCAAGTGGCACGCAAGCTAATACAGCAGTCATGACAACCGCTGTTAAGGCTTCCTGCACTTCATCCGTCGATGCTAGCGCCCGGATCAATCAAATCACGAAGTAATATACAAGAACACTAGGGACCCAGTGACGCAGACAAACAAGTATACGTCACCATATAACCCATTAATTTAAATGAAGATGTAACTAACAGAGTTTTCATATATTGACTCATCAAGCTAATATCAATCGGGCAGTCGACATGCACGTCCATCAAAAAGACGCAGCCTGTAAGCAAACCAATGATAAACACCTCCTCATAGATAATATAATGATACGACAATGTCTATCCATCTGGATTGAATTACATATGCCTAAATTATAATGTATACAAAAACATGGTTTGTCAACATGTGTCGACATTTTTTAAAAAATTTCAATTATAAACAACCAAATTTAGACACATTAAATAATTAAAAATAAATAACAAATAAACAAACTCCATAGGAAACCCACATTGCCACAACACTCAAAAAAACAAAAAATAAAAAATAAAAAAAATTGTATCATTACAAAATCTGATGATGCACCCCCACTTGAGATCCAAAAATACTTTAATCCAAAAACATCCCAAGGTGTATAGCTTCATTAAGGCCGCGAGGGTGCACCCCAGCAATTGGATTTTGAGACGTGAGTGTGGACTAATACTGGACTTTCAATATATATAATATATAGATATATTAGATATTGTATATATATTCTGTATACAGTGTGAGAGTCAGAGGTACATTGTGAGATGATTTTATACATATATATGTCTCACACCTCTCCACCTCGCCCTAAAATCCTCTCCCCTTTCCCCCTCCTCACTAATCATTCTGAAAAAAAATTTGGCAAGGGGGGGCAAAATTTATAGTTACGCCACTGCTGCGACTCGAAACCCTTCCTACCTGTATTGATACAAATGGTCTTTGTATAGCAGGAACATAGCTAGGTAGAGCTGGCGGGGCTTGTGCCCTGGGCGACAGATGTTGGGGAAAGATAGATTTTAGCTAATGTGACTCCTCAGATCGCTGTCTGAGCATCAGTCAGGCAGCCCCACAGCAACTCCACGCACTGAGGAGATGTCTGTGTGTTCACTTCCTGTCAGAGTGAGCAGGTCAGTGAGAGTGCTATAAAGGGGGTAATGAGAATGCTATGTAGGGACAGTGAGAGAGATATAGAGCGGCAGTAAGAGATATATTTGAAGGGGAAGTGAGAGTGGTATGTAGGGACAGTGGTAGAGATATAGAGGGGCAGTGAGAGAGGTATGTAGGGACAGTGATAGAGATATGGAGTGGCAGTAAGAGATATATATGAAGGGGAAGTGAGAGTGGTAAGTAGGGACAGTGATAGACATATGGAGGGGCAGTGAGAGAGATATGGAAGGACATTGAGAGAGGAATTTAGGGGCAGTGACAGGCAATATGGAGCGGCAGTGAGAGAGATATGGAGCAGCAGTACGAGATATAAAGTATATGAAGGAGAAGTGAGAGTGGTATGTAGGGGGAGTGAGATATATGGAGTGGCAGTAAGAGATATATATGAAGGGGGTGAGAAAGTGGTATGTATGGACAGTGAGAGAGATATGGTGGGGCAGCGATAGAGATATGGAGGGGAAGTCAAAGATACATATGAAGGGGAAGTGAGAGTGGTATGTAGGGGCAGTAAGAGAGATATGGAGGGGCAGTGAGAGAGGTATGTAGGGGCAGTAAGAGAGATATGGAGGGGCAGTGAGAGAGGTATGTAGGGGCAGTAAGAGAGATATGGAGGGGCAGTGAGAGAGGTATGTAGGGGCAGTAAGAGAGATATGGAGGGGCAGTGAGAGAAGTATGTGGGGCAGTGAGAGATATATATGAAGGGGAAGTGAGGCATATGGAAGGTCAGTGAGAGAGGTATTGAGGGCAGAGATAGGGAGAGGTATGGAGGGTCAGTGAGAGTGATATGGTGGGGTAGTGAGAGAGGTATGAAGGGGCAGGGCAGCCAACGGGGGGGAATCCTGGCACTGGAGTCCTGGGACCAGGCAGAGAGGGATGCCCTCCCCTGGCTCTTTCCACCAATAGCTGGAAAACTGCACAGTGGTGAAACTCCCGGAAGCCATGGAAGCATTGGCCTCTGAGTGTCAGCTGTCCATCTATAACTGATGCCCTTTACCCTGCTGATCACTGCAGCGGCTCAGGCAGCGTTTATAGATGGATCTTCTATCATATCCAAATGTGGTACAAATTAGGTTACTTTTTTTATAGAGACAAGGTGCGTATGACAGAGGAGCCGGCCGCTGAGTGAAAAGGATCAGCCAGAAGACACAGGAGAAGGTAAGTGCCTGTGAGGGCTGGCTGGGATGATGGAAGGGGTGCTGGCTGGAGAGACAGAAGGGCTACTGGTTGGGGAGACCGAAGGGGTGTAGCTGGAGGGTGCTTGTTGGAGAGACAGAAGGGCTACTGGCTGGGGAGACCGAAGGGGTGTAGCTGGAGGGTGCTTGTTGGAGAGACAGATGGGCTACTGGCTGGGGAGACTGAAGGGGTGCTTGTTGGAGAGACAGAAGGGGTGCTTGCTAGAGAGACAGAAGGGATGCTTGCTAGAGAGACAGAAGGGGTGCTTGCTAGAGAGACAGAAGGGGTGCTTGCTAGAGAGACAGAAGGGATGCTTGCTAGAGAGACAGAAGGGGTGCTTGCTAGAGAGACAGAAGGGATGCTTGCTAGAGAGACAGAAGGGGACAGACAAAAGTTGAAAAGACACTGCATGGATGAAGTTGCAGAAACACGGAGGGGGTGGCGGTGGCCCTGCTTTTGTTGTCAGTCTCACAATTTCTGATGACAGCCCTGTGAAAAGGCTGTGAGAGAGGTATGGAGGGACATTGAGAGATATATATGAAGGGGAAGTGAGAGTGGTATATAGGGGCAGTGATAGAGATATGGAGGGGCAGTGAGAAAGGTATGTAGGGGGAGTAAGAGAAATATGAAGGGACAGTGAGAGATATATATATGAAGGGGAAGTGAGCGTTATATGGAGGGTCAGTGAGAGAGGTATGGAAGGGCAAAGAGAGAGAGGTACGGAGGGGCAGTGAGAGTGGTATGAAGGGGCTTTAAGAGACATGGAGGGAGTAATGAGAGAGACCTGTGCATTCTTCTAATGCTTTATTTTGCTTGCTGACCAGAAGAGGTCACTATAAAATGTTTTAATATAAGAAAACAGAACGAAAACAAAAACGAACACTTGTTATAGCGATGTGTCAGGGTATTACCATATCTAGCAGAGTATGCTCATTCTCAGTCACCTTCTTTTTCACAAACAATTTAACATTGTTTAACTTTTTATGTGTTAGATGTGAAAACTTTCATATTGTGTTATAATTTTTAGTACTGTATGGTTAATTTAGGATTTAGAACTAATGTACTGTAAGTATGTACTTTCACCTACATCCTTGTAAGCCTAACTTTTTTCAAAGAGCCACATTAGTGATAATTCAAATTTATGCTCTGGATGGTGCTATTAGCTATACAACCAGCTACTAAGTAACAACTATGATTGTTTCTGGAGGAAGCTTTTTTGGATACGATTACAGACAGACCTGTGTGAACTTGCAGCAGCATCACGCCAGAGGATAAGATCAATGCAAAATGCACAGTGCACCAATTTCTGCAACTATAATTATTCATGGTACATATTCAGGGCCGGATTAAGGCAATTGGGGGCCCTGGGGCAACTAAATTGTGGAGGCCCTCTCCAAGACACACAGAGCCTTTCCCCCTCCTGAGCCACATGGGGCCTACATAGCCACACTCCCCCCCCCCCCCCCACATCTCCCAGCCACCCGGAGCCTACTGCCCCATCCCAATCCCACCCCCGAGCCACACAGATCCTACTGCTCCGCCGCTGATTACTCACCTGAGTGACGTGACCTCCCGGCAGATCTGTTCCCTAGTCCCCTCATCAGCATCACGGATGTACAGTAATGTGTCACGTGACGCTGATGAGGGAACTCGGGAGCCACTCTGTGCTGTATGCAGCAGTACTGACTGCTGCTGCATGCAGTTAACACAGAGCCGTGGCAGCTGAGCCCCCATCTGGGAACAGGTGCCATTGGCCACACTGACCCTGTGTGGGGCCCCTCCATGTGTGGGGGCCCAGGGGCGACCGTCCCTGTTGCCCACCCCTTTTTCCGGCCCTGTATATATTGGGTCTATGTGGAGCTAAGAATTAAGGTATACTGGCCTGATATCGTACAACTGCAGTGTTATTGGAAGTTTACATTTTATTTTGGTCTAAAAGAGTATCATATAGAGAGAGACGTATATACATCGATGTTGAATTGCTATATCTTAAGCTGGGTACACCCCTGGCCGATGGGTCGGCCGTTCAGCCCACCCACCATCCTATCTAACGATTGGTAAGTGCATATACACTTACCATTCCTTTGGACAATATATTTGCTAGCAGAGCAGCAGATGATTTCTGCTGCAGACATATTGCGCGGTCGGTAGGTATGCCTTACAGACAGCCAGATGAAATGATATATCTGCCATTGGCTGTGCTGTAGGGACAATCAGATATGTCTGTGAACAATGTGTTTTATAGACATATCGGATGTACACACCCGCGGATGCACTACAGATATATCACCCGTTCAATGGTACGGGCGATATATATCTGTCAGTCTGTACCCACCTTTAGTGTATATGTTATTGTTTTGATAAATATTTGTGATCTTATAGTGTACTCATGGCAAACACACATATTGTTTATGGGACCTGGCAATCCAGTGTCCGCCCCATCCCGCCCTCCACTCTGTCTGGACCCCGCCCCTCTGTGCTATTCTGACCCCTGTTCTGTCTCGCCACCCGAGCCGCTCCACTCCTTCCACCCACCCATGCTTCCATACATACCTCATTCCGGCAGCTGGTCTTCCTCCTTCAGGTCTGTCTCATCTCCCTCGCAGTGGGTGCTGATGGGGTGCATGCTCAGACTTCCACTGCGTCCTCATTGAGGAGACGGGACAGACCTTACACAGTTATTATGTATATACAGTATATATAATTTAGAGATGCGCGCGGACTCCCGTGTTTTAGTTTGAGCTCTAATTCATCATTGTTTTTTGGTTTTGCTTTGCCAAAACCACCCTCACATTGTTTTGGTTTTGGATCTGGATTTTTTTTTTTCAGAATCGATAAAAACAGCTAAAATCATATCATTTGGGCCTGTTTTTGCTCATACAGTAATATTAACCTTAATAACATTCATTTCCAGTCAATTTTGACCACTTCACAATATTGTTCACCAATATTGGCCAAAGGTTGACTGGCTAAAATAAGCGACAGAGCAGCGACACAAACACACACCAGTTTAAAAGAATATAGCACATCTATGAAACATTGCAGCACAGCAGTGGCAGACAGGAATGCATTTTAATAAACTATACAACCTCATAGAAAGAATGTTTTCATGAATCAAGAACTAGATCAGAGGCCTGAGGGTAGAACAGGGAAATGGAGTATGTATGTAGTGCAAGAGAGGTTAATGACTGACTGATTTATTGATTGACTGATTAGTCGATCGATTGATTAACAAAATTTAATTTGAGATGTTGCCTTGTTTTGCACCAATTGAGAAAACGCCATAAAACAATACAATTTATCTTGTCCATATTACTGAATAATACATAATATGCTCCATAAAACTATAATTTTTTTTACATTTTGTGAAGCATCTATTTATTTCTGGTTAAAAATGTGTTGTTAAGCCTGTGATACAGAGAGTAGCTTGCCTGTGAAAGAGCTGGTGTTGTGTGTTAGATAAAGCTGCTGGTGCTGAAGGCACAGTCTCGAAATCTTTAGTTTGACCAGTACCGTTTGTCCACATATCTGTGGTTAAGTGTATAGTGGGTACAATGGCATTTGCTAGGCCAAGGACTCATTTTCTCAACAACACAGAAGTTCAGATATGCAGTAGTCAATATAGGAGTAAACCCCCATATATAAATAAAGTCTCTGATACTAATGTGGTGGGGAACCCTGAGTCCAATATGAGGCTAAGACCTCAGGATGGTATAAAGGACTTTACTAGGGTTGAGCCCTGTAGTGTGATGAAAATCCGGAACAGGGTTGAGCCCTGCAAAGTAATGAAGATCCAGAACAGGTTTGAGCCCTGAGATGTGGTGAAAATCCAAAACAGGGTTGAGCCCTGTGATGTGGCACAGGTTTGAGCCCTGTGATGCAGTGAAGATCCGTGACAGGGTTGAGCCCTGTGTTGTGAAGCAGGGTTGAGCCCTGTGATGCAGTGAAGTTGCGTGACAGGGTTGAGCCCTGTGATGTAAAGCAGGGTTGAGCCCTGTGATGCAATGAAGATCCGTGACAGGGTTGAGCCCTGTGATTTAGTGAAGATCTGCGACACGGTTGAGCCCTGCGATGCGGTGAAGGTCCGGAGCAGGGTTGAGAGTGATGAGGATCCGAAGCAGGGTTGAGCCACGCGATGTTGTGAGGGTCTGGAGCAGGGTTGAGCCCTGCGGCGTGACGGGGATCCGGAGAGGGGTTGAGCCCCGCGATGCACGAAGGGTCCGGCGATGATGACTGTAACGGTGCAGTTAACTGTAGAGGTGAGTTCAATGTCCACAGAAGTAAAAGACAGCAGGCAGAGTAAATAGTCCAGCAGGGGATGCAACCACAGCGATGGAGCAGGATAACAATACTTATGCAATGGCAATGCTGAGCGCTGTAGTGCGGCTGGTAACCAGTATCAGAAGTTTAACCGGAACACGGGTAGAGATATAGAAAAGTCCACAGCAAACCACAGGCACAGCAGGGATCTGGCAGGAGTCCAAGAAAGACCTGAAAGTAATGTTGCACAGACACTGAGACACAGTAACAGGCTTTATACTATGGGTCTGTGATCCGTAGGATGTTCAGAACATGTGACCCAAATGGAATCAGGTTTGAAATAATAAGCAATCAGAAATCCCACAACCTGACAACACCTTTGAGACAGATGATCATTTTAACTCTCTATCCCCTGTATGTGGGGAATGCCAGCAACCAGGATAGCTCCTCCAACAACCACAATGGAACTTTGGCAAATGTAGTTTATCTTTACGTACTGAGATAGTCACAGTCCTGACAGACAGTTTGATAAGTCACTTGTGGGTAAGGCTGGGTCACCTGACACATTTCGTTGTCTAGACGTAACAACTTTTTCAATGTCCATTGTCATTGTCAATGTCCCGACTTGGGACACTTTCCATCTGATTCTCATTTGGATCCATACACCGTACAATCTGAAGATTCCAAAGGCTGCATATTGACTTTATGCGAATAGGAACATTCCTCTATCAGTGAAGGACCTGGTAATTATACTGGACAGTCACTTTGCTTTTTCATAATGAGAGTGACTTTTATTTCCATTTGATTGGTGTGGGTTCTGGATCCAGAAAGTATTTATAGGAACAGGCAATATTTGTACAGACAGTCATGTGAGTGAGATTCCTGCTTGCATAAATTGTTTTAATTGTTCTATTTGTTTCATGCATGTGCTCGTTTTATTATTAAATCTGTATTTTTACTGAATATTGTGTACCAACATCCATCTCAGCGCTACATATCTTTTCTTTGTTCTATATGTATGTAAGGGTCTGACTAGCCCTATTTTGTAGCTGCTAGGCAAAACAGAACATCTCAGCACCTGTGAACAACCTCTCTTGGTATTGGACAACCAAGGTTTTAGAAGATGCCTGACTGTGTTTTGATCCCAGCTTCCTCAATAGACATTCTAGTGCATGAAACAGCAGCAGCAGGACCGCCACTCTCAAAGGAAGACTATGGTCTGGGTCTTTTCTTGCCACTGCATTGTGGTGTATGTAATGTTGCCTATTTTACACTTTTCACCAGTAAATTTTCCCTTTCTTATTAGAGGAGATGTTTTCTTTAACATTGTGATCCATATCGACTCACAGCACCCGTAGTAGAAGGGTGGCACCCTAATGACGTTATATTTTTAGCACACAAGTTTTATCATTTTAATTTTTTATAATAGTGCCTGAAAACACAACACAGTGCCTCACAGCGCTACTAGTATAAGAGTGGCACACTAATGATGTTATATTTTTAAACACACAAGTTTTATCATATTCATTTTATATAACAGTGCCTTAACATACAACACAGTGCCTCACAGTGCCCCTAGAAATTGTGGCACCCTAATAACACTATATTTTTTAATAAACAAGTTTTATCATTTTAATTTTTGATTACAGTGCCTGAACACACAATACAGTGCCTCACAGCGCTCCACGTAATAGTGGCACCCTAATGACCTTATATTTTTAAACAGAAAAGTTTTATTTACATTTTTTTTAACAGTACATTAACACATACAAAGTGTTATTCATTTCACACTGCAACTCACAGCACTTCTGGTAATGGTAACACAGCACCTACTGAACATTATTTTTTAACACACTGTTTGAACCTGAACACACACAAGTGTTATTATTTTTTTTAACACACTGTGACTCACAGCGCTTCTAGTATTGGTGGCACCTACTGAATGTTATTTTTTAACATCCACAGTCAACAATGTCTCTATGTTTTTCTTTAAGTTAAGTGCCCCTTTAAGTTAAACAGTGCTCCTAAATGGTGTTTATTTTTAAATGTCAGTGTCCACACAGTGCCCCTTTAAGATAATCACAATGCTCCTAATGGCGTTTTTAAATGACAGTGCCCTACCCCTGCCTTTACTGGCTTGACAAACACAACACAGTGCTCCAGCTCCAGTTCGACTAGTCAACTCCTCTTAATGGCGGTTAGTGCCTATGAGTGCTGCAGCCCACAGACCCAAAATGACACAGTGCTCCTGAGTTAATAATGAATAAATAGTAACACACAACACAGTGCTTTCCTCACCCTCTCCCTCGGATCTCCTGTGTGAAATGGGCCCCGATCACGAGAGAGGAACTTCTAGATGTAATCCAAAACACGTAATATCCGGCATTGGTAAGATGGCGTTTTGCCTCATTTGGGATCCGAACATGATGGGAAGGCCCAAGCCACAGCTAAGTTCGAATTCGGAAGCCGTAAGTGTCGGTGTGTTTGGTTTCCATGTAAACCGAACCACGCATCTCTAATATATATACTTACATATATATATATTAGAGATGAGCAGTTCGGATTCTGTGGAATCCGAACCGCTCCGAACATAGGGGATCCGAGTCCACCCGAACCCTATTTGGGTGTTCCCCGCCTGCTAACGGGGGCACTACTACTGGGGGGCATACTACTACTGGGGGGCATACTACTACTGGGGGCCTGCTAATGGGGGCACTACTGCTGGGAGGCATACTACTACTGGGGGCATGCTACTGGGGGCACTGCTAGTGGGGGCATACTACTGGGGGCCTGCTAATGGGGGCCTGCTAATGGAGGCACTGCTACTGGGGGGCATACTACTACTGGGGGAACTGCATAGGGGGCCCTACTACTAAGGGGACTGCATAGGGGCACCAATACTGGGGGTATTGTGTAAGGGACACCATTGCTGGGGGCATTGTATAAGTGGCACTACTACTGTGGGCATTGTATAAGGGGCATTACTATTGTGGGTATTGTGTAAAAGGGTCACTACTGTGGGCATTGTGTAAAAGGGTCACTACTGTGGGCATTGTGTATAAGGGGCACTATTGTGTGTTGTAACATAAATAAGAGACACTACTTTATGGTGTAATGTCAATCAGGGGCACTATGAGCCTGATTCAGACCCGCTCGCGAGTGCTGAGCGCTCGCAAGCGGGTCGATGGTGCCCTAGTGCGCATGTGCACGACGGAGGCTGCTCCATCATGCTCATGCGCGAGACCCGGCGAGCGGAAGCCGTCGCTCTGGGTCTCGCACCAAAGGGGGCGTGCTGTCGATGTTGATTGACATCACGCCCCCTTTGGTGGGCGTGCCGGGGGCATGGCTGCCAGACGGAGGCGTTCCCATGGGAGCGCCTACCGTCTGGGTCCGGCCCCACTGACATCACAAGTGATGTCAGTGGGAGTGATTTTGGCTCTGATAGAGCCAAAATCACTCCAGGGCTTGCGGTCACCGAGACCCTACCGCAGGGTCTCGTCATAAGCCCGATGGTCGCGATGGTCTTGACCAATGCGACCATCTTTTTGGCCGCTTGCATATGCTGTGGGAGGAGGCCGCTCCAAGTTTAGGTAGGAGGGCCCTGATTCAGAGCGAGCGCTCTGGTCAGAGCGTCCGGCTCTGAATCAGGCCCTATGTGCGGTGTAATGTGAATAAGATTGTGCACTGTGACTCCTAGGGCGGTAGCCCACTATGTAAACAAGTACTGTGATTCTGCTGGCTGTACCCCACTGTTTGGGTGCACTACTTTTCATTTCTGCCACTGCTGTGTGGCAATGTGTCATAGATGTGCTTTAAACTGTGGTGTTTGTGCCACTGCGCCACTGCTTTGTCGCTTGGTAACCAGTCAGCTCACTGCAACCTTTGGCCAATAATGGTGAAAACTATAATATAAACTGTGAGGTGGTGTAAATTGACTGTAAATGACTGTAAATTAATGTTATTGAGGTTAATAATACTCTAGGAAGAAAAAAAAGCCCAACTTATGTGATTTTAGGTTTTTGTTGTCAACTTTTGTAAAAAAATCCAAATCCAAATCCAAAGCCGGACGACGAATTAGTACCAAATCCAAATCCGGCAAAAATGGTCCGGCGCACATCCCTAATATATATATATATATATATATATATATATATATATAGGCTGATTGAAAAGTAATGAGACTGCCTCTATGTTTCTGTCCCATAGGTAGACGTGCTAACGCTATGCAGGTTATTGTGGAGCTCATACATCGATGTGTCTGAACTTGCGGTTGGACTGCCGAAGTCTTCTATGTCTGGTCACAGCGAGTGGAAGAGCTTTGTACGTTTTGTCATGGCGGATGAGGAAGACTTGTCTGTGAGATTACGTCAGAGATGTGTGATTGAATTTTTGGAAAACCAGAAATGAACTCATGAAATGTTACGGCAAGCATACGGTGGAGAAACAATGTGCCGTGCTGCAGTATTTCAGTGGTGGGAGCACTTCAAAGAGGGTAATACGAAGAGTGACTGACGAAACGCGTTCTGGGAGACCATCCACCGCGGTTACAGATGTCATCACTGCCAAAGCTGCGCAGATGTTGCAAAATAACAGAAGGTAACTTTACGTAAACTTTCGGCTTCACTTGTTTTGTCATTCGAAACGGGTTCAGCATATTGTGACAAAGAAACTGAAAATGCATCACACGTATGTGCCAGGTGGGTACCCAGAGATCTCACAGAAGAGCAGATGCGACGACAAGTTCACATGTCGGAGAGGATACCAGATTTCCTGAAATCAACAGTGTCGTGTGACGAATTGTGGATTCGTCATTATGATCCGGAATCCAGACAACAGTCCAGTGTATGGAAACATGTGAATTCGCCTCCACCCAAATAATTCTGCGTGATTCCTTTGGCGTGTAAAGTCATGCTTCTGCTGTTCTTTGATGCACACAGTAGGATCCTACAGCACTGGGTTCCCTGTTGACAGACAATTAATGGTGACTACTATGCAAATGTTCTAAAAGACTCATTTGCGTGGAGCCATGAAGAAGAAAAGACCATACAGTACTTGCTGAAGAAACAGCGGTATTTGCTCCAAGACAATGCCGACCACATGTTACTGCTGTTGCATTGACAGCACTGACTGAAATGAATGGGACAGCACTGGAGCGCCCTGTGATTTCTGGGCATTCCCAACCATGAAAAAACAACTGCGAGGAAAGAAGTTCTCAACAGACGATAAATTCAAAAATGCCGCAGCTGCAACACTAACAGTGATGTCACAGAACAGTCTACTGCAATCGTTGTGGAAACGCTGCAAAGAATGTATGGAACGTGAAGGATGCTACTTTGAAAAAAGATAAATGTTCAAGTCCTGTGAAGTCATCTGATTCTGAAAAAACAAATCAGAGGTTTCGATTCTGTTAAGAATCTTTCTGAAGACAAGCAGATCAGTACAACAAGGCAAGTGGGCCAACATAGTATACAGCATGCTCTGGCTAAGAGAACAGTAAGGCCTCCCAAGCCCTTCTTAATGTACCAGGTACATGTGCCCTTAGCTCTTGGCCCCATAGCAGCTACACCCCTTGCACCTATGGTAGTTACGCCCACGCATATACACACCAACACATACACATATACAGTATACTCACACTAACACATACACATACAGTATACAGTATACTCACGCTAACACATACACATATACAGTATACTCACACTAACACACACACACATATACAGTATACTCATACTAACACACACACATATACAGTATACACACACTAACACATACACATATACAGTATACTCACACTAACACATACAGATATACAGTATACTCACACTAACACATACACATATACAGTATACTCATACTAACACATACACATATACAGTATACTCACACTAACACATACACATATGCAGTATACTCACGCTAACACATACACATATACAGTATACTCATACTAACACATACACAAATACAGTATACTCACACTAACATACACATATGCAGTATACTCACACTAACACATACACATATACAGTATACTCACACTAACACATACACATATACAGTATACTCATACTAACACATACACATATACAGTATACTCACACTAACACATACACATATGCAGTATACTCATACTAACACATACACATATACAGTATACTCATACTAACACATACACATATACAGTATACTCACACCAATACATACACATATGCAGTATACTCACACTAACACATACACATATACAGTATACTCACACTAACACATACACATATACAGTATACTCACACTAACACATACACATATACAGTATACTCATACTAACACATACACATATACAGTATACTCACACTAACACATATACAGTATACACACACTAACACATACAGATATACAGTATACTCACACTAACACATACACATATACAGTATACTCATACTAACACATACACATATACAGTATACTCATACTAACACATACACATATACAGTATACTCACACTAACACATACACATATGCAGTATACTCATACTAACACATACACATATACAGTATACTCATACTAACACATACACATATACAGTATACTCACACTAACACATACACATATGCAGTATACTCACACTAACACACATACACATATACAGTATACTCACACTAACACATACACATATGCAGTATACTCACACTAACACATACACATATGCAGTATACTCACACTAACACACATACACATATACAGTATACTCACACTAACACATACACATATACAGTATACTCACACTAACACACACACATATACAGTATACACACACTAACACATACACATATACAGTATACTCACACTAACACATACAGATATACAGTATACTCACACTAACACATACACATATACAGTATACTCACACTAACACATACACATATACAGTATACTCACACTAACACATACACATATGCAGTATACTCACGCTAACACATACACATATACAGTATACTCATACTAACACATACACATATACAGTATACTCACACTAACACATACACATATGCAGTATACTCATACTAACACATACACATATACAGTATACTCACACTAACACATACACATATACAGTATACTCACACTAATACATACACATATGCAGTATACTCACACTAACACATACACATATACAGTATACTCACACTAACACATATACAGTATACACACACTAACACATACACATATACAGTATACTCACACTAACACATACAGATATACAGTATACTCACACTAACACATACACATATACAGTATACTCATACTAACACATACACATATACAGTATACTCACACTAACACATATACAGTATACTCATACTAACACATACACATATACAGTATACTCATACTAACACTTACACATATACAGTATACTCACACTAACACATACACATATGCAGTATACTCATACTAACACATACACATATACAGTATACTCATACTAACACATACACATATACAGTATACTCACACTAACACATACACATATGCAGTATACTCACACTAACATACACATATACAGTATACTCACACTAACACACATACACATATACAGTATACTCACACTAACACATACACATATACAGTATACACACTAACATACACATATACAGTATACTCACACTAACACACATACACATATAGAGTATACTCACACTAACACATACACATATACAGTATACTCACACTAACACATACACATATGCAGTAGGGGTGTGCACCGGCCACTTTTCGTGTTTTGTGTTTTGGTTTTGGATCTGGATCTTTCTTCGTGTTTTGGATCTGGATTGGTTTTGCCAAAACCACCCTTCCGTGTTTTGGGTTCTGGGCTTTGTGTTTTGGATCTGTATTTTTTAGAAAAAAAGCATAAAAACAGCTAAAATCACAGAATTTGTGGGTTTTTCTGCTCCTATGCTATTATTAACCTCAATAACCTTAATTTCCACTCATTTCCAGTCTATTCTAAACACCTCACACCTCACAATAGTGTTTTTATGTCCAAAAGGTTGCACCGAGGTAGCTGGATGACTATGCTAAGAGATACGAGTGGGCGGCACAAACACGTGGTCCATCTAGGAGTGGCACTGCAGTTGCAGACAGGATGGCAGTTTGAAAAACTAGGCCCCAAACTATACATAATGCAAAGAAAAAAAAGAGGTGCAAGATGGAATTGTCCTTGGGCCCTCCCACCCACCCTTATGTTGTATAAACAGGACATGCACACTTTAACAAACCAAACATTTCAGCGCCAGGGTCTGCCACACGACTGTGGCTGAAATGATTGGTTCGTTTGGGCCCCCACAAATCAAGCTGGCAATTAATCTGTCCCTGCACAAACTGGCTCTACGGAGGCAAGATGTCGTCCTCATCCTCCTCATCCACCGATTCCTCACCCTCTTCAGTGTTGTGTACATCCTCATCCTCACAGAGTATTAATTCGTCCCCGCTGGAATCCACAACCACAGGTCCCTCTGTACGTTCTGGAGGCTGGTCTCCCTGGAAGAGTTGATAATTCATTTTATGAACATCATCTTCTCCACATTTTGTGGAAGCAACCTCCTACGCCTTTCGCTGACAAGGTTCCTGGCTGCACTAAACACTCTTTCGGAGTACACACTGGAGGGGGGGCAACTCAGGTAAAATAGAGCCAGTTTGTACAGGGACCTCCAAATTGCTTCTTTTTCCTGCCAGTACAGGTACGGACTGTCTGACATGCCTACTTGGATGCTGTCACCGATGTAATCCTTTAACAGACAGATGCACGCTTGCCGCTGCTGCTTTGAGGATGCAAGTGCGGCTACAGCCCACACAATTCACAAAGACAGAAAAAAAAGAAGAATATTTTTATTGTTTGTGGAGCGCACTTTGAGGGTGTCACCACCCTTTAACAGACAGACGCACGCTTGTCGCTGCTGCTTTGAGGATGCAAGTGCGGCTACATCACACACAATTCACAAAGACAGAAAAAAAAAGAACAATATTTTTATTGTTTGTGTAGCACACTTTAAGGGTGTCACCACCCTTTAACAGACAGACGCACGCTTGTCACTGCTGCTTTGAGGACAGTATCATATGCAGTGACAGTAGACTTGTCAGAAATTGTTGGCACGTCCTTCAGTCCGGACCAGATGTCCAAACCAGCCCTTGACTTATGACACAGGCGCATGCTTGGTGCTGCTACTATGTTGATGCACGTGCGGCTACATCGCACACAAGTCACAAACACATTAAAAAAATAGATTTTTATTTTTTGGAGCACTTTGAGGGTTACACCAACCTTTAACTTTAACAGACGCATGCTTGTCGCTGCTGCTTTGAGGATGCAAGTGCGGCTACAGCCCACACAATTCACAAAGACAGAAAAAAGAAGAATATTTTTATTGTTTGTGTAGCACACTTTGAGGGTGTCACCACCCTTTAACAGACAGACGCACGCTTGCCGCTGCTGCTTTGAGGATGCAAGTGCGGCTACAGCCCACACAATTCACAAAGACAGAAAAAAAAAGAACAATATTTTTATTGTTTGTGTAGCACACTTTGAGGGTGTCACCACCCTTTAACAGACAGACACACGCTTGTCGCTGCTGCTTTAAG
The DNA here is from genome assembly GCA_031769625.1 of Taudactylus pleione. NCBI lineage: Eukaryota > Metazoa > Chordata > Amphibia > Anura > Myobatrachidae > Taudactylus > Taudactylus pleione. The sequence goes on from JAUIMM010000325.1 coordinate 3,195,008, forward strand.
GATGCAGGTGCGGCTACAGCCCACACATTTCACAAAGACAGAAAAAAAAGAACAATATTTTTATTGTTTGTGTAGCACACTTTGAGGGTGTCACCACCCTTTAACAGACAGACGCACGCTTGTCGCTGCTGCTTTAAGGATGCAGGTGCGGCTACAGCCCACACATTTCACAAAGACAGGAAAAAAAAGAAGAATATTTTTATTGTTTGTGGAGCGCACTTTGAGGGTTACACCACCCTTTAACAGACAGACGCACGCTTGTCGCTGCTGCTTTGAGGATGCAAGTGCGGCTACAGCCCACACAATTCACAAAGACAGAAAAAAGAAGAAGAATATTTTTATTGTTTGTGGAGCTCACTTTGAGGGTTACACCATCCTTTAACAGACAGACGCACGCTTGTCGCTGCTGCTTTGAGGATGCAGGTGGAATCTAGATGGGATTTGGAACCGGGGACACACTACCTCCATCAATTGTCTAAATCCCACTGCACTAATGGCGGATACCGGACGCACGTCTAACACCAACATAGCAGTCAAGGCCTTAGTTATACGTTTTGCTTCAGGATGACTGCTGTCGTACTTCATCCTCATCGCTAGGGACTGTTGGAGGGTCAATTGTTTAGTAAAAGTAGTGATGTTCCTACTTCCTCTCTGGGATGATGAACAACTCCCAGCAGCAGCAACAGCACTAGGAGGAAGTGGTTCTTGATCTTTCCCTATTTTATTTTTATCGGAGAAAGTTTGGTCCTCCATTTATGTTATATTGATATATACGTGCGGCTAAAGCGCACACAAACACAGAAAATATGTTTTTATTTTTGCTGGAGAGTAGTGCACTTTGTGGGTTACACCACCCTTTAAGAAATGAGCCAGCCGGCTCTTTACTTATGGGACACAGGCGCACGCTTGGCGCTGCTCCTTTGTTGATGCACGTGCAGCCACAGTGCACACAAGTCACACACACAGAAAATATTTTTTTTTTGGTTTGGACTGGAGTGTACTTTGGGGGTTACAGCACCCTTTAACGGTCAAGCCAGCCGGACCTTTACTTATGACACATGCGCACGCTTGGCACTACTTTGTTGATGCACGTGCGGCTACAGCGCACACAATTCACAAACACAGAAAAAATATTTTGTTATTTGGTTTGGAGTGTACTTTGGGGGTTACAGCACCCTTTAACGGTCAAGCCAGCCGGCCCTTTACTTATGACACAGGCGCACGCTTGGCACTACTTTGTTGATGCACGTGCGGCTACTGCGCACACAATTCACAAACACAGAAAATAATTTTTTTTTTGGTTTGGACTGGAGTGTACTTTGGGGTTACAGCACCCTTTAACGGTGAAGCCAGCCGGCGCTTTACTTATGACACAGGCGCACGCTTGGCACTACTTTGTTGATGCACGTGCGGCTACTGCGCACACAATTCACAAACACAGAAAAAATATTTTGTTATTTGGTTTGGAGTGTACTTTGGGGGTTACAGCACCCTTTAACGGTCAAGCCAGCCGGCCCTTTACTTATGACACAGGCGCACGCTTGGCACTACTTTGTTGATGCACGTGCGGCTACTGCGCACACAATTCACAAACACAAAAAATAATTTTTTTTTTGGTTTGGACTGGAGTGTACTTTGGGGTTTACAGCACCCTTTAACGGTCAAGCCAGTCGGCCCTTTACTTATGACACAGGCGCACGCTTGGCACTACTTTGTTGATGCACGTGCGGCTACTGCGCACACAATTCACAAACACAGAAAATAATTTTTTTTTGGTTTGGACTGGAGTGTACTTTCGGGGGTTACAGCACCCTTTAACGGTCAAGCCAGCCGGCCCTTTACTTATGACACAGGCGCACGCTTGGCACTACTTTGTTGATGCACGTGCGGCTACTGCGCACACAATTCACAAACACAGAAAATAATTTTTTTTTTGGTTTGGACTGGAGTGTACTTTCGGGGGTTACAGCACCCTTAACGGTCAAGCCAGCCGGCCCTTTACTTATGACACAGGTGCACGCTTGGCACTACTTTGTTGATGCACGTGCGGCTACTGCGCACACAATTCACAAACACAGAAAATAATTTTTTTTTTGGTTTGGACTGGAGTGTACTTTCGGGGGTTACAGCACCCTTAACGGTCAAGCCAGCCGGCCCTTTACTTATGACACAGGCGCACGCTTGGCACTACTTTGTTGATGCACGTGCGGCTACTGCGCACACAATTCACAAACACAGAAAATATATTATTTTTTTAGCACTTGGGGGGAGCACCCCTGATGGACAGAGCACCCCCTGGACAACACTACAGCACTCCTTTAGGACTGGGACACTGCACAGGACTTTGGAGTGGACACAGCCCCTATGGAGAACTGACTGCACAACACAGTCCAGCCAGCCCCTATGGACTTTGAAGTAGTGGACACAGCCCCTATTAACAACAGCAGCACAGCACAACACAGCCAGCCCCTATGGACTTTGAAGTAGTGGACAACAGCAGCACTACACTACACTACACTACACAGCCCTAACTCCCACCCTCCCTCTTCACTGTCCACAGCCGAGTGAGAAAATGGCGCCGACGCGGGTACCTTATATAGGATCCAAAACCCGCGAGACTCGGAAGGCGGGATGATGACGTTTTGCCTCGATTTCAGATCCGAGTCAGGCGGGAAAAGTCGAGCCTAACTCGGATCGGACTCGGATCGGGGGGGCTCGGGGGGGTTCGGATTTCAGAAATCCGAACCCGCTCACCCCTAATATGCAGTATACTCACACTAACACATACACATATACAGTATACTCACACTAACACACATACACATATACAGTATACTCACACTAACACATACACATATACAGTATACTCACACTAACACATACACATATGCAGTATACTCACACTAACACATACACATATACAGTATACTCACACTAACACATACACATATACAGTATACTCATACTAGCACATACACATATACAGTATACTCACACTAACACATACAGATATACAGTATACTCACACTAACACATACACATATACAGTATACTCATACTAACACATATACAGTATACTCACACTAACACATATACAGTATACTCATACTAACACATACACATATACAGTATACTCACACTAACACATACACATATGCAGTATACTCATACTAACACATACACATATACAGTATACTCATACTAACACATACACATATACAGTATACTCACACTAACACATACACATATGCAGTATACTCACACTAACATACACATATACAGTATACTCACACTAACACACATACACATATACAGTATACTCACACTAACACATACACATATACAGTATACTCACACTAACACATACACATATGCAGTATACTCACACTAACACATACACATATACAGTATACTCACACTAACACACATACACATATACAGTATACTCACACTAACACATACACATATACAGTATACTCACACTAACACATACACATATGCAGTATACTCACACTAACACATACACATATACAGTATACTCACACTAACACATATACATATACAGTATACTCACACTAACACATACACATATGCAGTATACTCACACTAACACATACACATATACAGTATACTCACGCTAACACATATACAGTATACTCACACTAACACATACACATATATACCATATTCGCCTACTCTCCCGGAACGGCCGCGACTTGCCCACATCTCCCCCACTGCTGCCCACTCTAACACATACATACACATATATACACTCTAACACATACATATACGGTACCCATACATACTTACGCTTTTGATGCAGCAGATGCAGGTTGCTAATGTGGGTGGGAACCTTGCATCATTAGGCCCTGTATTGGCTCTGCTGCCACTGCAGCCAAAGTAGGGTGGAATCGGTCTGTCAGAGGGGGTTTCTAGGTACTCACACACACCCCCACCGCCATGCGTGCGCTAGTGAATATAGAGGAAAAGTGATAGCTGCCCACTGAGCGTACTGCGCATACGCGGCCTCGGCTTGCGCACGTTTCAGTAAATGCTGATGGAAAAATGTGGTGACGTAGCCCATAAGCTGCAATGAGGTAATGCTTTGCATTCTGGAGCTTGGTAATTCTTACAGTTTAGCAGCCCCCGGAGAAACCCAAACCTATGGGTGCTGCTTTTGCAGTTGGAGATGGATGGACTGCGGCAGATATCAGGGATACTAACTTTTTGCGGGGATGACCCAGAAACTGCTGTTTTCAGGAGATTTCATGACTTTGGTAAACATGCCCTAAACCTAAATAAAAGTCAATTAATTTCAGTACTTCATTGGCCCATCATCAACTTGAGAACTTTGCCAAAAAAAAATAGTGTATGTATACAATAGGTGTTGTTTGCAGTGACAGCAATATGAATGGACATGAAAGGTATCGGTGAGGGAACTTATAAAGCATGTCAGTAAGATGAAGGGGGGAGTTATAGGGTTCTATTTACTACAATCCGCATATTGAATGCGGATTGTAGTGTGATATTACCAAGTGAATTCGCATTGCGAATTCAGGCAATATCACAGGGATTTACTATAAATCCCTTGCAGGGACAGAGCTTGCGATAAAGCTCTGTCCCTGCGGATCCCATCCGCACTCTAGTCGCGGTATTTTCGGAAAAAATACCGCGACTAAGAGTCCACACATGCGCTGACCCACCGTCGCTGCTACCCCCACCGATGCTAAGCCCCGCCCCCCGTGATTGCGGACCCCCTTGCGACCCCCCCTCCCCCCTGTGACCCCCCCCTCCCTTCATTACACTTACCTGCATCCTCCTGGCCTCTGGTGATCTTCTCCGGGCTTCCCGGTCAGGTGATCTCCCATACTGCACTGGGACCCGATCACCTGATGACCGGGCCCCAGTGCACTGTGGGAGACCAGCTGACCGGAGAGGAGCCATCACCGGAGGCCCGATCACCGGTCCCTGGATTCAGGTAAGTAAAAAAAAAATGTTTCAATTTTTTATTTCTTTTTTTTACAGCAATCAGCTTGCGGTCTGTTTAGACCACATAGCTGATTACTGGTACCGGCTCCCGCCTCTGCTCTCCCCGTTAGAGCAGAGTGGGAGCCCGGTAACCGGGGGAGACCCTGGATAACGCCACCTCCAGGTGGCATTATTATCACAGGGCTTTCCCCGGTATTTTTTTACAATTTATTTTTAATAACTCTGGTCGGATCACATTTCCCATTACAATTATGGGAAATGCGATCTGCTTTACTAAAAATAAGTGATACTAGGGGTTGGAGTAGAATTGTACTAATTCTTCTCCAATTGCCCTGTAATAACTACAGGTGAAACTAAAATAATGTGAAAAGGGTGTGAAAACACCCTTTTTCACTTTATTTTAGTAAAAATAATGTTAATAAATAGAGCCCATAGAGAGCATCAATGGATGCTGTCATCATTCCCTTTCCCCAGTAGGTGGCGCTGTGCGCAGTGGCAGCCTCAGCCTTTACTGCACGGTTCACAATGCACAGCAGCAGCAGCAGCAGCAGCGTCTCCTCTGCAATTGGAATGAGCCCGATTCATTGTATCTGCAAATTTCATGACGTTTCCTAACGTGTTTCCAGCACTTTACCTGCTGCCTGTGCTTTTATTCAGCATTAGGCTTTGCCCCTGCTGACTGAATTCATTGCATCTGCCTTTACTGGCCCAACAAGCTAATGAGGACTTGATCCAGGTTCATCTAGTGGTTTTATCATTTTTGGAGGGGGAGCTATGCCAGTACAACAGGATGGAGGACCAGTGAGGGGCTGGGAGCCCAAGGTCTGATCAGATCTCTAACTAAAAAGCTTTTTTTTTTTTTTTTTTATCCCAAACGACTGAAGATCCATCCAACAGAGGTACTTCAGGAGCAACATGAGGATCTGAGACCCACACATCAAAATAAGGTACATGCTGAACCCCTCTTGCACTTCTAATCATCCCCCTGCCCGTTCATTAGGCTTATACTACAATTGCTTTGCCTACCTTACAGGGCAGATGTCAGGAAGTACTGTAGGAAAGTCTATAGGATAACAAAAGTGGGTCCTATAGGTTCCAAAATATATAATATTATCAGGAACTTAAATTAAAAAAAAAAAAAAACAGAAAGATTTTCTTTCCATAGAATTCAGCAAATCATTGCTAACATGTCACATAAATTTCATTTTATTACATGTAGTGCCTCGATCATCTCACCAATTATATCTTTCCATACTGGTTTAATCAAATCCCATTATCTAAGCCTCGGTGCCTTTCTGCTTAAATGGAAGGAAGGAAGATAATGAATCGATTCTCATCCAATAATAATAATTTTTTTTAAATTACACATTACGGCTAGCAATTATGTGATGGGGTCTGAACCACAAATATACCCACCAATGTCATATTAGGTATGAGACTGCAATTCATTTAAACTTTACGAGTCCCGCTTGATTGTCAAATGAGCAAATCAATATATTATATGCAATTAGTATGAATACAGTCTGTCCATTTCTAATTATATCTGCACGTATCATTTCATTATGTAACTTGAGGGGAGGGAGGGGGGATTGTCTGATTGTCCCAGCAGGGAATACACATCAGTGACCATCCTTATCTCACAGCTCATTCTGCATTGTCTGTGACCAAACACATTGCTCAGCTATCAACTTTTCACTGAATAACACAAGACCCGTCACTGGGCGCCAAATATTGTTTTATCACATTATTTGTTTCCTGGGCGATGCTTATATGCAGAACAGGTCTTAGAAATATAAATTCTATATTAGCAATTAGTATGGGGGGAATTGTGAGCTGCTTTGAGTTAATGAAGAAATCGCTAGCTCTGTGTCACCATGGTGACTTGGGAAGGGTGGTGGGGGGGCTGTTGTTTATTTAATGAGACAAAAACAATTTACAGTAAATGTGATTGTTTCGTAATATATAATAATATCTGTTATTATGGTCAAAGTAGAAAAAAAATACAGACACATGTTGGTGTTTGCTTGATCTTTGTGTGTCCATGGATTTAATACTTTGCAGTGTAGCAGGATGCTCTGTTTGTAGGCTGTAGGATGTGGAGTCTACTCTACAGAAGTAGATTTTCAGCACCATGGAGAGAGCAGTGATCTGGTTTGTAGTTGTACAGCTGTGTCCTGGGGCTACATTTCTACATTGTGGGAACTTTTACAGCAGGCTTAGTCACTCAGTGCATGTTACAGGCTGCAACAGCTGGAGTGGTACAGGTTGCCCCAGTCTGTTTTACAGCAATCTGTCTGCTCATGTCTTAGTGCAGTTATAGGTTTATGTTGTTATATGTTATGGGGCTGATTCTGTGATTCTGGGGGGGGGGGGGCAAGTAATTGCATCTGGAACACACCATGATGCAATGCAAGAAGTACAAATACTTTTATTTTTTGTGCATGCAGAGTAAATACTGGCTGCTTTTGCATGTAGTCCACAAAGGCTGGTCAGATTTATTTTTACACTGCAAATTAGATTTGAGTTCAGACACGCCCCTCCCAAATCTAAATCTCTGCACATTTTACATCTGCCCCTCCTGCAGTGCAACATAGTTTTACCAAGGTGCTAAATGACTTGCTGTGTTTTCTCCCAACAGAATCTGACCCTATACAGTTATATATCTAACAGAATGCTAATATACCTGCAGGTTCAGGCAATTTACTTGCTACAGCTTAAAATGCATAATGGGTATTGGTGACTGACAGGTGGGGGTAGCGAGGCATTCAGCTAAACTTAGTCAAAACAAACCTTGTCATATATATATATAATGTTGGTTACTTATTGCCTTTGTTCTGCCGTTTGTATGGAATCCTCCTAACTACCCTTAACAGTAGCAATGCACCATTCAAGGGCTCTTATTAAAACAGCCAAACTGACCCATTTATTAAGATAACGTTCCTTTGTAATGATGGCGAATCAGTAATCAGTGTTTTGTAACCTTAACCTTTGTAATGATGGTGGTCCAGGGGAAAGGTTGTAGAATAATGCAAAGTAAAGCAGGATTTGTGAGTCCTGTGTATTTTGGCCCTTTAACTGCAAATATATCTGCACACGGCTTGAAGCGGATTTTTAAGTTCTTGTCAAATTGAGCTGTGAAAAATGATGTTTCTGTATGAGGCTGATACTGTCTTTCAAAATAATTTGCGCTAGATGGTGATCCTCTGACAGGAGGGTGAAAAGCCACAACAGGGAAGGAATTATTTTAAGGTTTCCCTGAAAGTTTTCCTCTCTAAATGGTGCAACTATAATGAGAACCAGGGCCGTAGCTAGGGTAGTGCGGCCGGTCTCAGCGCACAGGGCACCACAGTTCAGGGGGCGCTGTTTGGGCCTGTCAAATTTCTGTTTATTATCATTCTTGCTTGTAGCTTCCTCCTTATTTCATCCCCAGCATCTCCTGGCCTACCCTATCTCTTCACTGGCCCTTCCCCATGAGGTCATTCCCCTTTTTTGGGAGCATTATGTCCCTTGAAAAATGAGTTGGGCGCCAGTGCTCTTTCTGGCACAGGGCACCAAAAAGTCTAGTTACGGCTCTGATGAGAACTGTTAGTAAATTGCATCGTAACTCATCATTTGCTAGGTTGTCCATACACATAATATTGACTTAAAACCTGTTCTTCTTAAGCTGTCTTTTCAACCTCATATGTTATCAGAGCAACACACATTGTACAAATAACCCCTCACTGAATCTTTAATCATTTGTGGGTGCAGAACATTGTATTGGGGTGGACAGCTGTTCCGCAGTTTCACAAACACCAGTTCTGTCACAGCCCCAAGCAGCTCCATTAACAGTTATAATAACTTGTCTTATTAAAGGGGCACTGTTACATGTCTACTACCTGTTGTATTATTAATAGAACATTATGTGGTCTCCTCTGTTACTCCAAAGGCTTCCACAGCGGCGAGGTATAACTGTTGCACTGTGTACTCAGGGGCGCCGGGAGGAGGTGGGAGAGGGTACTAAATACCCAGGCCTGATGTAGGGACCCAGCCTAGGCCGGATGCTGAGGGGGACAAATGTCCTTCTTTGCAGCACGCGGTGCCAATTGGTGTCGGCTTTCATACTATTTTGTATGGTATTAATGAGGGGGTATAGCTATGCCTCCCGGATTTGGCCACGCCCCCTCACTATCATCCAGACCCAGCAGATGTCTCAGCAGCCATAACCGTTACTAATTACTGATAGACTGACAGATATTCTCTAACAAAAAAAGAAGAGAATAACCTGTGGCACTCTGGAACACAAAATATAAAAATTAAATAATAAAATTTGAAATATATATAGAAAAGAAAGGGACATATACACCTAGCCACTGTGCTTATATGTTACCAGCAGAAACCACAAATAAATAACCAAAAAAAGAAAAGTGCAAAAGGGGTATCTGATAATCCCTTAATAATAATTGTGAAATTAAACCAGTTAAGCAACACTAATATATTAGTAAATAAATCAATAAAATGCAAATATGTCATTAGCAATTTATTACAGCAGGTCAATCAATAAATAAATAATGAAAGATAAAAAATAAAGCATGATAATACAATTTATAAATGCAATGAACATAGAACAGTATGGGCTGTATTTACTACAATCGTCATTTTGAATGCAGATTGTAGTGTGATATTACCGACTGTATTCGCATTGCGAATTCAGGTAATATCACAGGGAGTTACTAAAAAGCCCTTGCAGGGACAGAGCTTGCGATAAAGTTCTGTCCCTGCGAATCACCTCCGCACACTTATCACAGTATTTTCGCAAAATATACCATAACAAGTGCCCGCACATGCGCCGCCCGGCCACTTTTAAGCCCCGCCCTCCCATCGCTAAGCCCCCCCCTGCGATCACGACTCCCTCCGCGACCCCCCCTAATTTACCTCCAGTGATCAGAGCTTCGGTGATGTACTTCATAGCTCTGGTCAGCTGACCAGGCCCCAGTGCAGGATGGGAGACCAGCTGACCGGAGGAGGACATCACCGGAGCCCCGATCTCTGGCCTATGGACTCAGGTAAGTTTTTTGGGTTTTTTTGCAGTGTATCAGCGTGTGGTCTGTTTAGACCACACAGCTGATCACTGGGGCCAGCTGCGGGCTCTGCTCTGCCTTTTAGAGCGGAGCTGGAGTCTGGTAACCGGGGGAGACCCTGGATAACGCCACCTCCAGGTGGCATTATTATCACAGGGCTTCCCTGGGTTTTTTTTTCACAAATTATTTTTAGTAACTTTGGCCAGATCACATTTCCCATTAAAATTATAGGAAATGCGATCTGCTTACTAAAAATAAGTGATAATTAGGGGTTGGAGTATAATTTTACGAATTCTTCTCCAATTTAGTGACTTTAGGTGAAACTAAAACACCCTTTTTCACTTTATTTTAGTAAAAATAATGATAATAAAAAGAGCTCTATAAGAGAAAAATCCTTAGAAACTATGAACCAGCGCTGTGTCATTCGGGCTGGGTGGAGGTAATAAAATATCACCTAAAAGAAACAATGTCTCTAGTTGCAGCTGCAATGATGTTCCGACTTGTGATTTATATCTACATGTATCCACGTTTATAGGAAGCAATAAGTAGATCTTCCAGCTCTGTTTAGGATAAGAAAATGAATGTATATATAAGTGTGTAGTGTATTTAGCACTCAAAATCCAGACTATATAACGGGGGAGACAATGGTTATGCTGTGGAGATAAAATTGTATACCTGCAGCCGCGTCTGGCTAAACAGAGATTGTTATCCCCACTCCAATATATTGTATAGGAGAAGAAAGTTCTTTTCTTAAAAACAGGCTCCCCGATAGCCTCACTGACAGCGGGTGCTTGCGAGTAATGTCATACGGGCACTCACCGCTGCAGATGTGAAATTTAGACCACGCCAATGTGCCGTTCTACTCCCCCGTTGTTAATAAGGGATCCTGCCTTTAGCTGGAGATGAGGCCTCTGTGCTTATGCCGCGGTGATTAGAGTACCCGCTGTTATTGCCTGCGGAGTCTCGTGAACGAGGCACAGTGATAGCCGGGTTGGAGGAGGTGCATACGCTGCTGCAACTGGTCCTCAGAAGTTCAACTAATATCGTTCCCTAACGCGTTTCTTCCTTAGGAGGATTTCATCAGAGGCGTGCGTCATCATTTGCTGGATTGTCCATAAACATAATATTGACTTAAAACCTGTTCTTCTTAAGCTACCTTTTCAACCTCGTATGTTATCAGAGCAAAACACATTGTACAAATAACCCCTCACTGAATCTTTCATCATTTGTGGGTGCAGAGCATTGTATTGGGGTGGACAGCTGTTCCGCAGTTTCACAAACACCAGTTCTGTCACAGCCCCAAGCAGCTCCATTAACAGTTATAATAACTTGTCTTATTAAGGGGCACTGTTACATGTCTACTACCTGTTGTATTATTTATAGAACATTATGTGGTCTCCTCTGTTACTACAAAAGGCTTCCACAGCGGCGAGGTATAACTGCACTGTGTACTCAGGGGTGCCAGGAGGAGGTGGGAGAGGGTACTAAATACCCAGGCCTGATGTAGGGACCCAGCCTAGGCCGGATGCTGAGGGGGACAAATGTCCTTCTTTGCAGCACGCGGTGCCAATTGGTGTCGGCTTTCATACTATTTTGTATGGTATTAATGAGGGGGTATAGCTATGCCTCCCGGATTTGGCCACGCCCCCTCACTATCATCCAGACCCAGCAGATGTCTCAGCAGCCATAACCGTTACTAATTACTGATAGACTGACAGATATCCTCTAACAAAAAAAGAAGAGAATAACCTGTGGCACTCTGGAACACAAAATATAAAAATTAAATAATAAAATTAGAAATATATATAAAAAAGAAAGGGACATATACACCTAGCCACTGTGCTTATATGTTACCAGCAGAAACCGCAAATAACCAAAAAAAGAACACTGCTAAAGGGGTATCTGATAAAACCTTAATAATAATTGTGAAATTAAACCAGTTAAGCAACACTAAAATATTAGTAAATAAATCAGTAAAAAATGCAAATATGTCATTAGCAATTTATTAGGTCAATCAATCAATAAATAATGAAAGATAAAAAATAAAGCATGATAATACAATTTATAAAGGCAATGAACATAGAACAGTATAAGAGAATAGTCCTTAGAAACTATGAACCCAGCGCTGTGTCATTCGGGCTGGGTGGAGGTAATAAAATATCACCTAAAAGAAACAATGTCTCTAGTTGCAGCCGCAATGATGTTCCGACTTGTGATTTATATCTACATGTATCCACCTTTATAGGAAGCAATAAGTAGATCTTCCAGCTCTGTTTAGGAAAAGAAAATGAATGTATATATAAGTGTGTAGTGGATATAACACTTGTGATCCACTTTTCAAAATCCAGACTGTATAACGGGGGAGACAGTGGTTATGCTGTGGAGATAAAATTGAATTCCTGCAGCCGCGTCTGGCTAAGCAGAGATTGTTATCCCCACTCCAATATATTGTATAAGAGGAAAAAGTTATTTTCTTAAAAACAGGCTCCCCGATAACCTCACTGACAGCGGGTGCTTGTGAGTAATGTCATACGGGCACTCACCGCTGCGGATGAGAAATTTAGGCTGCTCCACAGTGCCGTTCTGCTCCCCCATTGTTAATAAGGGATCCTGCCTTTAACTGGAGATGAGGCCGCTGTGCTTATCCCGCGGTGATTAGAGCACCCGCTGTTATTGCCTGCGGAGTCTCGTGAATGAGGCACAGTGATAGCCCTAGTTGGAAGAGGTGCATACGCTGCTGCAACTGGTCCTCAGAAGTTCAACTAATATCGTTCCCTAACGCGTTTCTTCCTTAGGAGGATTTCATCAGAGGGGTGCGTCATCATTTGCTAGATTGTCCATACACATAATATTGAAACAAAAAATACCCAAGCGCTACTAGACATACAAATAATTAACTTAAACAGTAATAAAAAATAAGAATGTACATACAGAATAAATTGAATACAGCAGCAGAAAACGATATGTGCTTGTGAAAATCAGGTGGAACTCAAAGCTAATAATTGTATTATCTGTGCTAATTAGGATGAAAAGAAGACCTGACTGAAAATAAAACACAATATAATTTATCAAAATATAATAAGAAATTTAATATCCTGAAACAACAATATGACCGGTCATAGAATATCACATATAAGACAATAATATTATTATTAACTACAGAAAATTAGTAAAAGCTAAATAAATCAATACATACTACATGCATGGTAGTGTATTATTGATTTATTTAGCTTATACTAATATTCTGTAGTTAATAATATTATTGTCTTATATGTGATATTCTATGACCGGTCATATTGTTGTTTCAGGATATTAAATTTCCTTTTATATTTTGATAAATTATATTGTATTTTATTTTCAGTCAGGTCTTCTTTTCAGCCTAATTAGCGCAGATAATACAAATATTAGTTTCCAACACAAAATATTGACTTGAAACCTGTTCTTCTTAAGTTGTCTTTTCAACCTTGTATGTTATCAGAGCAACACACTTTGTACAAATAACCCCTCACCGAATCTTTCATCATTTGTGGGTGCAGAGCATTGTATTGGGGTGGACAGCTGTCCCGCAGTTTCACAAACACCAGTTCTGTCACAGCCCCAAGCAGATCCATTAACAGTTGTAATAACTTGTCTTATTAAAGGGGCACTGTTACATGTCTACTACCTGTTGTATTATTTATAGAACATTATGTGGTCTCCTCTGTTACTACAAAGGCTTCCACAGCGGCGAGGTATAACTTGCTAACTGTTGCACTGTGTACTCAGGGGTGCCATGAGGAGGTGGGAGAAGGTAGTAATTACCCAGGCCTGATGTAGGGGCCCAGCCTAGGCCGGATGCTGAGGGGGACAAATGTCCTCCTTTGCAGCACGCGGTGCCAGTTTGTGTCGGCTTTCATATTATTTTGCATGGTATTAATGAGGGGGTATAGCTATGCCTCCCGGATTTGGCTACGCCCCCTCACTATCATCTAGACCCAGCCAATGTCTCAGCAGCCATAACCATTACTAATTACTGATAGACTGACAGATATCCTCTGCAGAGCAACAGAAAGTGACAGGTAAGTGAGCTTGTGTAGGAAACTCTACAGGAATAACTATTGCAGCATCACCATGCCAGGACAATTATTCCACAACAAAACATTGATCAGAGGGAAACATTTGTGCAACCAGTTATTTACAGACGAGCCATAGCAGCTCCACCACCACCATCTTGGTAATAGGGTCCCTTTCAGGAAGGTCCTGTGTTGCCTCGATTATGTGTCGCATAGATGTATTTTCTGTTTTCCTTCTGGCCAAGCAAAAATAATATGGATGCAAACTTAGAATTGCGCAGGATTCACGTCCCATCACTTTTGCAAATGTAAAAACTCAAACAAGTATAATAAATGGCTTCCCTCTACAAAGTGGCAAATATATCTATGTGTACGTTAATAGCCTTCGCTACGGCAGCACCGAGTATGCCAAACTTACATTTCCTCCTATAGCGTTTCTCAGAGCTATTAGTTCATGGGTACCTGCTGGAACAGATAGGGACAGAGACATTAGGTTGCTATGCACAATTATGCATAGTAAAAGTGAATATATGAGCTCAGTTGATGTAATGCACTCTCTGTTAACACACGATCCATTCATCTGTATTCCTCCAGTGCTAACGCTGGCGCCATGCATGCTGGGTAATCTTTTTATTACAGGCGAGTTTACTATAGAACGAGGAGATGTGGTTCCGACCCAATGGCAGAAGTGTTAAAGCAACTATTAAAGGAGTGAAAAGCAAGATTATAAAACTAGTAAATACTGTATAGGTGGCAATTTATAAAAAGCCAAATATTTAATATATTTATTACTATTATTGTTTTTTTATTATTATTTATTAGGGATCGGAACAAGAGGGGGGGCGCCCTGTGTCAGCGGGGGCAGTTAGCAGGGGGTGACTCGGTATATGTATATGCATATACCCTGGGCTCCTCTGTTTGGCTGCTGGCACAGAAGGGGGTGGAGAGAACAGGGAGAAGGCAGGAAGACAACACTGCTTACGCCATGATGAGATGGTGAATGCGTTATTAGCTGAGCTTTCCGTTCCTTTATAAATCGCACTCACCATACAAATGTACGGTGATGCGATACACACAGTGGCGGGTGCCCTGCTAGAGAATATAAGCTTCTCCAATGGTATCTTGCTCTATGAATCACACGAAGCAGATAAATGCCCTGTTTTCAGATAAACAGAACACTTCACTGCTTCATGAATAGACCCCAAAGTACCAACCAATCAGCTGCTAACTGTCATTTTTCAAACACACCCTGTGACAAGGCAGTTAGGGGCTGATTGGCTGGTACTTTATCTATAATCCAAGACTTAGTAAATAGACCCCATAGCCTGTAAAGTGACAGTTAGGAGCTAATTGGCTGGTACTTTACCTCCGTCCACTTTATGTCTCTCCAAGGCTTAGTACATACAGATGTGCCCACATACATCTATCGTCTGTGTGCTACAAGTCACGCCACACATAACTCGGTAGCGCCGAGCATCTTTTCATGCATCTTTTTACCTTCAAATGCGTCTTATTCACACAGCAATGCAAATAGATAACACAAGCAGCTTCTGCTGATTATAATGATATGCAGCATGCCTATGTTCTGTGTGTGACTGCGGGTGTATCTGCATGCTAAACGCTACGTTACAGTGTTACAGCCGTTGATGCTGTAACGTAGAATTTCGCATGCAGATACACCCTTAGTCGCTCAGTGAACATAGGCGTGCTGCATATCATTATAATCAGCAGAAGCTGCTTGTGCTATATAGTTGCACTGATGTGGGAATAAGACGCATTTGAAACTAAAAAGACGCACACAAAAAACGCTGGGTGATACTGATTCACGCCATAGCATGGCGCGACTAGAAGGGCTGTTTAACGCGCCAGAAGGCTAGATATATGGGGACCAGTGTCGGACTGGCCCACAGGGAAGCAGGGGAAATCCCCTGTGGGCCCCACTGCATAAAGGTCCCACCCCCTCCTCTAGGGATCATGTTCCAGACTGTGCATTAAATTGTACATTGTTACTCTATTAGCGGGTCACTTACCTTGTGGAGCAGAACCATTGGTTCTTGGTTTGCTTCTATAAAACCTATATTAATATTTGTCTAATGGGTAGCCAAGCAACTGTGGTGGCTGGCCACACCTCTGAATCATGGGCCCCTAACTGCATTCCCCCAGTGGGCCCTTTATGCCCCAGTCCGATACTGATGTTGACCCATCTATAGACCCCTCAGTAGCACATCAACAAGTGAGTCAAAAGTTTCCTAAGCTTACATAACCAGGCAAAGGAACATTTTTTTATTTTTTATAAATTACCCTAATAATCACTTATCTTCCACATCATTTATGTTACCGATATTTACAGTTATTACAAACACACACACACGCATATACAGAACACACACACATACATATACACACACACACACACACATACATATACACGCACACACACACATATACACACACACACATACATATACACGCACACACACGCATATACACACACATACATATACACACACACACGCATATACAATACACACACACATACACTTTTAATTATTTTTTCACATAACCTTTTCATCTCAGAGGCCATGCTTAATCATCTGTATCTGTGTTTATTTACCATCATAATAGAGCTATTGAGAATCAGGAAACTCATTCACTGCCTGTAACATGATATTTTACATTGTACTCTATTTAATATTCATTTGTTAAAATAAATATGATAAGACCTGTTCCAAAATTCAATGTGCTAAAGAATGACATATTGCAGAGACAAGACCATTGTGTTGCCGACTGCGCAGCCAGACCGCAGCTTTATTCAGATGTTTTCATGGTAAGACCGACAGAGTACAGTATTCAGTTATTTCCCATAGAGGGTAACTGATCCAGTCACATCTGTGACTGATATCCCATGTTCCTCAACAGAGAAATACATATGGCAGCCTCCGTATACGTTAGTAAATACAAATAAATGTTTTTCTGAACACATACATTAATGGATTAAAAATAAACTCCAACTAGCTTGAAAGTAGGGGTGTGCACCGGCCACTTTTCGTGTTTTGTGTTTTGGTTTTGGATCTGGATCTTTCTTCGTGTTTTGGATCTGGATTGGTTTTGCCAAAACCACCCTTCCGTGTTTTGGGTTCTGGGTTTTGTGTTTTGGATCTGTATTTTTTTTTTAAAAAGCATAAAAACAGCTAAAATCACAGAATTTGTGGGTTTTTCTGCTCCTATGCTATTATTAACCTCAATAACCTTAATTTCCACTCATTTCCAGTCTATTCTGAACACCTCACACCTCACAATAGTGTTTTTATGTCCAAAAGGTTGCACCGAGGTAGCTGGATGACTATGCTAAGCGACACGAGTGGGCGGCACAAACACGTAGCCCATCTAGGAGTGACACTGCAGTGGCAGACAGGATGGCAGTTTGAAAAACTAGGCCCCAAACAGTACATACTGCAAAGAAAAAAAAGAGGTGCAAGATGGAATTGTCCTTGGGCCCTCCCACCCACCCTTATGTTGTATAAACAGGACATGCACACTTTAACAAACCAAACATTTCAGCGTCACGGTCTGCCACACAACTGTGGCTTATATGATTGGTTCGTTTGGGCCCCCACAAAACAAGCTGCCAATTAATCTGTCCCTGCACAAACTGGCTCTACGGAGGCAAGATGTCGTCCTCATCCACCGATTCCTCACCCTCTTCAGTGTTGTGTACATCCGAATCCTCACAGAGTATTAACTCGTCCCCGCTGGAATCCACCACCACAGGTCCCTCTGTACGTTCTGGAGGCTGGTCTCCCTGGAAGAGTTGATAATTCATTTTTATGAACATCATCTTCTCCACATTTTGTGGAAGCAACCTCCTACGCCTTTCGCTGACAAGGTTCCCGGCTGCACTAAACACTCTTTCGGGGTACACACTGGAGGGGGGGCAACTCAGGTAAAATAGAGCCAGTTTGTACAGGGGCCTCCAAATTGCCTCTTTTCCTGCCAGTACAGGTACGGACTGTCTGACATACCTACTTGGATGCTGTCACCGATGTAATCCTCCACCATTCTGTCAATGGTGACAGTATCATATGCAGTGACAGTAGACATGTCAGAAATTGTTGCCAGGTCCTTCAGTCCGGACCAGATGTCCAAACTTGGTCCTGCCTGCCCTGCATCACCGCCAGCGGGTTGCTTAGGATACCTAAGTTTTTTCCTGGCAGCCCCAGTTGCGTGAGAAAATTAAGAAGGAGCTGTTGACGTGTCACGTTCCGCTTCAGCTGACAGTGTTTTCACCAGCAGGTCTTTGCACCTCTGCAGGCTTGTGTCGGCCGGAAAGAGAGGCACCACATAGGCTTTAAACCTAGGATCGAGCACGGTGGCCAAAATGTAGTGGTCTGATTTCAACAGATTGACCACCCTGGAATCCTGGCAAAGCGAAAGAAGGGCTTCATCCACAAGTCCCACATGCCGAGCGGAATCGCTCTGTCTTAGCTCCTCCTTCACTTTCTCCAGCTGCTTCTGCAAAATCCTGATGAGGTGAATGACCTGACTCAAGCTGGCAGTGTCTGAACTGACTTCACGTTGGGCAAGTTCGAAGGGCTGGAGAACCTTGCACAATATGGAAATCATTCTCCACTGTGCTTGAGTCAGGTGCATACCCCCTCCTTTGCCTATGTCATAGGTGGATGTATAGGCTTGAATGGCCTTTTGCTACTCCTCCATCCTCTGAAGCATATAGAGGGTTGAGTTCCACCGCGTCACAACTTCTTGCTTCAGGTGATGGCGGGGCAGGTTCAAGAGTGTTTGCTGGTGCTCCAGTCTTCGGCACGCAGTCGCTGAATGGCGAAAGTGGCCAGAAATTTTTCGGGCCACCCAAAGCGTCTCCTGCACGTCCCTGTCGCTTTTCAGAAAATTCTGCACCACCAAGTTTATTGTGTGAGCAAAACATGTGACGTGCTGGAATTTGCCCAGATGTAATGCCCGCACAATATTGGTGGCGTTGTTAGATATCACAAATCCCCAGGAGAGTCTAAGTGGGGTAAGCCACTGGGCGATGATTTCCCTCAGTTTCTCTAAGAGGTTGTCTGTGGTGTGCCTCTTACTGAAACCGGTGATACACAGCGTAGCCTGCCTTGGAACGAGCTGGCGTTTCTGAGATGCTGCTACTGGTGACGCTGCTGCTGTTGCTGCGTAAGGTGATACATCTACCCAGTGGGCTGTCACAGTCATATAGTCCTTAGTCTGCCCTGTTCCACTTGTCCACATGTCCGTGGTTAAGTGGACATTGGGTACAACGGCATTTTTCAGGACACTGAGGACACTTTTTCTGACGTTTCTGTACAGTCTCGGTATCGCCTGCCTAGTGAAGTGGAATCTAGACGGGATTTGGAACCGGGGACACACTACCTCCATCAATTGTCTAAATCCCACTGCACTAATGGTGGATACCGGACGCACGTCTAACACCAACATAGCAGTCAAGGCCTCAGTCATACGTTTTGCTTCAGGATGACTGCTGTCGTACTTAAAGGACTGTTGGAGGGTCAATTGTTTAGTAAAAGTAGTGGTGTTCCTACTTCCTCTCTGGGATGATGAACGACTCCCAGCAGCAGCAACAGCAGCAGTGGCAGCAGGAGGCGTAGCAATGCAGGATCTTCCGGAGGAATCCCGGATAGGAGAGTCAGTCATGCCAGTGACATGGCCTGCAGGACTACTTCCGATCCTGACTAAAGAGGAAATTGACGAGGAGGGAGTTGACGGTGTGGTTTGCAGGCGCTTGGATACAACAGGACAACGGGATTTAGGTGTCCCTGGACTGCTTACGGTCTTAGCCAAAGTTTCTGAACTTGACAGTAACTTTTTATGAACGCGCTGCAGGTGCCGTATAATGGAGGATGTTCCTAGGTGGTTAACGTCCCTACCCCTACTTATTTCACCTTTACATATGGTACATATGGCAAGACAGTTGTTGTCCGGATTTGGATAGAAATATTGCCAGACCAAAGAGGTGGAATGTTTGGTCTTCTGCCCAGGCATGACCATGATGGGCTTTTTCATCCCACGGACAACAACTGTCTCCCCCGGAGTCTGATTTAAACAAACCACATCACCATCAGAATCCTCCTCGCCAACTTCCTCCTCAGCGCCAGCTACACCAGTATCCTCATCCTGTTGTACTTCAACAGTGACATCTTCAATTTGCATATCAGCAAGTGGACTGTGGGTGCTCCTTTCAGCACTTGCAGGGGGCGTGCAAATGGTGGAAAGAGCCACCTCTTCCCATCCAGTGCTGGGGAGGTCAGGCATCGCAACCACCACCACACTTGGACTCTCCTTGGGGATTTGTGATATCTTCTTGGAACGCACAGTTCTTCGCTGTGCTTTTGCCAGCTTAACTCGTTTGATTTTTTTAGTGGGAGGAGGGCTTCCATCGTCATGTGAAGCTGAGCCACTAGTCATGAACATAGGGAAAGACCTTAGCCATTCATTGCCACTCCGTGTCATAAATGGCATATTGGCAAGTTTACGTTTCTCTTCAGATGATTTAAATGTTTTTTTCAAGGTCATTTTCCTGAACTTTGTCATTTGGGATTGTATGTGCCCTCTACTATGACATTGGGCATCAGCCTTGGCAGACGACGTTGATGGTATGTTCTCGTCTATGTCATGACTAGTGGCAGCAGCTTCAGCACTAGGAGGAAGTGGTTCTTGATCTTTCCCTATTTTATTTTTATCAGAGAAAGTTTGGTCCTCCATTTATGTTATATTGATATATACGTGTGTCTAAGGCGCACACAAACACAGAAAATAATTTTTTATTTTTGTTGGAGACTAGTGCACTTTGTGGGTTACACCACCCTTTAAAAATGAGCCAGCCGGCCCTTTACTTATGGGACACAGGCGCACGCTTGGCACTACTTTGTTGATGCACGTGCGGCTACTGCGCACACAATTCACAAACACAAAAAAAATATATTTTTTTATTTTGTTTGGAGTGCCCTTTGGGGGTTACAGCACCCTTTAGCAGTCAATCCAGCTGACCCTTTATTTATGGGACACAGGCGCACGCTTGGCACTACTTTGTTGATGCACGTGCGGCTACTGCGCACACAATTCACAAACACAAAAAAATAAAAAAAATTATTTTGTTTGGAGTGCCCTTTGGGGGTTACAGCACCCTTTAGCGGTCAATCCAGCCGACCCTTTATTTATGGGACACAGGCGCACGCTTGGCACTACTTTGTTGATGCACGTGCGGCTACTGCGCACACAATTCACAAACACAAAAAAATATATTTTTTTATTTTGTTTGGAGTGCCCTTTGGGGGTTACAGCACCCTTTAGCGGTCATTCCAGCCGGCCCTTTATTTATGGGACACAGGCGCACGCTTGGCACTACTTTGTTGATGCACGTGCGGCTACTGCGCACACAATTCACAAACACAAAAAAAAATATTTTTTTTATTTTGTTTGGAGTGCCCTTTGGGGGTTACAGCACCCTATAGCGGTCAATCCAGCCAGCCCTTTATTTATGGGACACAGGCGCACGCTTGGCACTACTTTGTTGATGCACGTGCGGCTACTGCGCACACAATTCACAAACACAAAAAAATATATTTTTTTAGTTTGTTTGGAGTGCCCTTTCGGGGTTACAGCACCCTTTAGCGGTCAATCCAGCCGGCCCTTTATTTATGGGACACAGGCGCACGCTTGGCACTACTTTGTTGATGCACGTGCGGCTACTGCGCACACAATTCACAAACACAAAAAAATCTATTTTTTTATTTTCTTTGGAGTGCCCTTTGGGGGTTACAGCACCCTTTAGCGGTCAATCCAGCCGGCCCTTTATTTATGGGACACAGGCGCACGCTTGGTACTACTTTGTTGATGCACGTGCGGCTACTGCGCACACAATTCACAAACACAAAAAAATATATTTTTTTATTTTGTTTGGAGTGCCCTTTGGGGGTTACAGCACCCTTTAATGGACAAGCCAGCTGGCCTTTTACTTATGGGACACAGGCGCACGCTTGGCGCTGCTCCTTTGTTGATGCACGTGCAGCCACAGTGCACACAATTCACAAACACAGAAAAAAATTATTTTTTTTTTGCACTTGGGGGGAGCACCCCTGACGGACAGAGCACCCCCTGGACA
This sequence comes from Taudactylus pleione, assembly GCA_031769625.1. Lineage (NCBI taxonomy): Eukaryota > Metazoa > Chordata > Amphibia > Anura > Myobatrachidae > Taudactylus > Taudactylus pleione. Next base: position 3,217,258 of record JAUIMM010000325.1, read on the forward strand.
ACACTACAGCACCCCTTTAGGACTGGGACACTGCACAGTACTTTGGAGTGGACACAGCCCCTATGGACAACTGACTGCACAACACAGTCCAGCCAGCCCCTATGGACTTTGAAGTAGTGGACACAGCCCCTATGGACAACAGCAGCACAGCGCAGCACAACACTACACTACACTACACAGCCCAGCCAGCCCTAACTCCCACCCTCCCTCTTCACTGTCCACAGCCGAGTGAGAAAATGGCGCCGACGCGGGTACCTTATATAGGATCCAAAACCCGCGAGACCCGGAAGGCGGGATGATGACGTTTTGCCTCGATTTCAGTTCCGAGTCAGGCGGGAAAAGTCGAGCCTGACACGAATCGATTTCACAAATCCGAACCCGCTCACCCCTACTTGAAAGTCAGATGTGTTAAATAAAAGTAAATCGTATATTAAAGTGGAATTCAACACAGACAAATGTGGAGGATGGCGGACTGTATTGTGCTGATTTTACCAAATTTACTACCCATTATCCAAAGGTTGCTGACTGGACACTGCCATGTTTCTGTAAAAGTTGGTCACATGCCTAAAGTCACTGCCATCAGGCTTTATGTTGCTTAGTCATCCTACGGGACAATCATATATTTGAATCATTCATCATTCACGGAATAACATTTCCAGTGGCGTAAGTTCGTCCCAGACGCCCGGAGGCAAGTTATAATTTGGTGTGTCCCCCGTCGCAGCCGCTGACCCTGTAATGCAGACAGGCTATAGATAGACGAAGGCAGCAGCTGATGGTCTGACATGGATCTCTGCACTAGTGTATGGTGGCTTCTCAGGTTCCGGGAAGGGGTGCCGTGTATTGGGCGACCGTGACGGTACACTCCGGGTACAGAGTTACAGCCCTAAGTGGGGTGAATATGTTGTGGACAATGGAGGAGGTGCCCCTTTAGAGCTGGAGCCTGGCGGCAGGCGCCTCCATTGTCTCCCATAGTTCTGCCCCAGAACATTTCCATCATTACACAATTTTGCTTTCAGTATATGCGTCACAGGGGATGTAGTCAGCATCCCGGCACCGGAATCTTGACAGCAGTCAGTATCCTGGCTCCAGAATCCCAGCTCCAGAATCTCAACGGTTGCGATCCTGATGGTGAGTATTAGGGTTAGGTTAGGTTAGGTTTAGGGTTAAGGTTAGGGTTTGGTTGCGGGAGGAGAGGCTTAGGGTTAGGCTGCTGGAGGAGGAGGGTTAAAGTTAGGCTGTGTTAAGAGAGGGTTAGAGTGGGCAGGGTTATGGTTAAGCTGTGGGGAGGAGAGGGTTAGAGTCAGGCTGCGTTAGGAAAGGGTTAGGTTAGGCTGCGGGAAAGGTGAGTTAGGGGTAGATTTAGGGGAAGGGTTATAATACTTAGCTGCATGCATCAGGATTGTTCTGCCGGGATTATGACTGCTGGAATTATCAGCGCCAGAATCGCGTACTCAACCCGCATCACAGGATCGCCCACTTATCATGATAGAAGAAGCCACTCTGGTTGATTTTTTTGAAACGATAGCAATTAAAAAAAAAAAAATTGGTGGTGCACTCACATAAACCTGGCACTGCTAGATTATAGTCTGATGCCATTGTGACTGGACCGCATGATAACCGCTGTTGACCAATGGAGTAAACAGCTTTGCCATATACAATGTACAATTCAAATCTGCTGACATCAGCCCAATAATGTGTAAAGGGGTCAGCACTGTGGCCTCCATGATCATATAGTGCCCAGCAGCCAGCTACATGACTTATGGTTATTTCTGGTCATTCTGACTCTACTAGAGAGTTTACTTACATCTGTGCTCAGCGATTATAGCCGTGGCACCCTGGGGTGCCTCAGGGCACTTGCAGGGGTGCCTCAGGTTGATAGTCCAGTACCAAATAATTTGTTTTTAGTCAGTGTAAAAGGCAAAACTAGTGCTAATGATTGCCAATCAAATATATGTAGACAAAAAGAAGGGCAGCCCTGTCAACCACCACATAACTCAGCCTGGGGTGACCTATAAGCGCAGTTTACTTCATTTAATTTTTGCTGAATTTCTCAATAAGAAACTTTTGGCCTAGGGGTGCCATGGGAAAAATGCTGATACTCTAGGGCGCCGTGATCAAAAAAGTTTGGGAACTACTGCACTATTCTATAGTTTTACTCAAACTTATAAAAAGGAAAGGTGGAACTGTTACCTATAGCAACCAATCAGATTTGGCTAGAATTTATCTAGAATTTATCTTCTATACTTACAATAAAGTTGTAATAGTTGTGTTTCTACATAGAAATGTTTTTGGAGAAATATACTCCTTGGCACTGTGTATGAACAATGGAGAAAAAAAAAATTCTACATTTTTGTTTGTCTGCTCTTTCCGGTATCAAGCAAAACTACGGCATGACTTGGATTGCGTTTTCAATATTATATAGCTTAGTCACCTCGAAAGAAAGTGAGCTATGTATCTCAATGTGACATCAGGGAGAGGAGCAATAAAGGAAACAACAGACGCTTGACACTTGGCACGTGCAGTGTGCAGGCTCCTCAAGCCAAAAATGACTAGATGCATACAAATATAATTTTTGGGGGGGACAAATATACTTTTAGGGACTGTTTAAGAACTATGGAGACAACCAAAATTTTTATCAGAATTTGCACAGGCTCCTCAAGTCCAAAATGAAAAATACTATATTAAGCACCAATCGGGCAGCTTATCTTAACTCATGACGTTGCAATTTACATGTCAATCCAGTAGATGGTGCACCATGACAGATACTAGTCGCTGCTCATGTTACTTGCAACCTTTCAGTGTTACTCTAGGTTAAGTAGCAATGGATTTGGGATCTACAAGTTAAAATTTGTTAGACTGGACTGTGAGATTGATTGCCCCTTAAATTGGATTTTGTGCTTTACATAAAAAACATAGAAAACTGGATTCTTGGTTATCGGTGTACTGTTTATTATAGGGGTACAATAATGCCGTCTTGAAAGAGATTGAATCTGTCCAAGATTTCCACCAAAGATTTTTTTTGTGATCAATTTGTACAATATAAAATAATCATCACAATATTAGATACCACTACTATCTTTGTAAAATTAGTTCCACTGAGCAATAAGAGACATCCACGCGAGCAAAGCTGCGGGCAAATGCTAGTAATAATCTGCGAGTCTTTTATTTATGACTGTGTAATAAAATAAAGCCTGCAAAGGTGGACATAGCCTTCAAAATGCACCAGGCAGCCACAAACAGTCAAGGTGGCCATCTTGTTGACCAAACTCATTTTAGCAGGAAAATGTATTGATTCAGTTTGACCATCATCTCTTAATTATAGTAGAGATGTGCGCTGACCCTCGTGTTTTTGTTTTGGATCTAGATTCATCTTCGTGTTTTGGTTTTGCAAAATCACCCTTAAGTGTTTTGGTTTAGGATCTGGGGGGGAGTTTAAGAAATTGATAAAAAAGTGTTTAAAAACAGCTAAAATTATGAGATTTTTGCAATCCAAAGCCCGAAATTGGGATTTAAAATCTGAAATCCGAACCACGGGAAGATCAGAACAACGACTCCAGGTCTCCTCAGCAGATCACAACGTGTCTAGGATCTGTCTGGTTTCATAAAATCCGGGTGGATTTGGATTTCTGGGGAACCGAACTGCACATCTCTAATTTATAGGATGCCAAATATTCTGTAAAGCTGGATAATCATTTGAAAGTTTACGACTTACTTTGGCACAACATGAATGTGTGAAGGGTGTAGGTCAGGACTATCTGGTCTGCACTGATGGGCACTAACAAGATCAAAACAGGCTTAAAGATTTTCTATTTCAGGACAAACTCTTTGCATCCTCTTTAAAACATGGACTCATATGGTTGCCTTATAAATGTTATTACCCATAATACTCGTCAATAAGTTTAGCTTACGGTATTTGTATGATTTTTACTTTCAAAAAAAAATTCTGATTAGTTTATTGTTATTTTTCATCATTTATACATTTATATTATATTATATATTATAATTTATATTATTATTCATTTTATTCATATGCAATTCTTTACTCTCATTTCCCTGTAAGCAGACAAGGAAATAACAGTTGCAAAATGCAAATGACCATATTACTTGTACTATTATATTACTCTATTTGTGTTTTCCATGTTTTCATCTCCAATAAGTGCTATGCTTGCCAATTACATATCTCTTAGATCTTATGATTAATATATTCTCTCCAGAACCAACACTGTAACGCAAACAACTTGATGGATTATTTTAAGATAGAGATTTACATTGTGCATGTTATTCGCTGTGACACAGGAGATGTAAAACTCGCTCAGCCGGGGAGGATGTGGGTCCCGGGCAGACGAGCTGCTACATAATAACATTAGCTAATTAAAATAACACACTGTTGTTTTAACTTCATGAGATTATTCGCCGGTATGGTATAACAGGATAAAGTGTTCAACATGGAAAGAAAAGAGGTTATATCCTATCTCCTCACATCGCAAAATCGGGTGAGAAACAGCCCACTGAGCTGACATAAATGATAAATAATGATAAATAGGGCTATAGGATATTAAAGGTTTATTAAAGGCAGAATGAAAATTATATTTTTCCCGTTAAATGCTTGGACTTTGAAAATAGCAACAATTGAACATAACAGATGCACATATAGGCCCTCATTCAGAGCCGGACGCTCTGAGCAGAGCGCTCGCTCTGAATGAGGGCCGTCCTCCATAAAAATGGAGCATCCTCGTGGACGCTCGTATAGCTGTGGGTCACCACCCACAGCACATACGAGCGTGCAGGATGATGGTCGCGATGGTCTTGACCATCGCGACCATCGCCAGTGCGACCAGAAGCCTGTGGTCGGGGTTTTCGACCACAAGCCCTGGAGTGATTTTGGTTCTATCAGAGCCGAAATCACTCCCACTGACATCACTAGTGATATCAGTGGGGCCGGCTTCTGACGGTAGGCGTTCCCATCGGAACGCCTCCGTCTGGCAGGCACGCCCCCGGCGATGTTGATTGACAGCACGCCCCCTTTGATCAGACACAACGAGCGAAGGAAAGTCCTTCGCTCGTCGCGTCTGGCGCATGCACACGACGGAGCTCCCTCCGTCGTGCGCATGTGCAGTGCACACCATCGACCCACTTGCGAGCGGACAGCCGCTTGCGAGTGGGTCTGAATGAGGCCCGTAGACCATTAAGGCGCCACACGTATGTATGAATCCACTGACCCATAAATATAAGCTTTTCTTATTGATCCTTTTTACCTTATTACAGAAAGAAGTACTGGAGGCGTTTAGGCCTGTTATACGCTGCAAATGCAATATAACATTATCGGAATAGTCATATTATATATACAGACATAGGACATATATATATATATTAGGGGTGAGCGGGTTCGGATTTCTGAAATCCGAACCCCCCCGAGCCCCCCCGATCCGAGTCCGATCCGAATCAGGCTCGACTTTTCCCGCCTGACTCGGATCTGAAATCGAGGCAAAACGTCATCATCCCGCCTTCCGAGTCTCGCGGGTTTTGGATCCTATATAAGGTACCCGCGTCTGCGCCATTTTCTCACTCGGCTGTGGACAGTGAAGAGGGAGGGTGGGAGTTAAGGCTGTGTAGTGTAGTGTAGTGTAGTGCTGCTGTTGTCCACTACTTCAAAGTCCATAGGGGCTGGCTGTGTTGTGCTGTGCTGCTGTTGTTAATAGGGGCTGTGTCCACTACTTCAAAGTAGGGGTGAGCGGGTTCGGATTTCTGAAATCCGAACCCCCCCGAGCCCCCCCGATCCGAGTCCGATCCGAATCAGGCTCGACTTTTCCCGCCTGACTCGGATCTGAAATCGAGGCAAAACGTCATCATCCCGCCTTCCGAGTCTCGCGGGTTTTGGATCCTATATAAGGTACCCACGTCGGCGCCATTTTCTCACTCGGCTGTGGACAGTGAAGAGGGAGGGTGGGAGTTAGGGCTGTGTAGTGTAGTGTAGTGTAGTGCTGCTGTTGTCCACTACTTCAAAGTCCATAGGGGCTGGCTGTGTTGTGCTGTGCTGCTGTTGTTAATAGGGGCTGTGTCCACTACATCAAAGTCCATAGGGGCTGGCTGGACTGTGTTGTGCAGTCAGTTCTCCATAGGGGCTGTGTCCACTCCAAAGTCCTGTGCAGTGTCCCAGTCCTAAAGGAGTGCTGCAGTGTTGTCCAGGGGGTGCTCTGTCCATCAGGGGTGCTCCCCCCAAGTGCTAAAAAAATAATATATTTTCTGTGTTTGTGAATTGTGTGCGCAGTAGCCGCACGTGCATCAACAAAGTAGTGCCAAGCGTGCGCCTGTGTCATAAGTAAAGGGCCGGCTGGCTTGACCGTTAAGGGTGCTGTAACCCCCGAAAGTACACTCCAGTCCAAACCAAAAAAAAAATTATTTTCTGTGTTTGTGAATTGTGTGCGCAGTAGCCGCACGTGCATCAACAAAGTAGTGCCAAGCGTGCGCCTGTGTCATAAGTAAAGGGCCGGCTGGCTTGACCGTTAAGGGTGCTGTAACCCCCGAAAGTACACTCCAGTCCAAACCAAAAAAAAAATTATTTTCTGTGTTTGTGAATTGTGTGCGCAGTATCCGCACGTGCATCAACAAAGTAGTGCCAAGCGTGCGCCTGTGTCATAAGTAAAGGGCCGGCTGGCTTGACCGTTAAGGGTGCTGTAACCCCCGAAAGTACACTCCAGTCCAAACCGAAAAAAAAATTATTTTCTGTGTTTGTGAATTGTGTGCGCAGTAGCCGCACGTGCATCAACAAAGTAGTGCCAAGCGTGCGCCTGTGTCATAAGTAAAGGGCCGGCTGGCTTGACCGTTAAGGGTGCTGTAACCCCCGAAAGTACACTCCAGTCCAAACCAAAAAAAAAATTATTTTCTGTGTTTGTGAATTGTGTGCGCAGTAGCCGCACGTGCATCAACAAAGTAGTGCCAAGCGTGCGCCTGTGTCATAAGTAAAGGGCCGGCTGGCTTGACCGTTAAGGGTGCTGTAACCCCCGAAAGTACACTCCAGTCCAAACCAAAAAAAAAATTATTTTCTGTGTTTGTGAATTGTGTGCCCAGTAGCCGCACGTGCATCAACAAAGTAGTGCCAAGCGTGCGCCTGTGTCATAAGTAAAGGGCCGGCTGGCTTGACCGTTAAGGGTGCTGTAACCCCCGAAAGTACACTCCAGTCCAAACCAAAAAAAAAATTATTTTCTGTGTTTGTGAATTGTGTGCGCAGTAGCCGCACGTGCATCAACAAAGTAGTGCCAAGCGTGCGCCTGTGTCATAAGTAAAGGGCCGGCTGGCTTGACCGTTAAGGGTGCTGTAACCCCCGAAAGTACACTCCAGTCCAAACCAAAAAAAAAATTATTTTCTGTGTTTGTGAATTGTGTGCGCAGTATCCGCACGTGCATCAACAAAGTAGTGCCAAGCGTGCGCCTGTGTCATAAGTAAAGGGCCGGCTGGCTTGACCGTTAAGGGTGCTGTAACCCCCGAAAGTACACTCCAGTCCAAACCAAAAAAAAAATTATTTTCTGTGTTTGTGAATTGTGTGCGCAGTAGCCGCACGTGCATCAACAAAGTAGTGCCAAGCGTGCGCCTGTGTCATAAGTAAAGGGCCGGCTGGCTTGACCGTTAAGGGTGCTGTAACCCCCGAAAGTACACTCCAGTCCAAACCAAAAAAAAAATTATTTTCTGTGTTTGTGAATTGTGTGCGCAGTAGCCGCACGTGCATCAACAAAGTAGTGCCAAGCGTGCGCCTGTGTCATAAGTAAAGGGCCGGCTGGCTTGACCGTTAAGGGTGCTGTAACCCTCGAAAGTACACTCCAGTCCAAACCAAAAAAAAAATTATTTTCTGTGTTTGTGAATTGTGTGCGCAGTAGCCGCACGTGCATCAACAAAGTAGTGCCAAGCGTGCGCCTGTGTCATAAGTAAAGGGCCGGCTGGCTTGACCGTTAAGGGTGCTGTAACCCCGGAAAGTACACTCCAGTCCAAACCAAAAAAAAAATTATTTTCTGTGTTTGTGAATTGTGTGCGCAGTAGCCGCACGTGCATCAACAAAGTAGTGCCAAGCGTGCGCCTGTGTCATAAGTAAAGGGCCGGCTGGCTTGACCGTTAAGGGTGCTGTAACCCCCGAAAGTACACTCCAGTCCAAACCAAAAAAAAAATTATTTTCTGTGTTTGTGAATTGTGTGCGCAGTAGCCGCACGTGCATCAACAAAGTAGTGCCAAGCGTGCGCCTGTGTCATAAGTAAAGGGCCGGCTGGCTTGACCGTTAAGGGTGCTGTAACCCCCGAAAGTACACTCCAGTCCAAACCAAAAAAAAAATTATTTTCTGTGTTTGTGAATTGTGTGCGCAGTAGCCGCACGTGCATCAACAAAGTAGTGCCAAGCGTGCGCCTGTGTCATAAGTAAAGGGCCAGCTGGCTTGACCGTTAAGGGTGCTGTAACCCCCGAAAGTACACTCCAGTCCAAACCAAAAAAAAAATTATTTTCTGTGTTTGTGAATTGTGTGCGCAGTAGCCGCACGTGCATCAACAAAGTAGTGCCAAGCGTGCGCCTGTGTCATAAGTAAAGGGCCGGCTGGCTTGACCGTTAAGGGTGCTGTAACCCCCGAAAGTACACTCCAGTCCAAACCAAAAAAAAAATTATTTTCTGTGTTTGTGAATTGTGTGCGCAGTAGCCGCACGTGCATCAACAAAGTAGTGCCAAGCGTGCGCCTGTGTCATAAGTAAAGGGCCGGCTGGCTTGACCGTTAAGGGTGCTGTAACCCCCGAAAGTACACTCCAGTCCAAACCAAAAAAAAAATTATTTTCTGTGTTTGTGAATTGTGTGCGCAGTAGCCGCACGTGCATCAACAAAGTAGTGCCAAGCGTGCGCCTGTGTCATAAGTAAAGGGCCGGCTGGCTTGACCGTTAAGGGTGCTGTAACCCCCGAAAGTACACTCCAGTCCAAACCAAAAAAAAAATTATTTTCTGTGTTTGTGAATTGTGTGCGCAGTAGCCGCACGTGCATCAACAAAGTAGTGCGAAGTGTGCGCCTGTGTCATAAGTAAAGGGCCGGCTGGCTTGACCGTTAAAGGGTGCTGTAACCCCCGAAAGTACACTCCAGTCCAAACCAAAAAAAAATTATTTTCTGTGTTTGTGAATTGTGTGCGCAGTAGCCGCACGTGCATCAACAAAGTAGTGCCAAGCGTGCGCCTGTGTCATAAGTAAAGGGCCGGCTGGCTTGACCGTTAAAGGGTTCTGTAACCCCCGAAAGTACACTCCAAACCAAAAAAAAATATATTTTCTGTGTTTGTGAATTGTGTGCACTGTGGCTGCACGTGCATCAACAAAGGAGCAGCGCCAAGCGTGCGCCTGTGTCCCATAAGTAAAGAGCCGGCTGGCTCATTTCTTAAAGGGTGGTGTAACCCACAAAGTGCACTACTCTCCAGCAAAAATAAAAAAATATTTTCTGTGTTTGTGTGCGCTTTAGCCGCACGTATATTATATATCGATATAACATAAATGGAGGACCAAACTTTCTCCGATAAAAATAAAATAGGGAAAGATCAAGAACCACTTCCTCCTAGTGCTGTTGCTGCTGCTGGGAGTTGTTCATCATCCCAGAGAGGAAGTAGGAACATCACTACTTTTACTAAACAATTGACCCTCCAACAGTCCCTAGCGATGAGGATGAAGTACGACAGCAGTCATCCTGAAGCAAAACGTATAACTGAGGCCTTGACTGCTATGTTGGTGTTAGACGTGCGTCCGGTATCCGACATTAGTGCAGTGGGATTTAGACAATTGATGGAGGTAGTGTGTCCTCGGTTCCAAATCCCGTCTAGATTCCACCTGCATCCTCAAAGCAGCAGCGACAAGCGTGCGTCTGTCTGTTAAAGGGTGGTGACACCCTCAAAGTGTGCTACACAAACAATTAAAATATTGTTCTTTTTTTTTCTGTCTTTGTGAAATGTGTGGGCTGTAGCCGCACCTGCATCCTTAAAGCAGCAGCGACATGCGTGCGTCTGTCTGTTAAAGGGTGGTGACACCCTCAAAGTGTGCTACACAAACAATTAAAATATTGTTCTTTTTTTTTCTGTCTTTGTGAATTGTGTGGGCTGTAGCCGCACTTGCATCCTCAAAGCAGCAGCGACAAGCGTGCGTCTGTCTGTTAAAGGGTGTTGTAACTCTCAAAGTGCTCCAAAAAATCTAAAAAATTTTTTTAATGTGTTTGTGACTTGTGTGCGATGTAGCCACACTTGCATCCTCAAAGCAGCAGCGACAACCGTGCGTCTGTCTGTTAAAGGGTGGTGACACCCTCAAAGTGTGCTACACAAACAATAAAAATATTCTTCTTTTTTCTGTCTTTGTGAATTGTGTGGGCTGTAGCCGCACCTGCATCCTTAAAGCAGCAGTGACAAGCGTGCGTCTGTCTGTTAAAGGGTGGTGACACCCTCAAAGTGTGCTACACAAACAATTAAAATATTGTTCTTTTTTTTTCGGTCTTTGTGAAATGTGTGGGCTGTAGCCGCACCTGCATCCTTAAAGCAGCAGCGACAAGCGTGCGTCTGTCTGTTAAAGGGTGGTGTAACTCTCAAAGTGCTCCAAAAAAAAAAAAACTATTTTTTTAATGTGTTTGTGACTTGTGTGCGATGTATCCGCACTTGCATCCTCAAAGCAGCAGCGACAAGCGTGCGTCTGTCTGTTAAAGGGTGGTGACACCCTCAAAGTGTGCTACACAAACAATAAAAATATTCTTCTTCTTTTTTCTGTCTTTGTGAATTGTGTGGGCTGTAGCCGCACCTGCATCCTTAAAGCAGCAGCGACAAGCGTGCGTCTGTCTGTTAAAGGGTGGTGACACCCTCAAAGTGTTCTACACAAACAATTAAAATATTGTTCTTTTTTTTTCGGTCTTTGTGAAATGTGTGGGCTGTAGCCGCACCTGCATCCTTAAAGCAGCAGCGACAAGCGTGCGTCTGTCTGTTAAAGGGTGGTGTAACTCTCAAAGTGCTCAAAAAAATAAAAAACTATTTTTTTAATGTGTTTGTGACTTGTGTGCGATGTAGCCGCACTTGCATCCTCAAAGCAGCAGCGACAAGCGTGCGTCTGTCTGTTAAAGGGTGGTGACACCCTCAAAGTGTGCTACACAAACAATAAAAGTATTCTTCTTTTTTCTGTCTTTGTGAATTGTGTGGGCTGTAGCCGCACCTGCATCCTTAAAGCAGCAGCGACAAGCGTGCGTCTGTCTGTTAAAGGGTGGTGACACCCTCAAAGTGTGCTACACAAACAATTAAAATATTGTTCTTTTTTTTTCGGTCTTTGTGAAATGTATGGGCTGTAGCCGCACTTGCATCCTCAAAGCAGCAGCGACAAGTGTGCGTCTGTCTGTTAAAGGGTGGTGTAACCCTCAAAGTGTGCTCCACAAACAATAAAAATATTCTTTTTTCTTTTCTGTCTTTGTGAATTGTGTGGGCTGTAGCCGCACTTCAATCCTCAAAGCAGCAGCGACAAGCGTGCGTCTGTCTGTTAAAGGATTACATCGGTGACAGCATCCAAGTAGGCATGTCAGACAGTCCGTACCTGTACTGGCAGGAAAAAGAAGCAATTTGGAGGTCCCTGTACAAACTGGCTCTATTTTACCTGAGTTGCCCCCCCTCCAGTGTGTACTCCGAAAGATTGTTTAGTGCAGCCGGGAACCTTGTCAGCGAAAGGCGTAGGAGGTTGCTTCCACAAAATGTGGAGAAGATGATGTTCATAAAATGAATTATCAACTCTTCCAGGGAGACCAGCCTCCAGAACGTACAGAGGGACCTGTGGTTCCAGCAGGGACGAATTAATACTCTGTGAGGATGAGGATGTACACACTGAAGAGGGTGAGGAATCGGTGGATGAGGAGGATGAGGATGACATCTTGCCTCCGTAGAGCCAGTTTGTGCAGGGACAGATTAATTGCCAGCTTGTTTTGTGGGGGCCCAAACGAACCAATCATTTCAGCCACAGTTGTGTGGCAGACCCTGGCGCTGAAATGATTGGTTTGTTAAAGTGTGCATGTCCTGTTTATACAACATAAGGGTGGGTGGGAGGGCCCAAGGACAATTCCATCTTGCACCTCTTTTTTTTCTTTGCATTATGTACAGTTTGGGGCCTAGTTTTTCAATTCCATCCTGTCTGCCACTGCAGTTTCACGCCTAGATGGGTCACGTGTTTGTGCCGCCCACTCGTGTCGCTTAGCATAGTCATCCAGCTACCTCGGTGCAACCTTTTGGACATAAAAACACTATTGTGAGGTGTGAGGTATTCAGAATAGACTGGAAATGAGTGGAAATTAAGGTTATTGAGGTTAATAATAGCATAGGAGCAGAAAAACCTACAAATTCTGTGATTTTAGCTGTTTTTATGCTTTTTTTCAAAAAAATACAGATCCAAAACACAAAACCCAGAACCCAAAACACGGAAGGGTGGTTTTGGCAAAACCAATCCAGATCCAAAACACGAAGAAAGATCCAGATCCAAAACCAAAACACAAAACACGAAAAGTGGCCGGTGCACACCCCTAATATATATGTATACTTACAGAAGTGAATATAGCACCATTAGAATTTTCTGTATGTTTCTTTCTTTCTTTTTTTGTAATTTACAGCAAAATTAACAGAGAGGTTTATTAGAGAGCATTTTTACAAAGACTTCTCAAAAGTTCCAATCTGCGTCAAAATCTTAGCAAATAGCAACCAGTCGGACGTTGTTTTTTGCGGACGATGGCGGCCATTGACGAAGCAAAAAAGCACCCGCTGCACTGTGCAAAAGTAGCTTTGGACCTGCCATGCAAGAAAAAATGACCAACAGCGCTGTGGAAATACCCAAATAAATATTAGCAATGTAAATCAATGAATGATTATAGGAAATAAAGCACAATACTAAGAAAACTGTACCAGAATGAGATGAATGATATAAATCATATAATAAATAACAATTTAATATTACAAAAACAATACAGTAATAAAATCAAATAACATTGGCCAGTGTCACATACAATGATATAAATACACCTTATATAAATATAACCAATGTGACACTGAGAAAAATAGTCAGAATAACCGCAATAAGCCAATAACATCGGGGATTTTTGATGCAATATAAGAAAATTTGTGATTCCATATAAGTCTCTTTTTAGACTAACAGGGAACCTACAATATGTAGCCTTCAAAAGGTAAGAATGTGGCTGCTTGTGCTTTCTGAAAGCACAATTGTAGCAGCTTTAAACTCCATATACAGGAGTATTGCAACTTTTTAGTTGTGTTATCCAGATGCAGGGTGGGCGTATCTATAATGGGTGCAGGGTGTGCGGGGAACACGGGGGACCCCGCACCGCATACCCTACACCCATAGTATTACTTACCTCCGGAGTCCCACATCAGCGCGGGTGTCCGGCGCTGTAAAACTACTGGAAAATGGTCACGGCTGACATTTTTCCATAGTTTGCGCATGCGCAGTTCAGCCGCGGCCATTTTCCCGGTCACCTGTGCATACATTATAGACTCTGGGCACACTCTAGTGCCCAGAGTCTATAACTCCGACGCTGGTCGTGCACAGCTCAGTGCGCTACCGGCCGCCGGGGCGGAGAGGGGGGGGTCTGTGTCGGAGACTGCACATGGGCCCCCTCCTCTCTAGAAACGTCCCTGTCCAGATGTATACTTTTTAATGTGGATGGTGGGGATAATTGTCCACTAAAAGTATAAAGCAGTCTTAATAGATAGTGGTATCCTGCAATAATTGTACTTTGTGTTCACTCACCGGTGAATTTTATGTTCCATGGGACTCCCAAGGGGAACTCCGCTCTCACACGGGATGTGCTCCGGTTTCTGGCTCAAGCCTCGTATTGCGTGAGGCACCAGGATAGTTACCTGCAGGCTCCGTCTTGCTCTGGTTAGCACTGTTGGCACCAGTGCGCTGTTCCGGCTGTGAATCAGCTGCTAAGAAACTTCTTCTGTGCAGCTGTCTGTGACGTCAGCAGCGGCGTGGGGGCAGATTGAGACGGTTTTTAAACCAGAAACTCCACTTGGCTTGCCTGTCCAATAGACCACTCATGTGATAGACAGCGGCTTCTCTCTAACGGCTAAGTCTGTCCGTCTCTAGCAGGCAATCACTGCATAACCCAGACTTGTAGCGGTGAAATAAAAAGAAAACAATGTCCAAAGAAGCTGACGCGTTTCTTCCCAACAGGGATTTCCTCAGAGGGCGTGTGACCTGCCATGCGCATCGATTAGCGTAAGTGCGCCCAGTGTTCTGCCGCAGCACAAAGTATTCCTGTGCAGGATGGCAGCATACTAGGCGGAGGTCGAGGGGAGGAGTTGGGTGGAGAAAGAAAGCTCCTTGTAAAGTGCGGGGCAGACGCGCCTGTACGCCCAGTTTTGGGGAACAGTGCAAAAGCGAGATATCGGTTTGCATCAGAGAATATTCGAAATGAGATAAGCGGGTGGATTTTTTAGAGCGTTCCTTGATGTATGAAGGGGCAGTAGCTATTTTCAGTCTGTAAAAGGGCTCAGAGCTGGCGGAGATCGGATCTTAATACTTTGAGTGGGATTCAACAACCAGGTATATACAATATGGCCAGTAGTTCATCAAACTGGACCTACAGTATATCCTACTGTTCAGGGTTCATGCTAAACAGACCAAATTGTGGCCAAATCAGACATACTGTAGATCTGTTTGTTGATTGGTTCGATCTGAGCATCCAGCTTGGACATATTTGTGTAGCCCAGTGTGGCACACGCTTAAGGTGCGTACACACTGGGCGATAAAGTGGACGACTGAACGATAACGATATCGTTCAGTCGTCCACTTCATCGTCCATTGTTAAGCCCAAAAAGATGAACGATAACGACGACGCACGTTCCCGCGGGTCGTTCGTCATCATCGTTCATCGGGCTGACATGCAGGCCAACCTGACGATGTCGTCAGGTTGCTGCATGTCAGGGAATGGGGGAGAGAGCCCGGCCCTGAATGATATCGTTAATGATATCGTTCAGCGGCTGTGCTCCTTGTCATGAACGACATTGAGCACAGCCTGCCGGGGACACACTACACGATATCGCTCAGGGAGCATATCGTGTAGTGTGTATGCACCTTATCACATCTAACTGGTCAGTGCTCAGGCTGAACAATAAGATTCTATAGAGCACAAGCAGTTCAGTCAACTGATGACCGTAAACGCTGGAAGATTACGGCCCTGTTCCTAACTGGATTTTCATCTCTCCTGATTCATGCATGATGATTTTAGACACCCAAAATAAGGAAATTGAAGATACAACAATTCAATGCCCATACAACTGGATTGCAAACTGTTGGGGTGTCGATTTTTTTAGATGGATGGATTGGGGTCTGTTAGTAAAAAAATAATGATGGGAAAAAAAAGCACATCAGTAGCAGCAAGACATGCAAATATTTTATTGTGTCTATAATACCCTAGTACAGTAGGTCATCATCTGATTTTGTGAAGCCAAAAGAGGTTTGGTAAAAGTTAGTTTGTAGTTCCAAATTTACAGAGTTAAACTTGTTTTGTTATCATTTTTGATGAGGGTACTCCTTTGGCTGCAGGTCACACAAAGTAAAGCAAAGAACAGGAAATTCTGACATATAAAAAAGCAAAAGGAAATCAGCAGCTCTAAATATTGTAAGAAAGACAATAACATGGTGCTATGGGCCTGATTCAGAGCCGGACGCTATTTGCGGACGGTCGTTCCAAAAAAGGGGCCGGTTATTTAAATTGAGCGCTCGCTCTTTGCGGTTTGTTGACGCCTCTATGTCTGAGCGAGCAAACGAAAAATGCGCTCGCTATTTTGTAAAGACGCCCCTTTGCCGTTCGCATCACACGTCATCTCCGGTATTTATTAGATTAATCGGGTACACCGAAAGGCATCTGAACTGCTCGCAGTGCTTGTGGTAGGTTTTTTTCTTTCCCCTAATACTGCGAGCAGTTCAGGCTAAAAGACAACCAAGTGACGTGGTCGATGACGCTGCTTTACTAATTATGCACTCCCATTAAACGCCCTTTTGACCGTTTGGCACGCCTGCGTTCGGATCTCCACTCCCCCATTTTCAAGCACCTTCCCCTGTTACCACCCACAAACGGTACATTCTGTCAATCACATTAGCAGCCCTTCGCTGTTTTGCGAGCGCACGATTTCCGACCGCAATGACTTGTTTGCGCATGCGCATTGCGACTCATATGCATGCGCAGTTGTGTGAACATCGCTCAGAGCGAACGAGCGGCCGCTTACGAGCGGCTCTGAATCAGGCCCCATTTCCGCAACAGTAATGTAACTAATAGCAAACAAATAGATGTTTGCATTCATTTTGCAATCTTTACCACCAAAGAACATTTATAAGGCTCAACACTACATTTATACACATTTGGGTAAGTTTGCTAAAGCGCATGGCTGCAAAACTATTAGCATTGTAGAAGTATCTGTTGTGTCACAGGAAGTGACCTCATGTTTGTTTGGTATCTGCCACAGAAGTTCCCCCGGCGGCCATGTTGGTTATGGAGTCTGTGGCAGCTCAGGTGTCCGGTCAATAAAGAATTTGTTCCACACGAATTTAGATTGCTCATAGTAACCGATCAAATTCTGGCTATCGTTTATCTGGTACATTCTACAAAATGACAGCTGGAATTTGATTGGTTGCTATGAGCAAGAGATCCACTTTTGCACATACAAGAACTTTAGTAAATTGAACTGATTGCCAGATGGCTGTAATGTATCAAGACAATCCCCAAATGTAAAGGCCCCCATACATCAGAGATTCATTGCAGCAATCATGCAATTTGCAGTCGATTGTGTATAAAAATCTTTCCCTTTTTCAATCGATTGTGGCAATTCTGCAAAATGCAATCGATTGAAAAAGGGAAAGATTTTTATACACAATCGATTGCAAATTGCGCGATTGCTGCAATCAATTTCTGATGTATGGGGGCCTTAATGATGGCTGTTCTTGCCTCTTTCATCACGTTTGTGATTTTTATTTAATAGATAAGAAAAATAGGAAGGTACAGGAATATTTTAATAATCTCTATCAAGTTTTTTTGCTCACATCTCCGCGCTCTCCTGATTTTGAAGGAAAGTGTCGGTTTCGATTTACACCGATGTTATTCCAACGTCTTCACTTTCTATCCCACCTTCACAGAGCAACTCAAAAGCGTTTCCTCCGGGCTGTGTATGCATTATCCTAGTGTGAGACAGATCCCATTCCCCCAGAGGCTGGCTTCACTTTCTCCATTGTCAGGGACTTTTCCTGCTTGGGGATAATGCATCACCGACATTTAATGTGATGAGAAACACAAAGAGATAAATGGATTGTACAGACATATGATGGCTGTGTTTACCCTCGCTAGCCATGCTCACTTGGGATGTTGTCAAAAGGTTAACAATTGCAATATTGACATTCATAATGTCACATTACATCACAGTTATGATGTCAACATTGCTAAAATGTCAGTAGACAACGTGACAACATTCTCAGAATGCCGACATGTGAGGGTTAGGCTGCAGACAGGAGGGTTAGGATTAGGCTGCTGGGGGAGGTTACAGTTTAGCTGTGGTAGTGGGGTGTTAGGGATAGGCTGCAGGGGGGTTAGGCTGCAGGGGGAGGTTAGGGTTATTCTGCGGGGGCTGGGTATTAGGGGTAGGCTGCAGGGGGGTTAGGCTGCTGGGGGAGGTTAGGGTTATTCTGCGGGGGCTGGGTATTAGGGGTAGGCTGCAGGGGGTGAGGCTGCAGGGGGAGGTTAGGGTTATTCTGCGTGGATGGGTGTTAGGGTTAGGCTGCAGGGGGAGGTTAGGGTTATTCTGCGTGGGATGGGTATTAGGGTAGGCTGCAGGGGGGTGAGGCTGCAGGGGGAGGTTAGGGTTATTCTGCGGGGGCTGGGTATTAGGGGTAGGCTGCAGGGGGGTTAGGCTGCAGGGGGAGGTTAGGGTTATTCTGCGGGGGCTGGGTATTAGGGGTAGGCTGCAGGGGGGTGAGGCTGCAGGGGGAGGTTAGGGTTATTCTGCGTGGATGGGTGTTAGGGTTAGGCTGCAGGGGAGTGAGGCTGCAGGGGGAGGTTAGGGTTATTCTGCGTGGGCTGGGTATTAGGGGTAGACTGCAGGGGGGTGAGGCTGCAGGGGGAGGTTAGGGTTATTCTGCGTGGATGGGTGTTAGGGACAGGCTGCAGGGTGAGGGTAGGGTTAGGCGGCAGGGGGGATAGGTGCTAGGGTTAGGCATTAGAGGGAATGTTACCGGTAGGGATTTGGGTTAGGGGAGAATTACTTACTGGAACGCCGGAGGAACACAGCTGTGACCTGAGAGTCACAGTCACATGACCGTCGTGACTCGGAAGCCGCGCTGGAGCTGATGCAGGCATCACGATAAGGTAAGTAACCAATAGGCCAGCAGGTATATGTCAACATTCTTTCTAACAGGTCAAAGCAGTATAAGTTTATATGTTTAATGGATCTATACTGTTATACATTAAGGGCCAGTCGGACACAGAGCGGGCGCAGGTGCGGGTGTCTGCAGCAGCCAGATCCACTGCCTTATGTCAGTGCTTGTCGCCTTCATGTATGTGGTTACAACGCCCACTGTTTTCCCGTCCACAGCCACAGCTGCCATTACTATTATTGGCACTTACATCTACTGTACCTCATGGTGGCTGCAGAAGATCCGCTCTCGTGTCCTCGGTCAAGGTGCGTATTCATGTTGTGGAGCTTACGCAGTCTGTGACTCCTTTCATCAGCGCGTGCGCAGTCTGCCGATAATCACTGCATGTGTCCGACATAAGAATTAGACCCTACATAGCTAAGTACTGTATTGGTGGGAAGAGGAGAGTATAGGACAGCGTATCACTAGGCAGGGCCTGGGTGTGTGGCCACGCCTCCCCAGCGACATGACCATACCCCCATCATTAAGTGGCTCCACCTTCTGTCCCACGTTCCAGTGCTCCAAACTTGGGAAGTATGCACCGTCTCACCTCCCACTCCCATTGGCTCCTCACTGTTGTATCATCATAGGTCTGATGGCTATGGTATATGTTTACTTTGTACACTACGGGCCTCATGCAGTTTCCTGCGAGATGCAGGTACAGGTGCGATTCCGGCCCACGTTTTTTTAAAGCAGTGATCATTTAAAAAGGCAAAACCAACCTAGCCTGGCCAGGGTGCATCGCTTGCGGCCACGCCAGGCTGTGCGTTCCCTGGCATGGTCGCAAACAATGCCACCAACCCAGGGGGATTAACTTCCAGCAGCCACCAATCGCAGAGGGACTGCTGGGTCACTCTGCATCCTTGCACCCTCCCCCCGTGTCTGCCATGCAGCTGATCACTGCTGATCGGGCAGCCCAGCGGCACCCTCCACCCTGCAGCTGCAGAGAGGAGCGGCCACCAGGGAAATGTAAGACAAGCCGGTGGCGTCACTCACCCTTGTGACACGCGGTGCGGACCCTGGAGAGGATAGTAGCGTACTCTGTAGAATAACGTGCAGTACTCGGCTCCTGACACAGTGAGGGAGCCGGCACTGCACACAGGCTGCTCCTCGGGGGACAGTCCACATTATAAAGCATACAAATACCAAATTAATCCAATGGAAAACTGCGCAACAGGGGCTGCAAAGTGGGAAATGTCAATGGGGAGATCACCAACCCCCAAATAAAGTACCAACCAAGCACAAAAGCAGACAAACCCAACCTCTGCGCACTCCAGACAAGTAATTGATGTACACAATAGAAAAAATTATACCAAACTCAGAATTTCAATCTTCCTGAGGGTAGGGAATGTTCAGCGTAGTGGGTTGTATTGCAGCTCTTCTTATATGGAATCTTGCAAAAAATTAAGAAAAAGAAAAGAAAAAAACAAAATGGTGTAGTAGATCATGACAAGATCTTTCGTAAACAACAATGGGGCGTGACTTCCCCCCCTTAATTCCAAAAGTGAAGGTGATCGTACCGTACTCACGTTAAGGTGTTACGGATTCCTCATATCAAGGTATCTTTAAATGGGAAGTCTTGTCGCCAATGTGCAATTTATCCAGTAATGGTGCTCGTCCTCGTGAAACGTGAAATATGGTATGGAAAGATGGCCGTACCCAACTCACACTTCAAGTTGGTTCATATGCTCATGAAGGTATCTTTCAAGTATGGCAGTCCCGTTCCTCTGTATCACCCGCTATTTCTTCCAGCTTGCTCATGGATGCTCACACACAGCCAGGACTCGGAAGCAGGAACTCAGAGTCACAGCACATTATAAAGCACTTTCCAGTCCCATCAAATCTTCTTAGGAGGTATCAAAACCGATTCCCCTTTCCTGGTGGCTAAGATAGGATCTCTGCCACAAGCAGGCTTCTCACTAAGGGACCTATTTATCATTAAATATTTGCGGCATATTCCCCATAAACACTCATTTTTGGGGGATACCCATAAATATTTAGTATTGCCCAGATGTATTATGGAGGGGCGGCAGCAGATATCTGCTGCGGCCCCGCTATTTCCGAGAGCTGCCGCAACCCCCGTAGGTTTCTATGGGGGATGCAATGCTATCGGATTTACCAAGCGGCAAAGCATTCCGGATCTTGGCCCCCGCAGCCAGCATCATCTGTGTATGGCATTGTGCTGCTGTAGCCCATGGGCAACACTTCGTAAAATTTAGAACCCTCCCTGGCAATGGCCGCCTCACATGCGTGGTCTGCCTACGCAGGAGTCCAGCACAGGAGTGAAGAGACAGTCCCGTCACTGAGAGAACATCGCAGGGACAGGCTTCTGTCTGATCCCCTATCCTGCAGGTGCAATTTCATACATGGCGGCACTAATATTGCGCCCAGATCGCATTGCGAATGCAATTATTGATAAATGGGCCCCTTAATGACCTAAGCCCCCTGAGCTTTTTGTTAGTTGTCTCTTTTTTTTTGTGTTTATATTTTATTTACAGTACTATAGTTGGATATGAGATAATTTTGTGAGTGCTGAATAGTATTACGATATTCTGTCTATTGATCTTTTTTTTAGTGTTTATATTTTATTTACAGTACTATAGTTGGATATGAGATCATTTTATGAGTGTTGAATAGTATTACGATATTCTGTCTGTTGATCTTTTTTTTGGGAGTATGTTTTATCTATGACCCACCTTCATTTATCTTTCTGCTGCGTGGACTCAAATGGCGCCTTTGGGTAGGCGTTAGAACATTCGTATTAGTTTTGAGCTGATTGTATATCTTTGGTACATATGTATCTGTGACAGAGGTTCCCAAAGTCCGCCATTACAGTCCACGTTTTAGGGATATCCATGCTTGAGCACAGGTGACTTAATTAGTACCTCAGTCCACTGAATTTAACCATCTGGAATCAAGCTTGGATATCCCTAAAACATGGACTGTAATGGCAGACTTTGGAAACCTCTGATCTATGATATAGGGGCCTATTCATCAAGTGATAAATGGCCCAGTAACCATGCGGAAGCGCAAGTTTCCGCATATTTAAGTTACCGGGCCATTCATCATGAGGGGTCCAATAGGACTTCTTTGGCATTCAGCAAAGTCTGAAAACTGAAAGTTTGCTGCCGAGAACAAGCGCCATCTTCAGATGGCGCTTGTTCTCGGATCCCCGCTCATATGGGAAAGAGTTCTGGGGATGCAAAGAGGGATCCGAGCGGACGCACTTGTAGCCGGGACGATGGGGAGCAGGTTAGTAACGCAGCTACAGAAGTAGCTGCGTTACTAACAACGGGGACAACTGCTTTTTGGAGCAGTTGTCCCCTCACCGGAGCAATGATGAATTGCTCCTGTGTCACGTTTTCCCCACTGCGAGTTCAATACTTCATCATCAGAGGCCATACGGTCTTCGATGATAAATAGTCCCCATAGACTTTATTTCTTCATATCCTCTATTTTTGATGTCATTGTGGTCTTTATATTGTCTTAAGTTATACATTATATCTGCCATCACTGTTGTATTGTACTCTTTTATTTTGTTTGGGTGTGTTTCAAACATTTTCAATAAATGTTACCTAATTACACATATATACACATATATATTATATATATATATATATATATATATATAATGTGCGTGTATGTGTATCAGTGATGCGCGGTGAGGTCAATGGCTGGGGATTCACACATATAAAAACAGTTTTTATCAAAACTCTGGAGCATGACAGGGAGTATGACAGGGGAGGCTCTGCCTACCCTAGCTGTACATCCTGATGTGTGTAAATATGTGTGTGTGTGTGTGTGTGTGTGTGTGTGTGTGTGTGTTTGTGTGTGTGTAAATATATATGCAGTATGTGTGTGTGTAAATTAGGGATGTGCAGGCTCGGATTAGTTCGGTTTTGCACGCCTGGTTCGGATTTTTTCCCTCCAAAAAACGGGACTCAGAAAGAGGCAAAACGTCATCTTTCATGGACAAACATCATCATTCCTGGACAAAATTCCAGGAATGATGATGTTTGTCCATGAAAGATGACGTTTTGCCTCTTTCTGAGTCCCATTTTTTGGAGGGAAAAAATCCGAACCAGGCGTGCAAAACCGAACTAATCCGAGCCTGCACATCCCTAGTGTAAATATATAATATATGCATAGATGTGTAAATACTATATATATGTATATAATATAATATAATAATATATACTGTATATGTGTATATATACATATGTGAATGTAAATATATATGTCTAGATGTGTATATATACTGTATATACTGTATATATATTTATATACATACTGTGTGTGTGTAAATGTGTATATAGAAAATTATTCATTCTAGTGTGTTTGCCCAGGAGTGTTTTATGTACATGCTACATTATTGCATGTTTACAAAGTACTTTTGGTTTTTGTTAATATCCCTATATTTCTTTATGGCTGTGAGAACATCCTGTACAATGTGACATGGACAAGAGATCCTGGGCCTCATCCATTATGGATCACAACTGGAACAGCGTACGCATTGCAGTGAATGACGGCTACGCTGCGACCGCAATAGCGATCTGTAGTGAATCAGGCCGCCTGTCACTGTACAGCAGGCGATGTGACTATTATACAGTAGACCATGGACAGGCCAGCTTTTCTGCTCCCACCTCGGTATTTCTTATACACTCTGTAATGGAGAATGACTGTGCTATGGCTTCCTAAGTGATCCTGAGACACCAAGGACAAACATTTGAAGTCTGATACCAAAAAAACACATCGGCAAAAATCAATTTACAGTCAGGGAAGCTTGCAGGAAGGAGACCCCATGGGGAGCTGTGTAACGCTGGGGAAGCACACTGTGAAATGGTTGGAGAAATTCTAGCTCGCCCTGTAGCCTGAAGTGTTTTATACATGTCCTGGTAACACAACAGGCAGCCACAGAGCTGGCATCAGATAAGGGACAGATATTTACATAGCCAAGAAAGGACATCATGCATTGTCAATACAATCACAATTACAGAGCTGCCGTATATCCCCGGGGGACATTAAAATTTTATTACATGTGTCACACGCAGCCGCATAATAATATATATTACTTATTTCTTCCACCCTTTCGTCTGAGCCCTAAGTCCAGTGATTGCCTCTGTGACACACACAATCTTTTACAGCATGTTTCAGAAACCATTAACACATTACTACGATGCTATGTACATACTAATGAGGTCAGTGCAGCTCTGCTCTCTCCCCGGCTGCTTGCATACATGTGTGTGTATCTATGTGTGTATGTAGCAAAGCGCACTGTGGAAACATCGCAAGCCATTTAGTTACATTGGGACATCTTTTTTTTCTCTCATCTGAACATTGCTACAATTGCTATTTATTATCAGTGACTAGAGACGTTGTGAACAAATTGGGCCCTCCTGATCTGTCATAAAACACCTTTCTTGCAGCCATTGGCGTTAGGTGTATACTTACGAGTTGCAGATTATGAGAAAATTTTTCATTTAATTATTTGCATGTATGTTTATATAAGTTATGAATTGATTTCATGTGGTTTACCCAGTACAAGCTACGTATGTGTTTTTATACACCCAGGAGTTGATTATAAACGTTTGGATATATTTTTATTGAGATTTAATATTTGAATAAAGTATATTGAATACTCCCTGACTTGTGTCAATAGGCGTCGCCTACTTTCTTTGTGTGTATTCTATTATTGTTGGAAGTCCGGCAGTACTTCCTGTAGGTGTGCTGCATTTTACACAAGGAAGGGAGATTTACAGCACACACATTTTGGCACTTGGGTTATTTCTTGTAATGTACTTGTCTTCTTGCACAGTTGTGCACCGGGGCCTCCCACTTCTCTTTCTACTCTGGTTAGAGCCTGTTTGTGCTGTTCTCTGAAGGGAGTAGTACACACCGTTGTAGGAAATGTTCAGTTTATTGGCAATTTCTCGCATGGAATAGCCTTCATTTCAAAGAACAAGAATAGACTGTCGAGTTTCACATGAAAGTTCTCTTTTTCTGGCCATTTGGAGAGTATAATCAAACCCACAAATGTGATGCTCCAGATACTCAACTAGCTCAAAGGAAGGCCAGTTTTATAGTTTCTCTAACGAGCAAACCCATTTTCAGCTGTGCTAACATAATTGCACAAGAGTTTTCTAATCATCCATTAGTCTTCTAATCTGCTTAGCAAACACAATGTACCATTAGAACACTGGAGTGATGGTTGCTGGAAATGGGCCTCTATACACCTATGTAGATATTCCTTTAAAAACCAGACGTTTGCAGCTAGTATTGTCATTTACCACATTAACAATGTATAGAGTGTATTTCTGATTACTTTAATGTTATATATAGAAACCGTTGTAATTCCTACACCGTTCACCTGATTTGGATGTAATTACCCTCAAATTAAATCTGAAAGTCTGCAGTTAAAGCACATCTTGTTTGTTTTCATTTCAAAGCCATTGTGGTGGTGAATAGAGGCCAAAATATGAAAATTATGTCAATGTCCCAATATTTATGGACCTGACTGTATATCTGGTATGTGTATACTCAGGTCAGCTTGTGGGTATACTGTAATTCTGTGGTACTGTTCTGGGCTGTGCTATGTACCATGTCAGAACGAAAAAAACTACGTCACCGAGGTGCAAACTACCTCCAGTCAAGAAGGGGTTAATGTCAAAGTAAGGGCACCGGCATAAAAGTACGATTGCCTGGTGATAGGGTTACCGCTGTAGGGTCATGGCTTTATAACACGAGACTCTTGCTGGAATGGAATAGATCAGTGGTTCTCAAACTCGGTCCTCAGGACCCAACACAGCTCACATTTTCCAGGTCACCCAGCAGGTGCACAGGTGTATTTATTACTCACTGACACATTTTAAAAGATCCACAGGTGGAGCTAATTATTTCACTTGTGATTCTGTGAGGAGATCTGGAAAACATGCACTGTTTGGGGTCCTGTGGACCGAGTTTGAGAACCTGTGGAATAGATGCATGAAAACCTGAGATTGTATCTGGCAACCCTACAACGCAGACATTTTGGGCGGCTGATTCATAGTGCCGATATGAGCGCAGTTGTCTGATGTTTTAAATACTGCGCACTGTCCTTCAGTCCCGATTGTTGCCACACCAGACACAGAACGTATTTGGATGCAGGGCTTGTGGTTTTCAGTGAGCGTTCCTGGGAAGTAACGGGGGTTGGGTTAGGTAGGCGCGGACGTGTCACTGAGAGCGGATGCGTCTACAGACGCACTACCGCTCACACAGGACGCTGTAGTCAGATGGAGAAATTGCACATGCCGTAGATCTGGTGAAAGTTTCGATGGTGCGCCAATGGCGGATCCGATGGTGCGTGGATCGTCACGTTGGCATCTCACCCTCGACGCAGTCACCCACAGCATTAGCATATTGACACAGACGCAGCTGGACATGGATGTGCATAGTACAAGGGGCAATTCAAATAGGTACGAGGGCTGCAAGTCGCCGACACTCTTAACTGTTTTTACGGCACATATGTCCCATTGCCCGGTTGCCACCCAGTAATGCCAGCCGTCACAGAAATAAGCCATATATAGTTATACATACGAGTCAGAATGGATCGTTCTCAGTGTTGCGTATGCAGTAGCAAAATGTGTGTGCAGTTGACTAAAAATCCCCAGATAGAGATCTCTATAGATTGTGGTTCTGAGCTGGTGCTGATGCCGCTGACTCAGGTGCGGTACCAGATAAATAATACCCGCTGCTTGGTCCTTACTTTGTGCCGCCGGAATCCTGAAAGCGATCGCTATTCTTTAGGCTGAATCATAAGGAAGGTAGAGGGACACCACCCATCCCCCATCCCACCATCAGAGGAACAATATTACACACACATCCGCCCTCCCCCCCTTCTAAAAAAAAAAAAAAAAAAGTTCCAAAAGCATGAGACCAGGGAACAGGGTAAATGGATTGTACCATACATCTCCTGAGCATATAAAGTATAAATCATTTATAATCACTACTAATGAACCTGTAATGTCATTTGCTGAGGTGTAACCAGAATAAATGTATTCTCCCTGCTTAATTTATACTATCTGAGGATGATTTACAATTATGAATACATCCGATGTACAATACATGAAATATCTGCCATTAATAATTTATTCTGCGTGGTTAATTACTAATGACTTTGATTATTATTGCTTATCTAAATGGTCTTTCTGAGAAGTGCTTCATTATATTACCATACTTTAAGACAGTACATTATTTTGGTAGGTTAACATTTTCCCACCTCTTTGTATTAATTTCCATTGTTATACATTAAATAAATAACATACAGTTAATAAGATATCCCTTAACAAGCTTTTCATTCTGAGATGATTGTGCTTACGTTACACAGTATATTTCTTGTTCTTTTTATCATCTTAATTATAATAATATACCCTTTATTTCTCAATCCCTTTACACATGTTAATGGATTTTCGACAGGTTTTACAGTCTCCTATTTATAACAGACTGAGGGGGTCATTCAGACCCGCTCACGAGCGCAGGACACTCGCAAGTGGGTCGATGTTCCCCCACTGCGCATGTGCACGACGGAGGGAGCTCCGTCGTGCACATGCGCAAGACCCGGCGAGCGACAGGCTCTCCAACGCTCCGGGTCTCGCACCAAAGGGGGCATGCTGTCGATGTTGCTTGACAGCACGCCCCCTTTGGTGGGCGTGCTAGGGGCGTGCCTGCCAGATGGAGGCGTTCCCATGGGAACGCCTACCGTCTGAAGCCGGCCCCACTGACGTCACAAGTGATGTCAGTGGGAGTGATTTTGGCTCTGATAGAGCCAAAATCACTCCAGGGTTTGCGGCAGCGAGACCCTACCGCAGGGTCTCCGTCGCAAGCCCGATCATGGACGCTCGCTATAGCTGTGGGTGTGGGTGGCGAGCGTTCTGGACAGAGCGTTCAGCTCTGAATCAGGCCCTGAGCTGTAACTAAACTTTTCGGTGCCCTGTGCCAGAGAGCACATTGGTGCCCCTCCCCATTTTTTAAATAGGGACATAAGTTAGTGCACCTGAATAAGGACCATGGCTTCATGGGGAAGAGATAGGGGAGGCCAGGAGGTGCTGGGGATAAAAGAAGAGGAAGCTACAAGTGAGAATAATAATAAACAGGAAAATGGACCGGCCCAAACAGCACCCCCTGCCATGCGGTGCCCTGTGCCATGGCACTGGTCGCACTACCCTAGTTACAGCCCTGATAACAGATATTACAGTTCATTTATCTCAATTACACTAAGAAAATTTAACAACATTCATTATATTAAAATAAATATAGCAACACATAAGAGTACATTGTACAGTAATTCTGCACTCATAACTTTTTGTTACCATAAAAAGACAGTTTTCCTTTAGATAAAATGACCGGGACGTACACATTTACAGAGAATGTTATGTAGCAGAAGATAGGGCCTGATTCAGCAAGGAACGCACAGGAGAGAACGCACGAACTTGGCCGATGTTTTCACATTGCGAATGCATATGCACCGCAATGCGCGTGTGCGAACTAGCCAGTTTGATCGGGTTATGGTACGCAGACTGCACGGAATGTGTTCGCAGGCCCTTCTAAAATTGATTGACAGGAAGTGCCGTTTGTGGGTGGTGACGGGGGGTGGTCAGGCGAACGCAGGCGTTATAACGCCGTTATAGGGACGGGCTTAATTGAGGCAGTGCAGTGGCATACGCAGCCATACCGTAAGCTGTACACAGGAAGCGGGCAAAATCCTGCGGCAGGTCAGGTCAACCACTGTTATGCATAATGGGTCCGATGGTTCTCGATGTTAGCGATGTTTACGCTGTCTTGCGTGCTGATCAGGCTGTGAGTAAAGGGAGATGGGTGGCTTAGTACGGGGCTGGGCGTCTGCATCCTGTGCTGCGGTCTCTGTGCGTAAGCATTGATTAGCATATTCTCGCAGCGGACGGGTGAGTGCGTCTGCATCCATCCGTTCCTTGCTGAATCAGGGCCTCAGTCCACATCTTGATGGGCTGTGGATCACTAGGTCTACAATAAAAAGGTAGACAATGTTTAAGTAAACAATACAAGTTAGACAGGCAATAGGTCGGCAGGGTCATTAGGTCGACATACTAAAGGTTGACTAGTAAGAAGGTCGACAGGGTCATTAGGTCAACACACAAATGGTCGACACATGTTGTTGTTTCTTTTCTAGCCCTAATATTCGCCCTAACCTTAACCCTCCCCTTAGTGTCTAAAGGGGCACATCCACTGTGTGACTAGTGAAGGACTGAACGATATCATTATCGTTCAGTCGTTCATTAAACTTATATCATTAAACTTATTTCGATATATCGTTGAGTGCAGGTACCCTCCCTCATCCCTGAACATGGTCAATCTGTCGTTATGGGTAGATTGACCGGCATGTTCAGGCGATGATTGATGTCGGAAACGACCAGCGGGTGCGCACATCGCTGGTCGTTTCTGACATTTTAGTGCCCGATGCATGCACAATTAATGAGCGATTGAACAATAACAATATTGTTCAATTGTTCATTAATTTCGTCTAGTGGATGTGCGCCATAACTGTAAACCTTCTCCCTGGTGCCTGACCCTAACTGTCCCTTCTAGTGGCTAACCCTAACCCTCCGGTAAGTGCCTAACCCTAACCCTCCGGTAAGTGCCTAACCCTCCCTCCTGATGCCTAACCCTAACCCTCCGGTAAGTGCCTAACCCTAACCCTCCGGTAAGTGCCTAACCCTAAACCACCGGTAAGTGCCTAACCCTCCCTCCTGGTGCCTAACCCTAACCCTCCGGTAAGTGCCTAACCCAGACCCTACAAAAAAAAAAAAGTGTCGACCTAATGACTCTGTCGACCTTCTTACTAGTCGACCTTTAGTGTGTCGACCTTCAGACCATATAACCTAAACATTGTCTACCTTTTTACTGTAAACCTAAAGACCGGATACCATCCTGATGATGGGAGGTAATGAATGGATGTTCAATAGCTGAGGTTGGATCTTGTTTGCAATTCGATTGTGTACGCCATTAACATTTCATGGCTGCAACTTACCCCTGGCATTCGCCAACTGAGAGAGTGCACTGAGCTGACCACTTGACAACCACTCGTGGCACCACTAGTGTAGCACTGCACAGTGGTTGAAAAATGCTGGTGTAGAGTGACATGATGGGAGACACATAAAATTCTCTGGAGGTAATTAGGTTTAGAACTGGCATGAGTTCTACCTAATTACCGGGGGAATTCATCATTCCTCCTCTCCATAAGTATCTATTCCGGAAAGCTGAGAAACCAAATAAGACTGCACTAATGTAATACTAAACTACTGGACCGTGAGATGGCAGAAAAACAACAACAGTCAGGGCTTCTTGTTTATCAAAAATCATTTTATATTAAACACATTTAATACAATTGACCATAAATCACGTATTAAAAAGTAACACAATAATAACAATAACCGCGGTTATATTAATAACTCAATATTGAAACCTAAATCTTGATACTTTGTAAAAACGCCTTCTTGGAGCAAAAATCGGTGTTACTCCAATATGCTTGGTATTAATCCGTTTGAATGGGTTCGGAGGTCAGAAGAATAGAAAATCCGTGTGCAATGGAATGCACAAAATGTAACATATAGGCCCTGATTCAGAGCCGCTCGCTATTTGCGGTCGTTCGTTCTAAAACAAGGGGTGGCTATTCAAATGAACCGTTCGCTAATTGCGGTCTGTTCACGCCTCTAAGTCTGAATGAGCGAGCAAAACTTGCGGTTGTAATTTTGAAAAATACGCCCCCTGGCCGCTCGCACCATACGTCATGTCCGCTATTTATTAGATTAATCGAGTACATCGAACAGCGTATGAACTGCTCGCTATTCTTGTGGCTGGTTTTTTCAACCGCAGTTCTGAGTAAAAAAAAAACAAGTGACGTGGTCAATGACGCTGCTGTATTAATTATGCACTCCCTTAAACCACCCGTTTTAACCTTTAAGCACGCCTGCGTTCGAATTCCACACCCCTGTTTTCAAGCACCTTCCCCTGTTACCACCCACATACGCCTCCTTCTGTCACTCAAAATAGCAGGCATTCGCTATATAGCGAACAAACGATTTTCGTCCGCACTGACTGGTTCACGCATGCGTATTAAAATCCATACGCATGCGCAGATGTGTCGAACATCGGTCAGAACAAACGAGCGGCCGCTTACGAGCGGCTCTGAATCAGGGCCATAGTTCCTATGTACCAGGAATAGCAAGCTGGCAGAGAGTTTTTACCCCAAGTTAGGCATAGTTACCACACTGGGTCCGTCTGTCTTATCCGGAATCATGTAAGCGGGGTGCGCTGCACCAGCAGTCTCTCCGTCTCCCATTCCCGGACAGCTGATAGAGTCACGTGAGTATCTCCGGAGTTCAATTGCAACCCAGCGGGATTAAGGAAATAGCTTGCCGTATCACCTCCGTATATATCCAAAAGTACTCCAGTACTGAAGTGCACTTGACACACTTTTTGGTGCTAGTATTTGGGGGTCCACTGGCGCGTTTCGCCTCTTAGCTTAGAGAGGCTTTTTCAAAGAGTTTATTTCTATTTTTATTTAGTAATTTATTTATGGTTTATTAGCGCTGAGCTCATTGGTTTGGTTTTCTGTATTCCGAAAAGCTGTCATTTTTGCGATGAACGCCTTGTCGAAAAATAGATACTTCTCCCCGTCTACTCTAACTTACCGCAGCCGTAATCAGTGCTGCGCATGCGCCGTTACATCTGTAAAAGCAGTGCATTCGCAGCACTGCCTACAGCTGCGGAAATTCTGTCCCCCCCAAACCTCCCCTCCGCTCACCTCCCCCCTGTCCCCCACTTACCTGCCCACTGCAGCCGCCTCCGGCTCCATCTGCTGTGCTGACACTGTGTTCTCCCGGCAGAGCAGAGTAAAGTTTAGAAAAAAGAAAAGGTTTTTTTTTTTTAACTTTACTGTGTTCTGCCGAGAGAACACAGTGGGTCTCATTCAGACCCACTCGCGAGCGCAGGACGCTCGCAAGCGGGTCGATGTTACCCAAATGCGCATGCGCACGATGGAGGCTGCTCCATCATGCGCATGCGCGAGACCCGGCGAGCGACGGGGTTGCCGTCGCTCGGGGTCTCGCTACAAAGGGGGCATGCTGTCGATGGTGAGTGACAGCACGCCCCCTTTGGTGGGCGTGACGGGGCGTGGCTACCCAGATGGAGGCGTTCCCATGGCTCTGACAGAGCCAAAATCACTCCAGGGCTTGCGGCAGCGAGACCCTACCGCAGGGTCTCATCGCAAGCCCGATGGTCGCGATGGTCTTGACCATCGCGACCATCATCATGGACGCTCGCATAAGCTGTGGGTGGTAACCCACAGCTATGTGAGCGTCCAGAAGGCCGCTCCAAATTTAACTAGGACGGCCCTGTTTCAGAGCAAGCGCTCTGGTCAGAGCGTCCGGCTCTGAATCAGGCCCAGTGTCAGCACAGCAGACAGAGCCTGAGAAGCAACCAGAGCGACGTAGAGGGAGACGCCGTGTGACCTGCCCAGCTGATAGCAGGTAAGTGTAACCCGCTATACCCTACCTGTGGCGTATAGTAACACCATCAAATTCCGAAAATACATAATTTTCGGAATTTGATGAATAGCCTAATTTCTACATCACTGTACTAATGTACTAATGTATGGAGAGTGTGGAAATTAACGCAGGGGGACTTAACCAGGAGATATCAGTGATATCTCCTGTGCTAAGTGTGTTCATGAATACTAAAATAACAGTAATTAAGGAAAATGTCCTTAAAAATATTATTTTAGTGTTGATGAATTGGCCCTCAGTGAGGACAATGCTGCATGTAACAGGAGCAGTGACATGATGTGAGGAGGGAATGGAGGCAACAGGAAGCCACAGACAGAGTTATATAGTGGGAGGAGCAGGGTCCCCCCAGCAGCACAGAGTATATCAGGAGATGAGTGATTTGTTAGTGAGGACAGGGCTAAATGTAACAGGGGCAGTGACATGATGTGAGGAGGGGAAAGGAGGTAACAGGAAGCCACAGACAGAGTTATATAGTGGGAGGAGCAGGGTCCCCCAGCAGCACAGAGTATATCAGGAGATGAGTGATGTGTTAGTGAGGACAGGGCTGCATGTAACAGGGGCAGTGACATGATGTGAGGAGGGAATGGAGGTAACAGGAAGTCACAGACTGAGAGTTATATAGTGGGAGGAGCAGGGTGACCCAGCAGCACAGAGTATATCAGATGAGTGATGTTTTAGTGAGGACAGGGCTAAATGTAACAGGAGCAGTGACATGATGTGAGGAGGGGAAAGGAGGTAACAGGAAGCCACAGACAGAGTTCTATAGTGGGAGGAGCAGGGTCCCCCCGGCAGCACAGAGTATATCAGGAGATGAGTGATGTGTTAGTGAGGACAGGGCTAAATGTAACAGGGGCAGTGACGTGATGTGAGGAGGGGAAAGGAGGTAACAGAAAGCCACAGACTGTGGGGCCTATTCATCATTACTAAACATACGATGGAGGTAAGTAGGTTTAGAACTCCCATGGAGTTCTACCTAATTACCGGAGGAATTCATCATTCCTCCTCCCCATAAGTATCTATTCCAAAAAGCTGCCATTTTTGCGATGACAGCTTTTGGAGAAATAGATACTTTTCCCTGCTTTTCCTACCTTAGCGCAGTTGTAGTCAGTTCTGCGCATGCGCCGCTTCTAATCGCAGACGCGACATGCGCAGAATTGATTTCAGCTGCCGTAAGAATATGAAATTTATTTCTATTTGTAACTTTTCCCCATGTTCCCCCCGGCATCCACCCTGCTTCTGACTGAAGCATCTCCCCTCTGCACGTGTCAGTGCTCCAGCAGTAAGTGAACAGTTCATTATTAAGCTTACTTACAAGTGCCACCGGGGAGCAGAGGGGAGATGCTTCAGTCTGCAGCAGGATGGAGCGCCGGGGGGACACAAGTTATGCCGGAGCGTCGCGTGAGGTCCCGCAGTAGGCAGATCCGTGTCCTGCTGAGGAGTGGGCAGCCGCTGTCGGAAGAGTAGAGGGAGGGGGAGCGCACAGACGGTATGCAGTCGGGAAGCCGGCGGACCTAATCCCGCCGGCCGGCTTCCCGACTGCTTAATCCCGACGAGGGTTAAATGACAGGCGTCTAAATCTAGACGCCTGTCATTTTGCCGATGCCGGGAGACAGGCGCCCGGCATCCCGATCTAAGGGATGCCGGGCGCCGCGAGCGGACAGCCACGGGGGTGGGGGGGTTAGTTTTTGGGCTCCTGGGGGGGACTTAGGGTTAGGCACCCCCCCAGGAGGCTAGGGTTAGGCTAGGGGGCGGGAGGGTTGGGGTTTGGCACCCACGAGGGGGACGGGGGACTTAGGTTTAGGCGGCGGGGAAAGGGGGGTTAGGGTTAGGCACTTAGAAGGGGGGATTAGGGTTAGGCACTGGGGAGAAGGTTAGGGTTAGGCACCCCTAAGGGAGGGTTAGGGGAGGGAATTAGGTTAGTCAATACTTACCTTAGGGACGATCGGGATCTTCACCCATGTCGGGCAGCCGCTGTTGGGATTGCGGTAAATCATACAGATTCCGCACAGACTGGGGGAATATGTGCTATATAAGCTGCCATACCGTCTAAACAGCAGCTTTTTGGCGCTTTCGGGGGGCTGTACGCCATCTGCAGACGGCGTAAATTAACAGCATCAATTACCAAAAATCTAAGATTTTCGGTGTTTGATGAATACAGTAATTTCCACATCCCCATATTAATGTATAGGGAGTGTGGAAATGAACGGAGACTGACTTAACAAGGAGATATTTGTCATATCTAATGCGATAAGTCTTTTAATGAATACAACACATACATAAGTATGTGTAAACATACATGAAAAATGATACTTTAGGTTTAGTGAATAGGCCCCTGAGAGTTATATAGTGGGAGGAGTAGGGTGACCCAGCAGCACAGAGTATATCAGGAGATGAGTGATGTGTTAGTGAGGACAGGGCTGCATGTGACAGGGGCAGTGACGTGATGTGAGGAGGGGAATGGAGGCACTCACTGGAAGCAGAAGTGGTCACTCCGTCCCCCTCACAGTGCTCCCAGTGCACAACGTGACCGATCCCCCTCTCTTAGTACACAGCGACACTGCTCTACCAGCCATGGATATCTTTCCACGCATTCGCAAGCTGGGCCATACCCACGAAGTCCCTGATTCATCAGCATCGAAATTGTCTAAAAAAAATTTTTTTCCAAGACCTTAAATAACGTTTACACTTGCCGGACAGCTTGAGTTTCAGAAGTAGCTGGAAAAAAAACATGATTAGCACTGAAAACGGAAGGGAAAGCGAACGCTATTTAATGTATGATTTTAGTATCGTTGATAAATGAGCCTGTGAGAGTTATATAGTAGAAGGTGAAGGGTCCCCACCAGCACAGAGTATTTTAGGAGATGAGTGATGTGTTAGTGAGGACAGGGCTGCATGTGACAAGGGCAGTGAGGAGGAGACTGGGAGGCAGCAGGAGGCCACAGATTGGAGAGTTATACAGTGGAAGGAGCAGTATTTCCCAAAGCAGCACAGAGTATATAAGGAGATAAGTCATGTGCTTGTGAGGACAGGACTGCATGTGACAGGGGCAGTGACATAAAGTGAGGGGGGCATGGAGGCAGCAAAAAGCCAAAGACACAGTATATAGTGGATGGAGCAGGGTCCCCAGCAGCACAGAGTATTTCATGAAATTAGTGATGCGTTAGTGAGGACAAGACTGCATGTGACAGGGGCAGTGTCATGACCTGAGGTGGAGAATGGAGGAAAGTTCAGGCAGACTG
Source organism: Taudactylus pleione (assembly GCA_031769625.1). Classification (NCBI taxonomy): domain Eukaryota; kingdom Metazoa; phylum Chordata; class Amphibia; order Anura; family Myobatrachidae; genus Taudactylus; species Taudactylus pleione. Next base: position 3,252,496 of record JAUIMM010000325.1, read on the forward strand.
GGCTAGTAATTAGTCCTGGCATACAAAGATTGAACAGCCCACATGTGTACATTTTTTTTACACAGTCTAATGCTTGCAGTTGTGTCTATTGGCACCATTGCCAACTCTGTGCCATGCACACTGACTCTGTGGTACAAATCTGTTTTATTAAAAGTAGGGCTTGAAGGCATATTGATGCTGAGCAATCCATTTTAACATACGTTAATGCTGTTAATGGCCAGTAATGCTGTCAGGCAGAGCAGACCTTCTGGCAAATGCCAGTTTTCAGGTCCTGAAGAGATGCAGGGATCCAAAGACTGGAGAGCTGGGACCTTAACGGCACAAAGCACTGACACGAGTCTCCTATGACACAGATGCAGGGAAATGGTGGGGTCAGATGCACCTCTGCAGATCAAATCAACAACTCAGGAGGTTTATTAGACAAAGTGCTCTTAGTGCAAAACAATCTGCACATGACCTGACACGGCTAAAAATGTCTTTATGAAAACGAGCTCCCATTTATTGTAAGGTAAAATATAATTAGGTATTTGTATTACTCTGTGACCAATGTAACAAGCAGTAGTGCAGTATTTTCCCCTCAGGTGTATTAGTGCAGTGCAGTATTTTCCCCTCAGGTGTATTAGTGTAGTGCAGTATTTTCCCCTCAGGTGTATTAGTGCAGTGCAGTATTTTCCCCTCAGGTGTATTAGTGCAGTGCAGTATTTTCCCCTCAGGTGTATTAGTGCAGTGCAGTATTTTCCCCTCAGGTGTATTAGTGCAGTGCAGTATTTTCCCCTCAGGTGTATTAGTGCAGTGCAGTATTTTCCCCTCAGGTGTATTAGTGCAGTGCAGTATTTTCCCCTCAGGTATATTAGTGCAGTGCAGTATTTTCCCCTCAGGTGTATTAGTGCAGTGCAGTAGTTTCCCCTCAGGTGTATTAGTGCAGTGCAGTATTTTCCCCTCAGGTGTATTAGTGCAGTGCAGTATTTTCCCCTCAGGTGTATTAGTGTAGTGCAGTATTTTCCCCTCAGGTGTATTAGTGCAGTGCAGTATTTTCCCCTCAGGTGTATTAGTGCAATGCAGTATTTTCCCCTCAGGTGTATTAGTGCAGTGCAGTATTTTCCCCTCAGGTGTATTAGTGCAGTGCAGTAGTTTCCCCTCAGGTGTATTAGTGCAGTGCAGTATTTTCCCCTCAGGTGTATTAGTGCAATGCAGTATTTTCCCCTCAGGTGTATTAGTGCAGTGCAGTATTTTCCCCTCAGGTGTATTAGTGCAGTGCAGTAGTTTCCCCTCAGGTGTATTAGTGCAGTGCAGTATTTTCCCCTCATGCCTGCAGTTTGTGGTGCAGGGTTTGTGAGGCAAGGCCGAGTCCAGGATTTCTCTTCATCACGAGTCGGTCAGGGGGCAATTCTCTATGCGTTCTGCTCTATGTATCCAGCGCAGTAATATTATACACTCCTCATACTCACATGAGTTATAGGGGTAGAAGGCATCCGCCATTTAGCACACATTCTGCACCGTGAACGCAGTCGTAAATATTTTCCTCCGCGCATGTTTTTTTTATAGTGTGATTTTTTTTTTTTTTTTAATAAATGATCAGAAGGAAAAAGAGGAACAAAGCAGAACCTCAGGATCATAACAAAAGTATGATGTGCAATAATGATACACTATGGGGCAGATATAATTAGCCGCAGTGCTTACCGTGGCCGGATAACCTCGAGCTTTAACGTCCGGAGCTATTCGGTTATAAGCCCATTTCCTCCCGCGGTAAACCTGCGGCTAACATGCGTTAACCCATATCTTCATGGTTAAGTGCCGGAAGCTAAGGTTTAACGTGCTTGCGGCGGTGGCGATAAGGGCAGAAAGCCCTACTTACGGCGGATTTCTGTTCGCACCTCAGGAGGGGACTACTACAAGCCTGCGGTAAGCACCGCTTCTAGTTGAATCTTCCCCTATAGGATTTATTTATTAACATTGCATTTAGGTGTAAATTGCGCACTGAACCTAAGTAACCAATGAGAAGTTAGCTTTTATCTGTCCAGTGTTCAGCTGCACTGGACAGATATATTGGGCGATCAATTGTTCTGCCAATATATCTGCCGGCCAGTGTGTACAGACTATATGTCTGTGAACCACGTCGTTCACAGACATATCGCATGGGCTGTGCTGCACAGCCGATGGACAGATATGTCTGCAGACCGCCCGTACACACACAGCGGCAGCCGCGAGGAGGGGGGCAGCCCTGACCTGCTTCCCTGCCAGCGGGACCCGCGGCTACCGGATAGATGATGGCCGTTCATTGTGTATGAATGACCATCATATAAAGATATATCTGCATATCACTGGATCTGCAGATATATCTTTCAGGTGTGTATCCACCGTTAGATATGTTAGATAATGAGAGCAAGTCTTTCCTTGGTTGTTAACGATTATTTCAGACTTTGATATCAGATGCATTGCTGGTAAATGGGGGGAATTCAATTGTTTTCGCGGCGCGCATCTCCCGTCTAAAGTGACAGGAGATCGTGGGCCGCTATTCAATTGTGCCAGCTTTTCACGCTGATCGCAACCAAAGTGGTCGGGTTTAGCCGCGTAAATCGGCTAACCCCGACCAAAGAGCTGGGCGCGATCGCGAAAAGTGATGTTTGGGTGCCCAAACATGTCACTTTTCGCACATTTCAGCTCTCATCCCCCTGGGGCTGCGAGCTGAAATGTAGCGCTTGGCAGCTGATCGTTCCCGACAGGAGCAAGAATAGAATAGCTCCGTCGGGCGCGATAGGGGATGAAAAGAATTGAATTCCGCCCAATGAGTCCCTGTTTTGCATAAGGCTTAAAAAGGAAAACAGCGCCTCTGGGGTTAAAGAATGTGAGGAGCAGAACAGAGTAAGAAAACCAGATATAAACTATTAGGGGTCTATTTACTAAGCAGTGTTAGGAGACAGAGTGAAAAGTGATAAGAAAGTGATAAGGTGCCAGCCAATCAACTCCCAACTGTCATTTTTCAAACACAGCCTGTGAGATGACAGTTGGGAGCTGATTGGCTGGCACCTTATCACTTTCTTATCACTTTTCACTCTGTAACCTAACATTGCTTAGTAAATAGACCCCTAAGTCACACAGTACACTCCTTAATAAAAAAAAAGATAATGCATTGTAGTTTGCTGAGCCAAAATCTGTGACATTCTCTAAACATTGGGATATGTATGATGCCAGATAAATAAGTATTACAATTTCTTTCCCTAAAAATAAAATACAAATAAATTCTTAAAAATAGGTTCTGTAGCATTGTTATTGCCTTTTCTGTTTGTGCCTCTGCATTGAATGTATAAAGCTCATTAAACAAGATCTCTGCATTGGATGCAGATCATTAGCCAGCGAGATTTACATGCCGGAGACCTCACTGAGCGCTAAGTCTCGGAGATAACATCTTTGGATGAGTGCCCTCATAAGACTGCATTCAGACTACTCTTTAGCTAAGGAGGACAAACAGGATAATAACAGATATATAGAGAGTTTCTCTGTTACACTGACATGTTTTGTTGTATTTCCTCAGCATTTGGTAGTATAAAAACATAGACCTTGGGGTATATTTACTAATGTGCGGGTTTATAGAAGTGTAGATGTTGCCCACAGCAACCAATTAGATTCTAGCTATTATCTTCAAGAAGGTGCACTGTAAATGATAAGTAGAATCTGATTGGCTGCTGTGGGCAACATCTCCACTTCTATAAACCCTCACTTTAGTACATATACCCCCTAGTGTGACCGACAGGAACCAAAGTCGGCCGTAATTGCTCTGTGCACAGAACTAGGGGCCTGATTCATTGGTGGACCAAGTGTCGATGATGGACGCAGGCGGCTGATGTTTTCAGTCTACGCATGTGTCAGATTCGCAAAACGCATAGTCCGGTAGTTTTACAGCTGAAAGTCGCAGAATAAATTTGGATGCAGAGAGAGACAGTTTCAGTGGGCGTTCTTGAGTGGTAACGGGCGTGGCTAGCCAGACGTGGGCGTGCACTGATTTCGGCTACTATGCTCAGATGGAGAATCTGCGCCTCCATAAGGCAGGTGCAATATTCGATGGTACGACCAATGTGCGGCTGATGTGCCTCTCAATAAGCAAAGCAGGGGATTACTGCCGCAGCTGGTGGGCTTCTCTGTACGAATCCCATCGGCTGCAGCATTAGCATAAAGTCGCAGTCACAACTGCAATAGCGTCCGCCTCCTAACCAGTCCCTAAATGCGCATATTTTGCTGTATGCTGAGTTCTGCGCATCTCTGCAGATGGATCGCCCCCTTCTGTATGCTTGGGTTCATAGCCACTGTCACTATCAGTGCGCGCTTGCCCTCTCCTTTGATTCATAACCGTTGTCACTATCAGTGCACGCTTGCCCTCTCCTTGGGTTAATAGCCGTTGTCACTATCACTGTGCGCTTGCCCTCTCCATGGGTTCATAGCCGTTGTCACTAACAGTGCGCACTTGCCCTATCCTTGGGTTCATAGCCGTTGTCACTATCAGTGCGCACTTGCACTCTCCTTGGGTTTATAGCCGTTGTTACTATCAGTGCGTGCTTGCTCTCTCCTTGGGTTCCTAGACGTTGTCACTATCAGTGCGCGCTTGCACTCTCCTTGGGTTCATAGCCATTGTCACTATCAGTGCATGCTTGCCCTATCCTTGGGTTCATAGCTATTGTTACTATCAGTGCGTGCTTGCTCTCTCCTTGGGTTCATAGACGTTGTCACTATCAGTGCGTGCTTGCCCTATCCTTGGGTTCATAGCCATTTGTCACTAACAGTGCGCACTTGCCCTATCCTTGGGTTCATAGTCATTGTTACTATCAGTGCGTGCTTGCTCTCTCCTTGGGTTCATAGACATTGTCACTATCAGTGCGCACTTGCCCTCTCCTTTGATTCATAATGTTGTCACTATCAGTGCGTGCTTGCCCTCTCCTTGGGTTCATAGACGTTGTCACTATCAGTGTGTGTTTGCCCTCTCCTTTGATTCATAACCGTTGTCACTATCAGTGCGTGCGTGCCCTCTCCTTGGGTTCATAGCCATTGTTACTATGAGTGCGTGCTTGCTCTCTCCTTGGGTTCATAGACGTTGTAACTATCAGTGTGTGCTTGCCCTATCCTTGGGTTCATAGCCATTGTCACTATCAGTGCGTGCTTGCCCTCTCCTTGGGTTCATAGCCATTGTCACTATCAGTGCGTGCTTGCCCTCTCCTTGGGTTCATAGCCATTGTCACTATCAGTGCGCGCTTGCCCTCTCCTTTGATTCATAACCGTTGTCACTATCAGTGCACGCTTGCCCTCTCCTTGGGTTAATAGCCGTTGTCACTATCACTGTGCGCTTGCCCTCTCCTTGGGTTCATAGCCATTGTCACTAACAGTGCGCGCTTGCACTCTCCTTGGGTTCATAGCCATTGTCACTATCTGTGCGTGCATGCCTATCCTTGGGTTCATAGCCATTGTCACTATCAGTGCGCACTTGCCCTATCCTTGGGTTCATAGCCATTGTCACTATCAGTGCGTGCTTGCTCTTTCCTTGGGTTCATAGACGTTGTCACTATCAGTGCGTGCTTGCCCTCTCCTTGGGTTCATAGACGTTGTCACTATCAGTGCGTGCTTGCCCTCTCCTTGGGTTCATAGACGTTGTCACTATCAGTGGGTGTTTGCGCTCTCTTCTTTGATTCATAACCATTGTCACTATCAGGGCGCGCTTGCCCTATCCTTGGGTTCATAACCATTGTCACTATCAGTGTGCGCTTGCCCTCTCCTTGGGTTCATAGCCATTGTCACTATCAGTGCATGCTTGCTCTCTCCTTGGGTTCATAGACGTTGTAACTATCAGTGCGTGCTTGCTCTCTCCTTGGGTTCATAGACGTTGTAACTATCAGTGTGTGCTTGCCCTATCCTTGGGTTCATAGCCATTGTCACTATCAGTGCGTGCTTGCCCTCTCCTTGTGTTCATAGCCATTGTCACTATCACTGTGCGCTTGCCCTCTCCTTGGGTTCATAGCCATTGTCACTATCAGTGCGCGCTTGCCCTCTCCTTTGATTCATAACCGTTGTCACTATCAGTGCATGCTTGCCCTCTCCTTGGGTTAATAGCCGTTGTCACTATCACTGTGCACTTGCCCTATCCTTGGGTTCATAGCCATTGTCACTATCAGTGCGTGCATGCCCTATCCTTGGGTTCATAGCCATTGTCACTATCAGTGTGTGTTTGCCCTCTCCTTTGATTCATAACAGTTGTCACTATCAGTGCGCGCTTGCCCTCTCCTTGGGTTCATAGACGTTGTCACTATCAGTGGGTGTTTGCGCTCTCTTTTTTGATTCATAACCATTGTCACTATCAGGGCGCGCTTGCCATATCCTTGGGTTCATAGCCATTGTCACTATCAGTGTGCGCTTGCACTCTCCTTGGGTTCATAGCCATTGTCACTATCAGTGCGTGCATGCCCTATCCTTGGGTTCATAGCCATTGTCACTATCAGTGCACACTTGCCCTATCCTTGGGTTCATAGCCATTGTTACTATCAGTGCGTGCTTGCCCTCTCCTTGGGTTCATAGACGTTGTCACTATCAGTGTGTGTTTGCCCTCTCCTTTTATTCATAACAGTTGTCACTATCAGTGCGCGCTTGCCCTCTCCTTGGGTTCATAGACGTTGTCACTATCAGTGGGTGTTTGCGCTCTCTTTTTTGATTCATAACCATTGTCACTATCAGGGCGCGCTTGCCATATCCTTGGGTTCATAGCCATTGTCACTATCAGTGCGCGCTTGCACTCTCCTTGGGTTCATAGCCATTGTCACTATCAGTGCGTGCATGCCCTATCCTTGGGTTCATAGCCATTGTCACTATCAGTGCGCACTTGCCCTATCCTTGGGTTCATAGCCATTGTTACTATCAGTGCATGCTTGCTCTCTCCTTGGGTTCATAGCCATTGTCACTATCAGTGCGCACTTGCCCTATCCTTGGGTTCATAGCCATTGTTACTATCAGTGCGTGCTTGCTCTCTCCTTGGGTTCATAGCCATTGTCACAGTGCGTGCATGCCCTATCCTTGGGTTCATAGCCATTGTCACTATCAGTGCGCACTTGCCCTATCCTTGGGTTCATAGCCATTGTTACTATCAGTGCGTGCTTGCTCTCTCCTTGGGTTCATAGCCATTGTCACTATCAGTGCGCACTTGCCCTATCCTTGGGTTCATAGCCATTGTTACTATCAGTGCGCGCTTGCACTCTCCTTGGGTTCATAGCCATTGTCACTATCAGTGCGTGCATGCCCTATCCTTGAGTTCATAGCCATTGTCACTATCAGTGCGCACTTAACCCTATCCTTGGGTTCATAGCCATTGTTACTATCAGTGCGTGCTTGCCCTCTCCTTGGGTTCATAGACATTGTCACTATCAGTGTGTGTTTGCCCTCTCCTTTGATTCATAACAGTTGTCACTATCAGTGCGCGCTTGCCCTCTCCTTGGGTTCATAGATGTTGTCACTATCAGTGGGTGTTTGCGCTCTCTTTTTTGATTCATAACCATTGTCACTATCAGGGGCGCTTGCACTCTCCTTGGGTTCATAGCCATTGTCACTATCAGTGCGCACTTGCCCTATCCTTGGGTTCATAGCCATTGTTACTATCAGTGCGTGCTTGCTCTCTCCTTGGGTTCATAGCCATTGTCACTATCAGTACGCACTTGCCCTATCCTTGGGTTCATAGCCATTGTAACTATCAGTGCGTGCTTGCTCTCTCCTTGGTTTCATAGACGTTGTCACTATCAGTGCGTGCATGCCCTATCCTTGGGTTCATAGCCATTGTCACTATCAGTGCGCACTTGCCCTATCTTTGGGTTCATAGCCATTGTTACTATCAGTGCGTGCTTGCTCTCTCCTTGGGTTCATAGCCATTGTCACTATCAGTGTGCACTTGCCCTATCCTTGGGTTCATAGCCATTGTTACTATCAGTACGTGCTTGCTCTCTCCTTGGGTTCATAGCCATTGTCACTATCAGTGCGCACTTGCCCTATCCTTGGGTTCATAGCCATTGTTACTATCAGTGTGCGCTTGCTCTCTCCTTGGGTTCATAGACGTTGTCACTATCAGTGTGCGCTTGCACTCTCCTTGCTGCCAAAGTTCTGTGTGAGAACAGGCGTAATTACACCTACACACCAACCATCAACATGCCGTCGCTGAAATGGGCCTAGGAATGAACGCTCCATTATCCCCTTCAGCGGCAAGTGGAGATGTGATTGAGTCGCCTGCGAATCTGCATCGCTGTGTATAACCGGCTCCAGAACACGCACTCAACACAGCATTAGCTCCAGGGCGGGATGTACTAAAGCCTGAAATGCACTTAAAACCCCAGTTTCCTGAGCATTCCCTTATGAACCAAGCCCCGGAATGTGATATATTCTGAAGCTTAGACCTGGTAAGCAACGCCATCTACAGATGGCGTTACCCAATAGAAACCTATGGACTTCTTATCTCAGTGTGTTATCCAATCAGATCCCTCCCAGAACCCCCTTAGCGCGCGCCTCATACAATAGCGCGCAGAGGGACTTTGGTCATAATCCCTATATCACAAAGGACAGATCTTATCGGGAGAGCTGTCCTTTGCGATTTTAATCGCATATCTAGGTAATATTAATCTGTATTCTTGTGCCTTTAGACGCACCATCGGTCCAGGCATTCCATCATTTGAACTTGCAGACATTTGCAGGTTTGTTTACCAGCTGGAAGAAAATACCGCGCAGAACGGAGGCCTTTCCCGTCTCCAAGATAAACACGTCTAATTCAGTCTGTCTGTTTGATACACGACTGTTTGTTCACGTCGCTCTCTAGCCTGATAATGTGCTGAACTCACGGCACGGTCTCAACCTCAGATAGAAATTATACCAGTAAATAGAGCATAAGCAAAGCAGCACAGCACATGGCTGGGATATAAAGCCATTTGTTTTAATAAAGCAATGGAATGCTCGGGAAAAACGTATAAAATATAATGAGCACATTACAGTTGTGTGGCCAGTCTCATGTGTCTTACAACAGCCTTAAGAGCGCGGAGCGTTCTGCCGTGCACCTCCAACATTCGCTCACTAAATTATATAAATATGACAACACACACATACATTAATTGTAATAAATAAGGCAGTGCCATGTATGTGGAAAAATGATATAGCACCCACACTGCATTACATAACTTTGTGCTGAAAGAAAATGAGCATTGACAGGGGCAAAGGCAGGATTACTAGAGGGGGTTTCCAAATGCTGGATTGTACAGCGAGTGTGGCCAGTCCTTGAAGAGGGCTTAATTAGCACTTAACCAGCTACTGTATAGTCGGCTCCTTAGTATGTAATACATCATATATAGCCATACTTGCCTACTTTTAAAAAAGCATTTCAGGGAGATTGTGAAAGCAGCACCTATGAGCACGTGTTACAGTGGGCGTGTACTGATAAATCTGAGAGGCGTGTCCTAAACCTGACTTACATCCAAATGTAAACCAGCCCAAAAGCAGTTAGTAAGATCTGTTTGTTGATGAAAACACACTAATACTTTTCAGAAATTCATAGGGATCATTGTGCCTTATAATAACCAATGCAAGGAAATGACACTAATGATCCCATTTGAATGTATATATCTCTGTTTTTTAATAGAACAGCTTCATAATGGGGGTAAGGATGAAATGAGGGAGATTGCCAGACTCTTCAGGGAGACAGGGAGATTGCTACTATTTCAGGGAGTCTCCCTGACAATGAGGGAGAGTTGGCAAGTATGTTATAGGACCAGCAGTCATGGTAAGCTGTTGCTGCAGTAAGGCCAGCCAGTCTGAGCTGAAGGCTTGTTTCCAGATGTGGGCACCATTTCCCAGTCCAAGTCCCCCACTCTGTGCTGCACTGGAGTCAGTCTGGGAGTCTGGGGGAGCAGGAGAAGAATATGAACTTACTGGTCTTTTTTTTTCAGGAGCTAGTGTACTGTAATGTAATACATATCTACCCTCCCGGAAATGTCGGGAGGCTCCCGATTTGTCGGGGAGCCCCACGCACCCCCTGGAGAGTATCCACATCTCCTGCATCCCACCCACTTCCTAGTGAAGTGGGCACGATGGGGAGATAAATGCCGGGAATCACGGCATAATTGCCATGACTCGCGGCTCCGTATGTAGGGAGCAGAGCTAAATTCTGCGAAAATGCGTCATTTAGCCCCGCCCACTCATCACGCTCCCGTGATTCGTGGAAAATTGCCATGGCAAAGGGCGGGGCCTAATGACATAGTAAGCTGGCCACGCCCGCTGAAGCGGTCACCAGTGTCTACTCCCCGGGCATCTCCCGGGGAGCAGATTAATAAAGTTGGTAAGTATGATGTAATACAGTATTAATAATTAACACTATAGATAATCTATAGTATAGGTTCTAGTGGAGAAAGTCTAAAAAATTAACTTTCTGGATCAAACATACATACAGCTCTAGTAATATCGTATTATATATTACTGCTATTTGAGACACTGGCTGGGGGGAGGGGAAATTTACAGTTATCTGGAAACCCCCCGTATGTTTGCCTATGAATTGGAGCACAGAGATGTATAATTATCTGTCTATCATATATCTATCATCCATTTATCTCTATCTACCTTCCTATCTATCTACCTACCTATCTACCTACCTAATATCTATCTATCTATATATCTATCTATCTATCTAGAAAACAGCAGCCAGCACACTCTGTAGCAGACCTTCATGCTTTGCCTGGGGTGACCATCCATTGGTGCACAGTCAGCACCAAATCCATATTCAAGAAATTTGGAATTCAGCTGGATTCACTCACCAGGGCTTCTCTTTGTCATAATAAACAACCTTACTTAATTGGTTTCATATCAATGGAATCATAGTCGACATTTCGACCGTCAAATCGCGGCCTTTCTCAAGGCTCCACCTGTGCAGGGGACAAGACAAACATACAATTCTAGCCCCATCTGAGCACCTTGATATACCACTATCAATTATCAATTAATCAATTAGCTAACTCCTCCTATTGGTTCCATCCAGGTCCAGGAGCTAAACATCCATCAAAGACAACTAGTTCTTATGCCACAGGAGTCAAAGCTAATCAACTCACCAACTTATCTGTTGCCGGTTATGATGCCATCACTGACTCTATCTATCTATCTATCTATCTATCTATCTATCTATCTATCTATCTATCTATCTATCTATCTATCAATCTATCTATCTATCTATTTATCTATCTGTCTACCTGTCTGTCTGTCTATCTATCTCATACCCCCAACTGTTCTGCTTTGGGCAGGCAGTCCTGCTTTTCGGTGACCGTCCCGCCGTCTCATCCGTGTGTCCCAGGGTGTTGGGGGGAGAAGTCTCACACTGCAGCAGGTGAATAGATGTCATGCGCATGTCCACGGCATCTTCACGGTGAGGGGAGAGCCTGGCATACGCTCCTTTTCCAGGAGGCAACGCCCCCTTTTCCGACGCACACGCATTTGCCGTGTGCAAGGGGTCCCGCATTTTAACTCCCATATGTTGGGTGGTATGTATCTGTCTTGGGCAGATGTATCATGCCATAAAGTCGCAGACGGCGACCACCAATGGACGATGCCACCACTGCTTCTGAGTCCGCCTCTAAATCAGGTCCATGGTCTCTCTTTATATCTGTATGCTACCAAACCAATTAGTGTGCACCACCTATCATAGGAAATTCCATTAATGCCAAACCAGTAGCCAGACTAGCCAGCCTCTTCTATACCCGCAGTTTCCTAATTACATGCGGTTGCCAGGGAAACTGAGAACCACAAGCGACATCACCTGTCCACGTCAGACAGTCTAGTTATGCTAAAAGTACCAGTTATTATATATTATATGGATGAAGCTGATTGGACAGGAAGTCTGCATCTTGGTTTATCTTGTAGAGCCAATCAGGCTTCACCCATTCTACAGGTCTCCATGCACCAGCGTTTGAACACTGGACAATGGTTAATGCCCTAAGTGTGGGGCCACAACCATTCTGCTAACCTTAGCGAACATTAAGATGAAACAAAGATTGGAGTTATAATATCACGAAGATGAAACTAATTTTTAAAAGGCGATCTAGTAAATTGATTTTCATTTCACTTAAACTCAAATATAGTATTATTATCGTAGCAATCATTTTTGCTGCCCATATCTTAATTATATCTTTCTATGTGTGAAAAGTGAAGCATTGGTTACAAATGAGAGGTTTCATCCATCTATTATACTCTCCCGTGTGTTGTCGGGCTCATACATTTATTTATATAAAACACCTTCCCAGCTGTGATGACAGAAATGCTGCCCTGTGCTTTGGCCTCTTTTTCAACTCCTCACTTATACATTCTTCATAACTAGCTTAAAATATTGATCAGAAGGACATAAAGTTCGCATTGACGCCAATTGCCTCTTCTGGAATAAGCGAGCGCACAGATCTTTTTTTACCTGCTGTAGAATATGCCTTTATCTTCCATTAAACCAGCTGGGTGTTACACAGATTCTGTGCTGGAAGATAAGACTGTATAATATTACCCGATGTGATGCTGTGGTATGTAAATGCATAAACACTTTCGGTGACTCGGATGTCAGGGTTGACACCTGAATGACTGGACCTCTACATTGCAGCCCCTACAGGGCTGTAGCCATTTTGTCTGCTTATCTGGTTGACCCAATCTACAAACAGCCAGATCTGTAGACAATTCAGCCTCAAAGGTGTAATGTCAGCAACAGACAGGCTATAGGGATGGGGATTGCGGAATGTGGGCCTGGCCCGGACGCTATCGCTCGCATTGAGGAATTTTTCGCAATCTGCGCATGCGTATGAGTCGTAATGCATGTGCGCGAACCAGTCATTGCGATGGGAAAGTGCACGCCCGTAGCCCGCAGTCGGGCCGCTATTTTGAGCGACAGATAGTGCCGTTTGTGGGTGGTTACAGGGGAAGGTGCTTGAAAATGAGGGTGTGGATGTGCGAACGCAGGCGTGCCCGACTGTCAGAACGGCGTTTAATGGGTGTGCATAATTAGCAAAGTAGCATCATTACACACGTGACTATGTATTTTAGCCTGAACTGCTCGCAATGTTGTGGTGGGAAAAGGCTACCACAAATGCTGCGAGCAGCTCCGATGGCTCTCGATGTTCCCGATTAATCCTACAACTGCCGGAGATGACGTGTTTTGCGAGTGGCAAAGGGGCGTCTCTATACAGGTGCAAGCGCATAGTGCGGCCGCTCGCTATTACTTAGTGGGCGGCTTTACGCGATGCAGTGCGAGCACATGATTTAAATAGCCGGCCCCTTTTAGCCAGCGAGCGGATGCATATAGCGTCCGGGTCTGAATCAGGCCCTGTGTTCTTTTTCTGAATGGGAACTTTTTTTTGACCTACCCAATAACAAGTGAGACTTCTGTAGTCACATTGTTATAAAATGTCATTTTGTAAGTATTGTAGCCTTTTGAGTTTTTTTTTTTTTTCAATTAACCTTGAAAGAGATCTATTATCTTTGATAGATCATCATGACGTGTCATTTGATGGGCATTGTAGTAAAACAAAAAAATAAATAACACAATTAATGAAGCATTTGTCAAAACAATTTCCAACGTCGTGTTATTAAAATGATCTCCATTCAGAAGATCTCTTTACATGCTCATTTCTGTCCCCTAGAGGCTCCCAGTCTATTAGTTCGGTGGTCCTGAACTCCCTGGCAACCATCTCCATGGTGTACAGTACTTGACAGTCTGACCTCTTCCTCTCTGTATTTGGCCTTACTGATACAGCCAATCAAAATGCAGGATGGGAAGCAAGATGGGACAAAACGTATACTGGAGAGGGGTATAGGTGCCAGAGCTAGCCGAACTGTGTTAGATCCAGGTGGATCTTCTGTTTAGGTTTTCTTAAATAATATATTTGAAATATGTTTTGTCTGCAGTAGTACATGCTTAGCTGACGTTGCCATAGAATGGTACATCACCTTACCATGCAGTATTTACATCTCGGGGTAATGTTGGGACGTGGAACCCTGACTGCAATATATAAAACACCCAGGGCCAGGAGTTACATTGCTGTAGCCTGTAGACACACAACTCTTAAATCTTTGGCCCCCTGACCCCTATTCCATCTATGAGTCCCCCCTCCCTTTTTATTCAGAGCATTCTCAAACTTCAATGGTCTTTTTACATAAATGCAGTGTAATAATTATCCCCGTTCATATCAACGTACATAAGTTTATATATATATTTTTTTTCTTTATTAACGATGAAAGAAAAAACATATGTGCCGTGTAGGGATATAGGCCTGCCAGCCTCTGTCACCCCTAGGCACAGACCTAGGGGTCTATTTACTAAGCAGTGTTAGGAGACAAAGTGAAATGAGATAAGGTGCTAGCCAATCAGCTCCCAACTGTCATCTCACAGGCTGTGTTTGAAAAATGACATTTGGGAGCTGATTGGCTGGCACCTATTCTCATTTCACTTTTGTCTCCTAACACTGCTTAGTAAATAGCCCCTATATTTGCCTAGTGATCCATGTAGTTCTAAAGCTCGCATAAAATATTCACATCATTTCATACCTCTATCTCAGAGTCAGATCGGCCTGATCACTCTTCAGCCTTTGCAAATGCACACTATGATATGTACTCGTTATAAGTGAATAATTAATATGAAGATGAACACTTCGGTATATTACTAGAATTTAGCACATTTGTAGATACAGGGTTAGGCTTTGTCACTGTGCTGATATACACAAATATCTTCTTTTGAAGTCGATGGAGATTGCTTGCGCTACAGTGCAAAATGGGTTAATTATTCACTAGTCTACATTTCTGTCCTGACAAACACATTTTAAAATTCTATAAATAATTGAGGTATTTGAATCCTCACAAAAATTCTGTTTCCCGTGTATCGTGAAGCTGACTCAGTGGTGATATAAAATGAGGGTAACTGATGATCTGTCGTCTGTTGTGGTGCGTTAATAGGTGAAGGAGTCTGATAAACTGACTTCAAATCAATAAAGCTCAGCAGACAATAAGTGGCGTCTCATGTATCTGGGGTGTATATAAATCTCCATGCAACATGTATTGATTGTAGAGACAGAATTAAGAAGGTTTTCCACAGATGCAACAGTCAACTGATCTGTAACACACTGGTATAAAGTAATTGCATTAGGGCTCGAAGAAATATTGACAGTTCATATACACATCCAAAATGATCCAGGCGCAAACACACTTGGGTATAAAATCTTGGAGAGAGATAAAGTACCAACCAATCAGCTCCTAATTGTCATTTTGCGAACACAGCCAGTAAAACGGCAGTTAGAAACTGACTGGCTCTATCCACTTTATCTTTCTCCAAGGTTTGAAACAGCTCCCCCTGGGGCTAGTACAGAGTTGAACTCATCCATTTGCGGAGCCCGTTTTGTGTGTTTTACGCTCTGCGAATGCTCCATACGCAACTACATTCCACACATACGTCGTATGCAAACTAAACACATCTCTACTTGTGACTGAGTTGTAATCGGGCGTTGTCAGTATTTGCACCTATGGTCAGACGGATCTCGTGCACGGAGTATAGGGCTTGTGTAAGTGACGGTTATGAAGCCAAGCCTACGGATAGGAGTGGCATCAGAAATGCATGCATACGGGCTAATATACGTATATAGTTCTGCTCTCGTAATTACGGCAAATGCATCAGCCACACTGTATGCATGTAGGCAGTGCAGTGGTTACACGGATTCTTGTTAAGGAAACCTCAGTTCTAAACTGCTGTCCAGGGTGCTGATCTTTATTCCAGTCTTCTAGTGCAATAAATCAAGTTTAATTGGGGCCCTTGCCAGACTGTGGAGCACAGCCCGTAAAACCCACTATATTAATAAAAGCACTGTCATCTTTACATTGAAATAATTGATTTTACTTAACATATGGTGCAGAGTAAATGGTCTGTAACATGAGGGCGAGAAATAAGCGGTCATTGGGCTAAAATGGCTTTTAGACATCTGCTAAACTGGGACCACCACCCCATATTGCAGTTTCAAGAGAATATTCAAGATATATTTAATCCTGCAACACAAAATCTTGTAATTGCATTTGGATGCAGAATAGGTGCATTACCATTGCCGGGCGATATTTCCCAAGGAACCACGCAATCTCCCCATCAAACGCAGAGTTTAATGCAAGTTGACCGCAATCGCACCCAAATTCCGTGCACAGAGAACACTGGGGATAATCGCTGGAATGCTGAGTTGTATGTATCTTTGTGACCGCATTACATAATGCTTTCATAGCCGTCATATCAGCGCTCACTTGTACCAGCCCTATCCTTGGTGCCAGCGATCCATCTCATAACAGGTATATCTCCACGTACACGCACAGCACTATATAGCCCACAATACCATTGCCATGCCTTCAGGACGCCCTCGCTAAACTTTCCCTGCATGCGATTTCCCAGTTACATCCTCGTTACGCCCCCTCTGCCCCAAGAGGGGATGAGTTGCATATGATCTTGAGTAGCCAGTAAATGCGATTGTTCTGCTACAAAAACGTACAAGAACCATCCACATCAGCCTCCATCAAGTCACACAACTGCATATTTCTACCTTCATAAATTACTTCTTGTCTGTCCAATCAACTCGCCTAATACCAGCCTAGGAAATCTACAAATATGCATACAGTAGCCTGGTGTAGCATTGCATCTAATACTATGACTAAACTGGTCCTCATCTATATAATGAGTTGGGTACGGGATATTGGTGCTCGGGATCCCGACCGTCACAATGCCGACGCCAGTATCCTAACCCTCTCCCGACCGCTAACCCTCCCTCCCTGCTGCCTAAACCTAACCACCCCATAATGCCTAAACCTAACTTCCCCCTCCCCGCACCATAAACCTAACCCTCCCCCCTTAGTGCCTAACCCTCCCCCTAGTGCCTAGCCCTTCACCCAACCCCAGTACTTACCTTCGGGATGCCGGTGGTCGGGATGCCAGCGAAGGGATTCTGACAGGTGTCAGGATTCTGGCGCTGGCATTATAAGCGCCAGCATCCCGACTGTAGGGATTTTGACCAGATCCCCTATATAATAAGCAAAAAAGTGTGTTTTTATGTGTCTGACCTTTATGCACGGCCAGAGTTTTGTACCCAGCTCCACCAAATTTGGAATGGTGGTGTAGTTTGACCAGAATTAGGATTTTGGCTATGTTTGAAGTTGGTCAGGGCCATGGAGGACTATATGGCACCCACCAAGTAGGCCGTGGAGTCTCTGATTTGAAATTTTGGTTTAGGCAAGTCCGCTCAGGATGTCGTCCAATACCTAAAACTGCACTGAACTGAAGGCACAGGCTGATATGTACCAGTGGGGGGCAGGCAGAGCTCCAAGAGAAGAGCAGTAAGTCAGAGGATCAACTGTCACACTGCACCTGCATTGACAGATACTAATTTCCTCCCAGCACACGTTCATATACCATGGTCTCCAATGTTGGTCTGCAATGTAAAAAAATGAAGGCTGAAGATGCACTTCAAGGTCCATTCTTCAACCCGGCAACACCGGGTATCCCAGCAACTGTAGTTACATATATTTGAATAGTGAATGATGAAAATTAATTACTTAAAGTAGTACAGGGATTTGCCTCCACTCACAAGATGTTCGTTTCCTCACGCTTTTGTGAACCATTCTAGGTGCAGAGTTTATATTTATCTGGCAGGTGACGACTTAAAAGGGCGATCTCCAGTGAAATGCCAAAGACTGAAGACTTGTGTGTTACATGACAGAATATAAACACCCTTACAGCTGCATTACCATCTTGTGCCAGTTAGCTGCCCTCCATCACCAGATCCCATCAGGCCATGTCACGGCATTTTTTCCTGTGTCTGTCTGACTCTCTGAAGGGGGAGTGTCAGTGGGAGGACCAATGAGAAGCTGCAATCATGCACATTGTGGCTACCGATTGGTCCACTCACACCCTTCTTCTGAATCCACTATAAAGTGGCAAACAAAATTAATGAACACTTTAGGTGGTAATGCAGCTTTAAGTTGGTGTTACACCATGTGTTTCCAGCCAGAAGGGTATAATGTTTTGATGGTCCCATAATCAGAGCTGTAGTAAGGTGATAATGCACCCTGGGCTAGCCCCACCGCCTGCACATGTGACGTCATGACATCACAAAAAGGGTCCCGGGCCACTGCAGGGACTTGAAAGATGACCTCTTAGAGGGGGAGATTTAACAAAGCTTGGAGAGAGATAAAGTGGATAGAGATGAAGTACTAACCAATCAGCTTCTAGCTGTCATTTTACAGGCTGTGTTTGAAAAATGACAGGAGCTGATTGGTTGGTACTTTGTCTCTTTCCACTGTATCGCTGTCTAAGCTTTGATAAATATTCCCCAAAGTATCGTAAGAACACACATGGTAGCACCCCAGTGGAGTATGTAGTCAGCATCCCGGCATGCGGGATGCCAACGGACAAAATACCGGCGCCGGAATACCCACAGCGTTGGGATCCTGGCTCTAGTATCCTGACCGCCAGCATCCCGAAGGTAGGTATCTGGGGTTTAGGGTTAGGCACTATGGGGAGGGTTATGGTTAGGCACTAGGGGTTAGGTTTCGTGTGCGGGGAGGGAGAGGTTAGGGCTAGGCACTACGGTGGGAGGTTAGGTTTGGGGTGCGGCAGTGGCGTCACTAGGGGGGTGCGGGGGGTGCGGCCCGCACCGAGTGTCACCCTTCAAAGGGGTGACACCAAGAAGAGCAGCACAGACACCCGCGGGCCGCACCCCATTCTGGGACACGTCCGCACGGCACACCCGCTTCCCCGGCACCACTGTACCCCTCCGACTACATGAGCTGGCTGCACGCCGCTGGTGACTGCTCCTCCGCCGGGGCTCAGCTGATTCTCTCACGTGGCCAGGGTCCAGAGCCACACACAGGCACAGAGAATCTCTGTGCTTGTGTGTGGTTCTGGACGCAGGCCGCGATGACGTCATCGCGCACACTGCACGCCGGCTCCGCAGGTGGTTATGGGAGCCTGTGAGAGAAAAAGGAGGGACAACGACTTTGAGCGCTGCGGCAGCCAAAAGGGAGGAACATTTATTGAACAAGTGCGCAACCCACCCGCACCCAGACAACCCCAGTGCAGACCATATTGTGATTAGAGGTAAATACTGCACAGCATAAGGGGCATTACTGGGGCCACTGAATAATAGGCACTAATGGGGGCACAGCATAAGGAGCACTACTTGGGGCAATACTGATGGCACTGCATAAGAGGCATTACTGGGGGCACTGTTTAAGGGCACTACTGGGGCACAGCTTAAGGGCAATTGCTGGGGCACTGCATAAGAGGCGCTACTGGGGGCACTGTATAAGGCGCACTACTGGGGGCACTCTATAAGGCGCACTACTGGGGGTACTGTATGACAGGCTATTGTATAAGGGGCACTACTGGGGGCACAGCATAAGGGGCATTACTGGGGGCACTGCATAAGGGGCATTACTGGGGCAGTGCATAAGGGGCACTACTGGGGGTACAGCATAAGGTGCTCCTTTACAGGGGCATTGCATAATGGGCTCTTATACAGGGGGCATTACATATTGGGCACAACTACAGGGGGTATTGCATAAAGGGGCAATACTACAGGTGGAACTGCATAATGGGCACAACTACAGGGGGCATTTCATAAGGGGCACTACTGCTGGGGGCGTTGCATAAGGGGTACTATCACAGGGGGCACTGCAAAAGCGACACTACTACAGTGGTCATTGTATAAGGGGCATTGTGTATAAGGGGCACTACTGTGTGTCGCAACGTGAATAAGGGACACTACTATGTGGTGTAATGTGAATAAGATTGTGCTGCTGTGTGGAGTAATTTGAATTGGGGATACTATGTGTGATTTCGGTAGGACAGACCCCCACGTCCCTTACTGCGAGGTCGTGCCCTTTTTTTCGGGCTCGGTAGATAACAAAAGGTTTTTCGTTTTAAAATTAAAACTAGTTAGTTTTGTTAGGTGTTTATGTCACTACTATTGCCATTGCATTTAGTGATATACAGGAATTATGATCTACAAGTACAACTAGTACAAAAACATTACTAAGGATTCAATGTGGTGTGATACAGGAGAAGGCCCATGGGGGGGAGGGGTGACACCATGAGTTACCACACTGGGTGACACCAACCCTAGTGACGCCTCTGGGGTGCGGGGAGGGAGAGGTTAGGTTTAGGCACTACGGTGGGAGGTTAGGTTTAGGCACTACGGTGGGAGGTTAGGTTTAGGCACTACGGTGGGAGGTTAGGTTTGGGGTGCGGGGAGGGAGAGGTTAGGTTTAGGCACTACGGTGGGAGGTTAGGTTTAGGCACTACGGTGGGAGGTTAGGTTTGGGGTGCGGGGAGGGAGAGGTTAGGTTTAGGCACTACGGTGGGAGGTTAGGTTTAGGCACTACGGTGGGAGGTTAGGTTTAGGCACTACGGTGGGAGGTTAGGTTTGGGGTGCGGGGAGGGAGAGGTTAGGTTTAGGCACTACGGTGGGAGGTTAGGTTTGGGGTGCGGGGAGGGAGAGGTTAGGTTTAGGCACTACGGTGGGAGGTTAGGTTTAGGCACAGGGGAGGGAGGGGGAGGGGTAAGAGTTAGTGTTAGGTTACTTTCCTGGTAGTGTCTGGTATTCTGACCGACGGCATGCCGACTTTCAGGATCCCATACCAAACCCCCCCAGCGGATCTGCAGTCTGCCAAAAGCTGGTGGCATGGGTGTCCCCTCAGCCTTGCTCCTTGGGCAGCGGTACGGCTCGCACACCCCTAGTTACGAGACCCTTTCCATAGTACCACCTGCCCGTGAATGGGCCACCTTCAGGGCTTCAAAGAACATACCGTAGCTGAACAGCAGCACTTTATTTATGATAGGTGACATTTCCCATCCACAATGCATTAAACAGATTGTCCTGAGAAATTCTCAGAACAGAAGCTTTACAGTTACCCTAAAAATATATCTCTGAGTTCGGTACAGTCTGCTCCTCCGATGCTTTACAGCGCACAGTGTCATAATAACATAGTACCTGTAACATTCCAAACAGACATAAATAACCGATAATTACTGTATACAGCTGTTATGGAGGTTATTCAGCTGATTTGTAGCAGCACAAAGCAAAATGAAATACAGTCTGCAGCCCTCACAATACTGTACATTTGCCAGCAGTCTGCTCACTGGCTTGTAGTAGTACAGCAACGCATAATGACATTTGGTAGCATATGCTATGCTGAACAGCCACATCAATTTCTAAGGAAGAATTCATCATTCAATAAAATCATGAGCCATAATAAATCCTGAGCTCATTTATGCAAAGTACTAAACATTGATATTACCTGTAAATGGATAGAGCTTCACTAGCCCATGGGATACTATACATGAGTCTCTACCAGCCGTGTCATGGTAAGATTCATCCAGTGTTATGGCACTAAACAAGAGTAGAAAGAATACAAATCACTGGGGGTATTACTATTTATTAAAGCTGGAGCTTACTTTCCAACTCTGCCACAATGGCCAGGACGCTCTCAAAAATCAGGTGGCACTCAAGGCCCCCGCAGGAGAGGGCAAGTCTCCTGGACTGGCCGCCACCCCCATTCCCGACACCACTCCCTCTCCCCCCCCACACTTGATGAAAGTGGGCGGTCCGGAGGGGTCCGATAATGCAATTTCTGCTGAATCGCGCCATCATAGCCTCGCCCTTGCTTTACAGGGCTTGGTATTATGTAGCGGGGGGCGAGACTGAAATGACACCATTGCGCTGCCACGCCCCCACGCCATCTACCATTGCCGCCACCACACCCCCTGCAACGCCAACCCGGCTGCCCAGAGGGGCATCCAGAAAGCCGGCAAGCCGGAGCTGGAGAGAGATAAAATTGTGAGAGATAAAGCATACCTCCCGACTGTCCCAATTTCAGCGGGACAGTCCCATTTTGCAGGCACTGTTCCGCTGTTTTTAAGAAAAAAAAAAAAAAACAGATCCAAAATGAAAACACTTCAGCATGGTTTTGCAAAACCAGAACCAAAATATGAAGTTGATTTCAAAACCAAAAACACTGGGGGTCAGTGTACATCTCTACTTGCAACATTTAAATATAAAATCGGTTATTGAACTGGTTGCAAAGTTTTGCAGACAGTAAGCACCACTTATTAATTGAAAGAAAAAAAAAATATATATATATATGTTTTTGGAATTTAGTTAATATTTAGGGGCCTATTCATCATAACTAAACTTTCTCTGGAGGTAATTAGGTTTAGAACTTGCATGGAGTTCTAACTAATTACAGTGGGAATTCATCATTCCTCCTCCCCATAACTATCTATTCCGAAAAGCTGTCATTTTTGCGATGACAGCTTTTCAGGAAATAGATAGTTATCCCTCTCTACACTCACTTACCGCATTTGGAATCCGTTCTGCGCATGCGCTGTTACATTCGTAAAGCCAGCGCATGCGCAGCACTGCCTACAGATGCGGTAAGTTTGTGTAACCCCCCTTCGCTCACCTGCCCCCCCCACTCACCTCCCCCCAGTCCAGCACTTACCTGCCCGCGCAGCAGCCTCCGGCTCCGTCTGCTATGCTGTCATGTGGTCTCCCAACAGCACACAGTACTGTTTTTTTCTAAACTTTATTGTGTTCTGCTGGGAGAACACATAACAGCATAGCAGATGGAGCCAGAGGAGAGGCCAGAGCGCCGGAGGGAGACGCCGGGGGACCTGCCCACGCCGACACAGGTAAGTGTTACCTACTATTCGCCACCTCACAGTGGCGAATAGTATCTCCATCAAATTTCGAAAATATATAATTTTCGGAATTTGATGAATACCGAAATTTCCATATCCCCATACTAATGTACTAATGTATGGGGAGTGTGGAAATTAACGCAGGGGGACTTAGCAAGGAGATATCAGTGATATCTCCTGTGTTAAGTCTCTTCATGAATACTAAAATAACTTTATTTAAGGAAAATGTCCTTAAAAACGTTATATTTAGTGTTGATAAATAGACCCCTCAGCATTAATGTTTTGCTAATTAATCCTTAGCATGAAGATTTGATTAACAGGACTGGTTAGGATTCTGTAGTGTATCCGGTGTCAGTAATGCACCGTTAGACTCTAATTACAAATATCTTAAAGTGCCTTTGGTTCTAGTACCTTATTTTAAGTATGATGCTTCTGCCATTGTTCCAGTTCCCCATTTGCGTTCCTCATCAGACCTACACAGCTTTGCATTGTTTTAAATATTCCTCATATTGACAAAAAGGTTTGGAGGAAATGACTGTGATAAGCCGGAGACTATTTTGTGTTCATGAGACAAAGACATCAGCTGATATGATTAGGAGATGGGCTGAAGGACTCTTAAATCAATGCTGACCTTTAAAAAGAAAAGGGACTTATTAACGTCTGTCAGAGTCAATGATCATGAGATATTAGAATGACATTAGTAGGGAAATTGCTTCAATTAGCATTAAAACGCAAAATGTCTCAATTTATATTTTCTGTTTGTTTTTCTTTTATCTCTCTAAAAAGAAAAGAAAAAAAAAATCAACAAAGGGGCGATTCAGTGCGATGTTTAATAGCGCCGGGAATGAGTTACCGGAGCTATTTCATTGTCCCCATTGTGCCCTTAAAGCAGGATAGGCAGGTTTACGGCGCCTAAAGCCAGGTGTTTAGACGCGGCGCCCTGCATTCTCTGACTTAAGTGCCGGCTGTGATGCTCCTAGCGCCTTCGCTAAGCCCGAAACCACTAGATTAGGCGGATTTCTGCTCGCAACTCAGGCGGGTGCAAGCAGAAATCCTCTAGGGGTAACAGTCACAATGTTGACATGGTTGAAAACCTTGACAGGCAACATGGATTCTGCACTAGGAGGAGGTTAGGGATTAGGGCTAGATTAGGCCAGACCGCGAGATTTGCCCTCTCTTGCAGGGTTATAGGCTTCCAGCAATATCTGAGGGATGACAGGAAGGTTACATTCGGAGCTGCCAGGGGCTTTATTGTAATTGCGAGGGGGGGCCGAGAGGTTTGCCTGCCTTTCCAGGGGGCCGGGAGCAGAACCCGATTTTTGGGAGGCTCCCGGTAGAATCAGGAGAGTAGAGAAGTATGATATGAGCTTGGCACTGCTGGGTATGTCTATGTGTGGGAGCACAGCTGGATGATTTCATGCATATGGACAGCTTGGGGGCAGAGGGGGTCATTCAGACCCGCTCATGAGCGGCAGTACGCTCGCAAGCGGGTCGATGTTCCCCCACTGCGCATGCGCATGACGGAGGGAGCTCCGTCGTGCGCATGCACGAGACCCGGCGAGCGACGGGCTCTCCATCACTCCGGGTCTCGCACCAAAGGGGGCGTGCTGTCGATGTTGATTGACAGCACGCCCCCTTTGGTGGGCGGGCCGGGGGCATGCCTGCCAGACGGAAGCGTTCCCATGGGAACGCCTACCGTCTCAAGCCGGCCCCACTGACATCACTAGTGATGTCAGTGGGAGTGATTTTGGCTCTGATAGAGCCAAAATCACTCCAGGGCTTGTGGCAGGGAGACCCTACCGCAGGGTCTCCGTCGCAAGCCCGATGGTCGAGATGGTCTTGACCATCATCATGGATGCTCGTTATAGCTGTGGGTGGTAACCCACAGCTATGCCAGCGTTCATGAGGACGCTCCAAAAAAAGGTAGGAGGGCTCTGATTCAGAGCGAGCGCTCTGGTCAGAGCGTTCAGCTCTGAATCAGGCCCAGAGTGGTTAGCATTGTTGTTTCACAGCAGTGGGGTCATGAGATTGATTCCCAACCAGGCCCTTTTCTGTGTGGATTTTGTGTGTACTCCCTGTGTGGAGTTTCCTCCTGCATCAAGCATCACATTTTGAATGCGACAAATCCCGCCACTTACCGTGCGCATAGTGGCATTTAGTAACGGGATGTAGTTATGTGACCACAATACCGACTGCTGAATGCCGGCAAAGGATTCATGATAGGCGTGGAAATAGAGACGCCTATCATAATCCCGACACCAGAATCCAGGAGGACGCGTGCCCGAACGAGGTAAGTACGGGCCGCTCGTCCTCTTAGCCGCAGGGGGGGTTTAGGTTTAGACCAGGGGGAGGTTATGGTTAGGCACTAGGGGGGAGGTTAGGGTTAGGCACCACTAAGGGAGGGCTGGGTTAGGGTGCCTCTGTCGGGATCTTCATCCTGTCGGACAACCGCTGTCGGGATTTCAATCCCATTCCTTTAGTAACACTTTATGCATGTACAATTGTGATTAAAATTGCAAAAGACAGCTATTCCAGTAAGAGCTGTTCTTTGCAGTGTGAGGTCTTTCGGGTTTATAACCCAGGCAGGGCCGGATTAATAATGGGGCTGATGGAGCTACAGCTCCAGGCCCACCATCAGAATAGGCCCACAGCCTTATGATGCGTGTGTGCGCTGCTGTTGAAAGGAATGATTCATTCCTTCTGCAGCAGCCAGTTGGCCGACCACGCCCCCCCCCCCCCTCGGCCATGCATATAAACCCCCCCGCGCGCGGCTTTGACACTGGACCTCCGTTGAATAAACATAATTGAGCGCTGTGGAGGGCTGGGCTTCTAATGCCCTCCCAGCGCTAGTAACAGCTATTTGGCCGCGGCGGAGCCTCCGCGTCATGTGACGTCACTGCGCGTGACGTCACATAGATGCCGCCCGCCGCTGCCACTGCACCGCGTCCTCCCGCAGCCCGTCCTAGGCTGTGCACCGACCACCACCTCCGTCACATTCTCACAGCTCCTCCGTTTAAGCTGGTGACTCTGTGACTGCAGCAGGACTAGGTGTGATCTTTGAAGTCCCCCAAAAGGTGAGCTGCATTTCAGTCCTTATGGCCAGGCTGCTGCTGTGTAGTAGTACATGTATTGATATGTATGCATATATCAATCATATACATAATTAAATTATTAAATATAAAAAAATATATGTTTATAAATATATTTAATGTGTGTGTATATATTGTAAAGAAAAGGCCATGTATGCAAATTGTGTGCATGTGTGTGTGTATATATATATAAATGTATATGTATATATATTATACACACATACACACAAACACTGTGTATTTATAAACATTACACTATATATGTATTTATACTGTGTGTGTGTATATATATATATATATTATATCTATATATTATATCTATATATATATTATATCTATCTATCTATATACACATACTGGAGGGCTGTCCTTTTTGTGCATGTGATTTAAGGGGTCATCTTGTGGGCTACCAGGATTTGCACCCGGGCCATATTGCTAATTTTTCATAGGAGTGCCGGCCAACAGTGTTTGTTTTATATATATATATATATATATATATATATATATATATATATATATATATATATATATATATATATATAGGACATGCAAATGGATGGGCACTCTCAATGCAAAAAATAGAAATTTTTTATTTAGCTCACATGTACAAAAGTCAATAGTCCACGTTTCGGTCCAGCAGGACCTTTGTCAAGACACAAGGCATCCAAACAGCACAACCACCACAGAAGTGGTTGTGCTGTTTGGATGCCTTGTGTCTTGACAAAGGTCCTGCTGGACCGAAACGTGGACTATTGACTTTTGAACATGTGAGCTAAATAAAAACTTTCTATTTTTTGCATTGAGAGTGCCCATCCATTTGCATGTCCTATATGTCGGTCCATCTGTTTGGCCCTTAGTGGACCACCTCACCATTATATAATGCAAGCAGGATGTGCAGTTTTTTCTGTATATATATATATATATATATATATATATATATATATATATATATTAGACAAACTGTATGTGTGTGTATATACACTGTGCATCTATGTGTGTACATATATATATATATATATATATATATTTTTTTTTTTCACGCATACATACACATTGGCCGATGCCCTCACAGCAAAAGCAAAACATGTAGTGGAGTAAGGTGCAGCACTCGGCGCAATAACAGACATAGACAAACGGTTATAATCAAAGCTTCAGTGTGATACTACTTTTACATCTATATTCTGGGTCTGACCCGGAGGTTGGAACAAGGTTACCAACTGGATCAGACCCAGAATTTAGCCGGCGCCGACCCAGGATATTCCCGAGTCAGCACCGTTCACACTGGAGCCAGGTCTGCAGAGACCCGGCTCTTCCGGCGTGAAAGTGGACGCTTGGAGTTGATGTAATCTCCAATCGCCACTGAAGCCGGCCAAACGGCAGGCATGCGGCGCGCTCCAGGTCATCATGACCCAGATTGTGCCATTTACACTGCAGGGTTTCATGGGTCATTACCGTGTAAAACCCTGCAAGTTTACCTGGGTTGGATTACCGGGTCACTCCACCCAGGAATCCAACCCTGTCCCCTTTCACCAAGGAGCTACCCTGGTTAACCCTGCAATAACCCGGGTTTTAGCTCTGGTCTAAAAGGGGTATTAGTAACGCTATTGTTAGTATATACTACATACTGTATATGTGAGTGTGTGCAATAATAAAAAAAAAAATAAAGGTAGTGTATGCTTCATATAATCAAAGAGTGGAGGGAGATGAAGGTGGTTTAATGTAGGTGGGTAGCTATGCACCATGGTGCTAGCCACACCTCATGACACAGACCACACCCCCACATCACTGGTCACACCCCCTGCGTAGTACACAATAGGCCCTTCATAGATTTCAGCTCCAGGCCCATGAGGACCTTAATCTGGCACTGAACTCAGGAGCCCCTCTGCGCATACGCAGCCATCGGCCAGAGCATGCTTTAGCCGCTGGGGACACTGGCACAAGCCAAGGCATATCACAGAGGGGGTGGGGCTATGTTAATTTGATTCACTGAGGATCCTGCCATCACGTCTCTTTCCCGCCCAGTTCCCTAGGAAGAGGGGGGATGCGGGAGACTGACCTGCTCCTGGTATGGGCTATAACTTCCACAATGGTACAAGATGTTACAGTGTATGAACTTTGGAGAGACTACCTACCATCGTTCTGATTATCTATACAGGCTGGGTCTGCTCCTAGCCTACGTGAAACTCTACCAGGTTTTGTTTGTGTCTACAAATTTCGGAGTCACTTGTGTCTGCAAACCAAGAAATCCGTCATTAGAATCCAAGGTTAGCAGCTGTCGGGTTTTTGGCCAAACTGTGAATCCAGTGTTTTGCAGGAAAACCAATCGAGAAAACGTGATGCAAGACCTACATACGATAACTACACACGTGCATGTTTGGTTCTCATATCCCTGCAATGGAAACAAAACCTGTGAGGGCATGATACACAGAGGAAACAATTTACGGCGTGTTCCCTGGAAATGACATG
The DNA here is from genome assembly GCA_031769625.1 of Taudactylus pleione. Taxonomy (NCBI): domain Eukaryota; kingdom Metazoa; phylum Chordata; class Amphibia; order Anura; family Myobatrachidae; genus Taudactylus; species Taudactylus pleione. The sequence goes on from JAUIMM010000325.1 coordinate 3,280,786, forward strand.
CAGCTCTTACAAGTCATTTACAGGCAGTCAGTTCTCTAATGTCTCTGCAACCCCACAACTGACCTCTGGGATCACTATGTGTATTTTATAGATGATTGTTGTAGTGAAATGTAATGGAAGGCAGCCACGCAACTTGTGTCACTCGCACGGTTCTGTATTGCCAAGGCTGAGAGGTAACAATAATCCTACATGTGAGGCTTGTTGTTCAGTATCTACTCCGTAAGTCATAGGAATGTGCCCTAAACAGCCCATTAAATGAATAATCTGCAAACTTTCAGGAGACTCCCTAAATTCAAGGACTGTACATTGATCTAAAGCTGGGTACACACTGGAGCGACTTTCCCAATGATTTCCCTTGAGCCCAGAACAAGCGATATTGAGCGTACACACTGGGCCTGAATCAGACCCGGTCGCTTTGAGCGTACGCTCGCATGATGCGTATGCAAATATTTGAAAGTGACGCGGCAGGGAGCGATCGCTCGCCAAGGCATAACCACGCCCATCTTACCTGTACAAGCATTAGCTTTGTGTATGCAGACTCCCCTTGGCGAATGCAGAGACGCCCACTGCCCCTCGTCATCTCCTGGAAGTTTGTGAAAACATTGGTACATCGACCACTATCGGATGGGAAGGCAGTGCTTGTGGTAGCTTTTTTCTACCACAAGCATTGCGAGGAAAACAGAGTAAAAAAATGGCTGGTGACATGTACTATGACGCTGCCTGTTAATTATGCACGCCTCTAAAACGGCGTTGAAACACACAGGCATGCCTGCGTTCGCACCTCCACTCCCCCGTTTTTACTGGACTGCCCCTGTTACCACCCACAAACGGCCTCTCCTGTCACTCACTCTGCTGTGCTGGCTTTGCTGTGCGAGCGAGGGATCTGCGAACACACTGTGTAGTTTGCACACGTGCACTGCGATGCATATGCATGCGCAGATTAGCAACCATCGGAAAGTGCGAGCGCACTGCGGATAGCGTCCGGGTCTGAATCAGGCCCACTGTGCAATCTTGTCAACGACCCGAACGATATATAGTATTGTTTCTTTGTATGTGATTTATCGTTGCCCCTGTACACACTAGTACTACATTTTTAGGATCACCTGGGAGTGGCAAGATGTGACGTCTTCAAAGGCCAAATCAGGAGGACATATTGCCTGGTCGTCCGGTTGGCTGTACACACTAGGCTATGTGAACCGTATCGCTATAGCATTATCGCTAGGTTTGACGTGCAGCGCGGACAGACAGCGACCGTCGCTAGCGACCAGCGTTAGAATGCAAAGAGCGATGCAGATGATTTGTCGTTACAAAACGGCAAATTGGACCAACATCGCTCCAGTGCGTACCCAGCTTAAGAGTCTTTCAGCTCATTTTATTTTCCTCTGCAAAGATATTAGCTGATAGTTTCATCTTATGAACACAAAATAGTCTCCAACTTATCGCTGTAATCTCCTCCACATGCTTCTGTCAATGGGCAGAATATTTAAAACATTTTCAAAGTTGTGTAGGTCTGATGGGGAACGCAGGTGGGAAACTGGAACGATAGTAAGATATTAGTGGTTCAGGGTCTAAAGTTGCATCAGCGACACCAGATATACTACAGAATGCTAACCAGTCCTGTTGACTAAGGGCCTGATTCAGAGCCACTCGTAAGCGGCCGCTCGTTCGTTCCGAGCGATGTTTGCACAACTGCGCATGCGTACGGATCGTAATACGCATGCGCGAACCAGTCAGTGCGGCCGAAAATCGTTTGTTCGCTAAATAGCGAATGCCTGCTATTTTGAGTGACAGGAGGAGGCGTATGTGGGTGGTAACAGGGGAAGGTGCTTGAAAACGGGAAGTGAAGATCGAACGCAGGCGTGCTTAAAGGTCAAAACGGGCGTTTTATGGGTGTGCATAATTAATACAGCAGCGTCATTGACCACGTCACTCGGTTATTTTATAGTCAGAACTGCTCGCAAGATTGCGATAGGAAAAACCAACCACAAGAATAGCGAGCAGTTCATACGCTGGTCGATGTACTCGATTAATCTAACAAATAGCGGACATGACGTTGGATGTGAGCGGCCAGGGGGCGTAGTTTTCCAAAAAACGACCGCATGTTTGGTTCGCTCGTTCAGACCTAGAGGCGTGAACAGACCGCAAACAGCGAACGGTTCATTTGAATAGCCACCCCTTTTTTCTGAACGAGCGAGTGCAAATAGCGTCCGGCTCTGAATGAGGTCCTAAGTCTTCACAGTAGACCCTATTTCCATTATGATTATATTTTATTTACGGCCCCTTAAAAAGTGGGAGGCACATATAGAAACCGTTGTAATTCCTACACCGTTCACCTGATTTGGATGTAATTACCCTCAAATTAAATCTGAAAGTCTACAGTTAAAGCACATCTTATTTGTTTTATTTCAAAGCCATTGTGGTGGTGAATAGAGGCCAAAATATGAAAATTCTGTCAATGTCCCAATATTTATGCACCTGACTGTATATGGCCATATAAAGTGACAATTGCAAGAGAATAAACAAACATTATAATGTATAACGGTACCACAGACAGTGGAGGTGCTAAAATCATACAGTGAGATAATTATACAACAAAATGAGACACAGTTATTGACATAAGCAGTCGTTGACTGGGAAGAGTGGAAAGAGCTGTTCAGAGTTGCAGACTGTGGTGTCTATTTACTAAGCAGTGTTAGGAGACAGAGTGAAAAGTGATAAGAAAGTGACAAGGTGCCAGCCAATCAGCTCCTAACTGTCATTTTACAAACACAGCCTGTGAGATGGCAGTTGGGAGCTGATTGGCTGGCACCTTATCACTTTCTTATCACTTTTCACTCTGTCTCCTAACACTGCTTAGTAAAAAGACCCCTGTAACTGCTAGTGCACTGGACACAAGGATAGTGCAGTTATAGACACTATTAACTAATGTGCAGCTTTTTAGATGTGGAGATGTTGCCCATAGCAACCAATCAGATTCTAGCTATTATCTTCTAGTAGGTGCTAGATAAATGTTAAGTAGAATCTGATTGGTTGCTATGGGCAACACTACCACTTCTAAAAACCCTCACTTTAGTAAATATACCCCTAGCTGTCGGTGACCCAGTGTTTGGGAAGGGTGGACAGAGCAGTTCTGAGTCACAGACTATGGGGTCTATTTACTAAGCTTTGTTAGGAGATAAAGTGAACGGAGGTAAGGCACCAGCCAATCAGCTCCTAACTGTCATTTTTCAAACACAACCTGTGACATGGCAGTTAGGAGCTGATTGGCTGGTACCTTACCTACGTTCACTTTATCTCATACTTGCCTACTTTTGAAAAAGCATTTCAGGGAGATTGTGAAAGCAGCACCTATGAGCGCGTGTTACAGTGGGCGTGTACTGATAAATATGAGAGGCGTGTCATAAACCTGATTTACATCCACATGTAAATGAGCCCCAAGTCAGTTAGTAAGATCTACTTGTTGATGAAAACACACTGATACTTCTCAGAAAATACATGTAACCATAGGGATCATTGTGTCTTATAACCAATGCAGGGAAATTATACTAATTATCCTATTTGAATGTATATATCTCTATTTTTTCTGTTATATAACAGTGTCATAATGGGGGTAAGGTGAAATGAGGGAGATTACTAGACTCTTCAGGGAGACAGGGAGATTGCGGCTATTTCAGGGAGTCTCCCTGACAATGAGGGAGAGTTGGCAAGTATGCTTTATCTCCTATCCAGTCAGTAAGTTAGTATTTGGCTAATATCCTATTAGAGAGCATGATTAGCCTGACCCAAAAGATTTCCACTTAATGAGGTGTTTCATAAGTAGCCACCTAACTGAGTTTAGCTGGGGCAGTGGTCGTTTAGTAGACAGCAGGGCCGCCATCAGGGGGGGACTGTCGGGATTCGAGTCCCGGGCCTGAACACCCAGGGGGCCCGCCCGGCGTCTGCTGCAGCCTGCGCGGCCGCCTGCCACTACGCCCCTGCAGTGAAAGGCCCGGAGGATGGGTCCCGGCCGCTCCTACCAGTATGCTGCAGGCCTGCAGCTGCCCGCACAAGTGCCCACCACTATCCCACCCGGCCGTGCCTCCCCCCCGCTGCACAATACAGCGAGTGAGTAAGTGACTCATTGTGAGTCACTTCTCACCCAGCCGCCATGCCCACTACCTTGCCCATAATAAAGTTTTTTTTTTTTCAAACTGAAGCAAACGTGACGTCATGACGTCACACCGCACCGCTAAATGAGAGGAGCCGTGACGGGCGGGTAGTGTGAGGAGACGGCGTCCGGAGCATAGAGACTGAGACAGAAGGAGCGAGATAGGTAAGTTAAGTGTGTGTGTCTGTCTATGGGGTCTATTTACTAAGCAGTGTTAAGAGCAGGCTTGCCTACCCTCCCGATTTGGCCGGGAGCCTCTCGATTTTCGGGTGCCGTTCCCGGCCCCCCGGAAAGGCAGGCAAGCCTCCCGGAAGCTTGCGACCCTCCCAGCCTCCCCCCTGAAAAAACGGAAACCCCCGCAGCGGGGGGCCCGGTGACGCGATTCGCGCAGAATCATCTCACAGGCTGTATTTAAAAAATGACAGTTGGGAGCTGATTGGCTGCCACCTTATCACTGTTTAGCAAGACTGCAAAACCATCGGTACAATCGAGTACAATCGCAGCCTCACGCGCACTTGTACAAACCCTGACCTTAGTCAGAAATGTATAACTTCATCGCACGCTGTGAGTCCTCAAACTGCGTAGGGCATCGCAGCGGCTAATTTAGGCACGCCCCTGCAACGGCGTCCGAACGCACTGGGGTGCCTGCGTTTCGCCAACCATCCCCTCGTCCCTCCCACAAGCGGCACTTCCTGTCAATCACTCTGCGATGGGTCTGCGTAGTTACTGCGATCACACTCCCCATCGCAGTGGCTAGTTTGCACACTGCGATGCATATGCACGCACAGAACGCAACAAACACCCGATTGCGTGCGTAATAGTTGCATCCAGTAGTGAATCAGGCTTTTTATACAGTATTTTTCCTAAAATTCTCTTGACCCAACAAACAAACACAGATGTCTCATACAGAGGGAAGCAGCCACAGCAAACTGTCAGCACATTAAAATGACATATTTTATGTCCCCAAGAGTCAAACGTCTCTAGCAGGAAACATTAGGACACAGCACAACGTGGATGCCTTTTTTTAAATGGATTTTGTCCATTCTGACCTATTAGATATCATATAAAACAGAGGAAGTTAAACTTAACACAGCAGAAATAATTGTATCCTGCACATCTCTCCGGCTGTGTTATTTTGTTTTCCAGCTTGTGGCTTTTATAGGATGTAGGGAGTAGGACTGAATCCTGGTCTTTTTTTTTTTGTTATTACATGAAATCTGGAGTCAACGTAAAAATCCCAGCGCGCGAGAGGCCTTGGCGACATTTGCTGGATGATCTAAGGTCTCGGGAAGCCGTCCTGTCAGCCTTGTCAAGAAGTATTAGAATTCTCTGTTCTTCTCTCGAGCGTCTCCTGAAAGACAATAATCCGTCTTTGAACAGCCAGGGCCAGAAAAGAGATAAAATATCTGGGAAGCCAAGTTTCACAGAGGCAACCGACTTGTTTTGCTGTATTCGCTGTTAATGACTGTGGATTGATTTGGCATAAATAAGAAGGAACCTGCTTCTGTCTACGCACGTACAGTACTCTTATATTCTCTGTTAAGGTTCAGAGGGAGGCTGGGAGATGTGTTTTTGATTTTAGAGGATGAAAAACATTTTTTTTTTTACGTCATTGTAACATTTCACCAAGTTACGTGTCGGTTTTACGAACACAGGGCCTAATTCAGACCCGCTCGCGAGCGCAGGACGCTCGCAAGCGGGTCGATGGTGCCCTAATGCGCATGCGCACGGCGGAGGGAGCTCCGTCGTGCGCATGCGCAAAACCCACATAGCGACAGCCAAGCTGTCACTCGGGGTCTCGCACCAAAGGGGGCGTGCTGTCGATGGTGACTGACAGCACGCCCCCTTTGGTGGGCGTGCCAGGGGCGTGGCTGCCCAGACGGAGGCGTTCCCATGGGAACGCCTTCCGTCTGGAGCCGGCCCCACTGACATCACTAGTGATGTCAGTGGGAGTGATTTTGGCTCTGAGCCAAAATCACTCCAGGGCTTGCGGCCACGAGACCATACCGAAGGGTCTCGTAGCAAGCCCGATGGTCACGATGGTCTTGACCTTACAAAGTACATAACCAAAAAAGTGACTTACAGTACAATACAATACAGGACAAGGACATGGATAATATACATTGATACATTGGTGGCCATAACACCCAGATAAGCAACAGAGCATAAGCACCAAGTGTTAGGTGCCCTAGTGGTGGGTAAGAAGAAAATAAAGTAAGGAGAAACACGAGAGGGTAGAGGGCCCTGCTCGCAAGAGTTTACATTCTCAAGGGGGAGGGGTTGAAGAAATATTAATGTGGTCTATTTACTAAGCCTTGGATGGAGATAAATTGACCGGAGATAAACTACCAGCCAATCAGCTCCTCAGTGCCATGTTAAATGCTGCGTTTGTGTGTTTGAAAAGTGACAGTTAGGAGCTGGTTGGTTGGTACTTTGTCTCCGTTCACTTTATCTCCATCCAAAGCTTAGTAAATAGACCCCTGTATCCTTTAAGTACAACTGGGCACTAATGGTGGGGAGGGGGCTGCCAGGTCGGTGCAGCAGAGGGTGTGGGGGTAGCTTAACTGGGCAGTGTGTGGGCGTACCGGCGTGATCACGTCATTGTGGCCCCTGCCGCGCTTTATCATGCTGAAATTACCAGCATTGTAAATCGGGTAGGGGCTGCGATGATCGATCCAGCACGAATCGCATCATCAGCCCCCGGACCGCCCACTTTCACGTGCGGGGGCTGTTGGCCACCCCGGGAGACTTGTCTACTCTTGCGGAGGGCTGGGAGCGGCACCCGATTTTTGGGAGGCCCCCGGCAGCCTCGGGAGAGTAGGCAAAATATGACACATATTCAAATGAAATATAAATCGAGACCATGCAACAACTATAGAGTTGATCTTCATGTACTGTATACATTAATTCTCTATGATTTATCTTACCTCACACAGTTATTGTGTACTTACAGTGGGCGGGATGTACTAACATAGCGCAGTACTTACCACCAGTCACCACATCCCTACTGATCGCATGTGCACTAACATATGCCATCAGTACCGCAAAGGACATCTTTTCCGATAAGAGATGTCCTTTGCGATCCGCCCTGCGCCGTGGACTTCCGGGTTTATGACCCGGGAGTCCATCTGGGCATGTGCAGAGTGACGCGGCGGGCGCGGGGAATGCTGGGAGGGATCCGATCGGATCCCTCATACAAGCGCAATGCGGTAGAAGCCCATAGGCTTGTATAGGCTTCTATAGGGTAAAGCCAGCAAAAAGTTGGCGTTACCCTCCGCATCGGAGCCAGACGGCTTGGCCAAGAGTGCATATGGAAAATGCGGGAAAACCCGGGGGTTTTTATCGCATTTTCCTTATAGTGCATCTCGCTCAGTATGTGGTCAAATGTGATGCTCACCGTGACTTTGCGTTATGGATACATATCTTAGTTTGGACCTACCTGTCTTTTATTGGTGGTGTTTTAAAAATGCTAGTAGCCATATAGAGTAAATCGCGTCATTTTGGCCCCGCCCCCTGCTTCACACTGCCTGTAATATCGGCAGTGTGTAGCGGGGCGGGGCCAAAATGACGCGATCGCGTGGCTCCGCCCGCAAACTCTTGTAGTCTGGCTGGCCACGCCCCCGTCTGCTGGCCACGCCCCCCCACTCAAGCCGATCTGGCTGCTCCCTCCCGGAAGGGGCAGCCAGATAGTCGGCAAGCATGGGTTTAGGGTTAGGTTTAGAGTTAGGGTTAGGGGTATTGGACATACTTATCGCCACAACCATGGTTTTGCAACATTAGCCACAACGTGTAACTAAGTCAGCAAACGCCAGGACATTAGCCACAGTTGCCGATGTGGGGCTAAGTTTAAGATTAGGGTTATAGGGGACCCCCCCTCCAGGTACAGCTGCATTTTCGCACTGCTGATTGACGACATTGTTAGTATGTCGACATTTCATCAGTGAGGACATGGTCAATGTCCACATGCTGAGCGTGTTACCCGTCAACATTATTATAACCATATCACACACACAGGACCTCATTCAGAGTCGGTCGTTGCGGCCGCACGGTCGTACGTCACCGATGTTCGCTAAACTGCGCATGCGTAAAATTTGCAATGCGCGTGCGCAAATTAGCTATTATGATCAGAAATTTCTCTCTCCTTGAACACAGCCAGGTCGTTAGTTTGAGTGACAGGATGAGGCGTTTGTGGGTGGTAACAGGGGAAGGTGCTTGTGAACGGGGGTGTGGAGATCCAAACGCAGGCGTGCCTGACTATGCAAATGGCGTTTTATGGGAGTGCATAATTAACAAAGCAGTGTCATGGCACATGTGACATGGGAGGTTTGTACACTGACTTGATCGTAGTGCTTAAGAGAGGGTATGGTCAACCTTAAGGTCTACCACCAGCTCCGATGGTTCCCGATGGTCTCAATTAATCCTTATATGCCCGGAGATGACGTGTAATGGGAACAAGAAGGGGGCGTATTTTTAGTCTTACGGCCGCATCCTCCCCTCGCTCGTCCAGCTAACGATCCCATCTTAACGACGCAACTTGTGAGCGCTTCATTTGCATATCCGGCCCCTTTTACCTTACGACCGTGTTGCCGCAACGACCAACTCTGAATGAGGTCCACATTCTCATGTCTACATGGGATAGTGCTGTGAGAGGCATCCAATCGGATCCCTCCCAGCACCCCTGTGGCGCATGCGCCCTTCTGCGCAAAAGGACGCCAGAGGGGTTTCTGGGTCCTTTGCGGTGTTCGTCAGGTGGCGGCATGCATGCAAAGCATGGCGGGATGCATCGCTTCCCGTATACGATGCGTCATGTATTCCGCCCCCGATAGCAAACCATTGGCTCCTTTGTTTATCTATATTGAAATCTGTATTACTGGGATCGTTTAGGTGCGCAATGTCAGAAAAGTACATTTGTGCAGAGGTTTTATCTGTTTGGTGTTCAAATATGAACCTTTTATGCATTTAAGTGTATTGGTCTCAAATCAGCGGGATTAATTTAAGAAGGACAAAATGGTTGCTCCACAGTTCAAATGTCCTTTTCAGCAGAATATTTTACAAGCAGAAGGAAGGAGCCAGGTGGAGTGAAGGCGTTCCTACTGACGGAGCAGCTTCATGTTGCAGAACATTATTTATTGAAGTGAGATGAAGGGGTGGAGAGGATACGTTATTATACGCAAGCCTTGGTTTGCAGAGGGACGGCCAGACGAAATATACAGCAGCTTAGAGCTAGCCATCTTGGGATTCCATCCTATACTTTTAACCTTATCCATTTTTCATCTCCTTGTTGCACAAAGGCACATACAGTATGTCCCAACATTGTACATATCTAAATCGAGATATGGCTGGCTCTGAAATGGCCGCAGACCCGAAGACTCCTGTCTCTGATACCCAATGCTTCAACATACCTCCTGATTCCCTGTGAGAAGGGCAAACCTGCCAGCCGTGGGATTCTGGGCAGCGATGTGCGGTCAGGTGAGGCAGAGCCTCTCCTGGCATACTTAGGTATACTCCAGAGTTCTTTTGACAATAAAAATGATAAGAAAAATGTAAAGAAAATATCATATATATCATCTTTGTATTATTCTAATCATTTTTATAGCGAAAACTCTGGCGTAAAAAAATGTATGGCAGGTGAGGCGCTGCCTCCCCTGTCTACTTTTTCTGCCCATCCCTGATCAAAACACACCAAATTTCCAGCACTATATACTGCTGCACCTTTGTATAATGCCCACGTGAACCCTCGGGTTTATATATGTATCTGTAAATCTGACTGTGATACTAGTCAGTGCCTCCCCAGCCATTTACTGAATTGCTGGAATAGTATTCGGGACGACTGTGAAGTATGGAAGCACACTCCAAGCAGAGTAACAAAAGTCTTCAAACGCACAGAGAATTCCCATATCTCTTATACTCATGATTAATTTAGACCATACATGAGGCCGAGCTAAGCTGTGTTTTAGGAAACCGTAAAGTTTAGGTTAATGGAATAATGAGAGGTTCTACATGGGACAATCGGTGTCAGAGGCCCAACTGCGGACACTTTTTAGCAATCTATTTGAAGACCGCAGTAAACAAAGAGCTGATTAGTGATACAAAGTTGCAGTACAGTGAAAAATGCCAGGCCCTGGAAAAACTCCAGAGAAACAATTGCAGTCTCAGTGTATATCTTTAGTAAAACAGTAAAAGTGACAGAATTCTGCCTACGCAATATAAACGAGGTGAGAACTATAAATTACGCTGTTTTAATAATATGTCATTTCGGAGCTTTACACTGTTTTAAATACTATTTGCAAAGAAAAAAGGAAGAATTTTTGATGATTACTTTCCTTAAATACAGAGATAGGCAACCTGTGGGTCTCCTGCTAGTGTCGATCTTCAAGGGGCTTATTCAATTGATTGCGAGATTTGTGCTGCAAAAATGAATACACCTATTGCACCAAATTTCCGATTAACACGGCTTTGCGCGCTCCTAATTATCAGGCTATCCAATTATAAAAAAAATGGTGCAATAACTTTTTATGGTAAAAGCCACATTAAATGCAAAAAAAAAATGGGGAAATCATCATGTACCCTAAAAAGCAAATAAATATTGGATATCAGTAAAGGGGGTATATTTACTAAAGTGCGGGTTTTAGAAGTGGAGTTGTTGCTCATTGCAACCAATCTGATTCTAGGGGGTAAATTTACTAAAGTGAGAGTTTTTAGAAGTGAGTTTTAAAAGTGATGTTGCCCATAGCAACCAATCAGATTCTAGCTATTCTCTTCTAGGTGGTGCTAGTTAAATGTTAAGTAGAATCTGATTGGTTGCTATGGGCAACATCACTTCTAAAACTCACTTCTAAAAACTCTCACTTTAGTAAATTTACCCCTAGCTATTATGTTCTAGAAGGTGTTAGATAAATGATAAGTAGAATCTGATTGGTTGCTTAAGGCAACAACTTCAGTACCTAAAAACCCGTACTTTAGTAGATATACCCCTACAGTAGATGTCTACTACTGTCCCACAGAAAAATATTTTGCACTTTTAGTTTTAAAAGGTTTCAAATAGCCAATTTTTGCATATTCTAGAACAATAAAAAAGGATGAAAAGCAAGTTTTTTTGTTGAAATAAATGCCCTTGTTAAATATGGGGTGCATTAAAATACCTGGAAGTTGATTTTTGTATAATTTGAAGCTAAAAATAAAACACCAGTAACTTCCACCTGCAATTTTTTATGTTTTTTATGCATTAAAGGTTTTTATTTAAATCAACAAAAAAGAAGAAACACATCCACAGTATTCCACAAAATTAAATTCATACAACATAAAATATATCACAAATAAAATAAAACACCACCTGCAAATTTTAAAAACATCTGTCTCATCCATACAACACCCCCATATACCTTTCCCATCCATACAGCACCCTCATACACCTGTCCCAACCATAGAGCACCCCCATACACTTGTCCCATCCATACAGCACTCCCATACACCTGTTCCAGCCATACAGCACCCCATATACCTGTCCCATCCATACAGCACCCCCATATATCTGTTCCATCCATACAATGCCCCCATATACCTGTCCCATCCATACAGCTCCCCCATATACCTATTCTATCCATACAGCACCCCCATATACCTGTCCCATCCATACAGACCCCCATATACTTGTCCCACTATTAACCCCTTATTCTGCACTTTGCAGAATTTTATCCCATTAATGACATGTAATTAGTAGCCTAATTAAGCAATTTAAAAAGCCAAATTTACTAATTATTTGGGGTTTGTCGCAGGGCTTCTGATTCTGATTTAAGTCCCATCATTTTTACCTTAAATTAACAATTTTTTCTGAATTTGCACCTGCACTGGGGCTGCAGAAAAATAGCTGCATTAAATCCTATTGAAATTACCACTGCTAAAATTCCTGCTTCCAATTGAATAGAAATAACCCAGCAGCCAGCCGTAATTTTCTCACGTCGCAGGAAAAAAATTAAACTGGACAATTGAATATGCCCCTAAATCCATGGCTGGGACATGTAGTTTCACAATAACTGGTAAGCAACAGTTTGTGTAAGCTCAGCAGGGCATGTTTGGTCTTGTGATTCCACAGAAGATGTCTTATACCCCTTTTCCACTTACAGTACTTGAAAATCCCTGGTTATTGCATGTGAACGCGCATTAACCTGGGATTTTGGTCAGTGGAAACGGCTACACCCGGGTCCATTCACCCAGGAAGCCAACCCCATTTCCAATTTCAAACCACATAAAAAAATCACACTTTACAGAAAGGAGACAGTATTTCACTAAGGTTGAGTGGAAAGTAGGTGATAAAAGTTTTTATACACCACTGTCAAAAATAATAGGTATCAAATTCTACAGGAAGAAAATTTTTTAGAAAGGAACCGGGGGAAACACAGACTGAAATAACAACTCACCATAGACATTAACAGAGAGGAAAAAGAGGGAAGGGGAATACTAAAAAGAAAGTTACCTCAGCCCCTAACACCAGCCCTGTTCAAGGCCCCAAACCAAATTTGAAAAACAATCGCATTTTCAATCTTAGTTCCCACATTTTAACCAAGGAAGAAACCAATGTTTTAAATAGGGGCTTAAAATTTGCACCAGATAACAAACTGGCCAAATTTGGGACCTATGTGGATGTGCAAATATGTATTAGGAAATTAAGTTTGAAAAAAATATTTTGTTAATCAGAGAGAAGGGTTATCTGATACTCCAACCCCTTTTAGGCCAAAATCTACTTTTATTCCCACCCACCTCAATGGGTGTTATGTGGAAAGTTTTAATAAACTAGTTTGTGATGAAATTGAAAAAAGTCAACATCAGAGGATCCAAAATACCCAATCTTAGTAGGGGAGAAAGAGAAACCCTCAAATCTTTGGAAAAAAACAATAATATAACCATTAAACCGGCTGATAAAGGTGGTAATATAGTGGTGATGGACAAGACACAATATGATAAAGAAGTCCTCAGACAACTCAACGATAGAACCACATACCAACTTTTAAGAGGAGATCCCAGCAATAAAATTGAAAAAGATCTCATCCAACTTGTAAATAAACATCATAATATAGGGACTAAAACGGAGAAATAACGGGACTTCATTATTAATAAAAATCCATCAATTCCTGTTTTTTATGTATTACCAAAGACACATAAAGACATAAATAATCCACCAGGATGACCTATCGTAGCAGGAACTAACTCTATAATGTTCAATCTTTCAGAGTTTGTAGACTATTTTTTAAAGCCAGAGGTCATCAAAATTAAATCATACCTGAAAGATACCTGAAAGATACTATTAATATGATTAACATCTTAAAAGACACGCCTTGGGAACAGGGAAACTTTTTAGTAACTGCTGATGTGGGCTCACTGTATACCATTATAGATCATCAAATAGGTATAGAATAAGTCCTTTTCTTTTTGGAAAGAAATAGAATAGAGACCAATAAACAAGGATTCTTAAAAGATGCCATCCGTTTTATCTTAGAAAATATTTTTTTCTGGTATAATGAGCAATTTTTAAACAATTAAAGGGCACCGCAATGGGCACACATTTTGCTCTGGCATACACCAACCTTTTCATGGGTTAATAGGAGGAACTACATGTCTGGCACAATTATCCTTATATGAATTATATTAAATGGTGGACAGATATATAGACGACATTATGTTTATTTAGTGTGGAACTGAAGTAGATCTGAAAAAGTTCTGTGAATCTTTGAATAATAACCATTATAATTTAGTTTTAACCTATGACGTGAGCCAAACTAATGTTATTTTTTTGGATCTTGATATGTATGTTAAAAACAGTGTAATTCAGACAAAATAATTATATTTAACCTACTGATAATAATACTTATATCCAGACCACCAGCAATCATCATAGGAATTGGCTCAAAAGTGTTCCTAATAGCCAAATCCAGAGACTTTGGAGGAATTGTTCTGAAATAACTGTTTTTGAAAAAGAAGTAGGAGATATGAAAACCAGATTTCTTGAAAAGGGATACGATGAAATGCCTATATCCACCCAGGTGGAGAAGATGAAAAATACAGATAGGCTAGATCTCCTCAAATATACTATAAAATACTAAGAAAATACTATATAAAAAAGAAAGGAAACCTCATGTTGCATTTATCACCCAATATAATAATCAACATCGACAAGTGGAAAAAATTATACGAAAATATTGGTATTTATTGACTAAAGATCCAGTACTCAAATAAATCATTCCCCTAAAACCTCGATTGATTTATAGGTGTGCTAAGAATTTGAGGAATCATTTAGTTAAAAGCTTTTCCTGTCAAAAGACAAGAACATATCAAAACCACTGGCTTCCACAGATGTGGGATATGTGCAATGCGTAAAGTCACCAAAGCTTCCAATAAAGTGGATAATTTTACTTCAATCAGCACTGTATCTACCTTTAAAATTAAAGAGTTTATAACGTGTAATAGAAAAAACTGCATCTATCTTATAGAATGCGAATGCAGTTTGCAATATATAGGCAAAACCTCTCATACCCGCAGAGAGATATTGTGTAACAACACTTATAATAGTTTGTGAAAGTAAAAAACAAAAAAGAAAAGGAAAAGAGAAAAGAAAAAATTATAATTACTCTCTCCCCCAAAATCTTATAAAGATGTTGTAGATCTTTTGATGTGATGAACAGGGACAGTGCCTGGATTAAATACATGAGTCTTGGGAAAGAGATCATCTTTATCATGCTTGAACGTCCCAAAAAAGATAGTGGTAAATCCTGCTAACCCTCCAGCTCATCCAAAACTTTTTTTTTAATTATAGGAGTATAACTAAAAGAATAAAGGTTTGTTAAACAACAAGGTATTTTAACTCCCAAATACGTAAAATGATCTCTGGCCCAATGAAGTGGTATGCTTCCTGAAATCTGAGGCCAAGCTGCTCGTGGGCCTAAATACATTGCTACTGATTTGTCAATATTCACTGTAAACCCTGACACCTCCTCAAAGCATCTCAAGGTGTGAAATATATGACCTATGGATTCAGTGGGATTGGCTATATAGAGCAGCACATCGCCTGCAAATGCTGTTAATTTAACAGTCCTAGAGCCTATAGAGATGCCTTTGAAGATTGCATCCTTTTCTAAAATACAAATCAAAGGATCTATGGCTAAATTGAATAAAAGGGGTGAAAGGGGGCAGCCCTGCCAGGTACCTTTAAACATTTCTAATGGGGCACTACTATGACCATTTATTTTTTTGAAACATATTTTATTGGAAGAATGAGAGACAATAAAATAGTGACCTGCGTAGAGGTCTAAACATGTAAACATACAATCTTACAAAGATTACAAAGAGTAAACATATGTATACAACAAAACAGTCTCATCCATTTTTTAAAATTTCCAAACATAAAAATAAAAAATACAAAGAAAATTGGCAGAAAAAAAAAAAAAGAAAGAAGGGGAAGAATGGGGGGGAAGGGGAAGAGGATGGGGAACCCGACTGGATATAGCCATAGCGAAACAACCCAATCAGTAAAAGCAGGGACTATATATCAAATAATAGCACAAAAATAAGTGCTCAGATAAATGCTGGGGGGATCTGAAAATGAGAAGTTCAAGGATCCCAGACCCTAATAAATTTCTTAGAGGAGCCCTTCATTATGCTAGTGATGTATTCCATGGAATGGATATGCCAGATTTTAGCTATAATCAAGCCCTCAGATGTTTTCCAAGCTGAAGCAATGACGCAGCTTGCTGCCAAAACCATCTGAGTAAATAGTCTATATTGATGAGGGGATGCCCCAGGGATACATATAGGGAGTAAAAAATATTTAGGACTGAACGGGATCTGTATGTCTAAGATAGAGTTGGCCAATGTGCCCAATTCCTTCCAAAGGGGGACTAATTTCAAACAGCTCCACCAGATGTGTAGGAAGGACCCATCCTTGATGCCACATCACCAACACAGAGGGGAGATCCCAGGATACATTTTATTAAGACGAGTAGGGACATAGGGGGTCATTCAGACCCGGTCGTTAGTGCCGATGCGCTCGGACTGGGTCGATGGCCCCCCACAGAGCATGCGCACGACGGCAACGGCGCCGTCGTGCGCATGCGTGAGACCCGCTACGACCGACAGCGCTGGTCGTAGCGGGTCTCGATCCAAAGGGGGTGAGCTGTTGATGTTGATTGACAGCTCGCCCCGTTTGGAAGGCGGGCCGGGGGGGTGGCAGCCCAAACGGAGGCATTCCCATGGGAACGCCTACCATTTGGGGGAGGCCCCACTGACATCACTAGTGATGTCAGTGGAGAGCTTCCAGCTCAGACAGAGCAAGAAGCTCTCCGGGGCTTACGACAAGGGAGACCCTACCCTAGGGTCTCGTCGTAAGCCCCGATGGTCGCGATGGTCATGGTCGCGATGGTCTATGACCATCGGGACCATCACCGGAGCGGTTGTTAGAGCTGTGGGTGTTAACCCACAGCCTAACGACCGCAACAGAGGTGGGCGGTCAGGATGCAAGCGGCCGCCCAGTTTCTGAGCGACCGCTTGCATCCTCCGACTGCCTCTGAATGAGGCCCTTAGTACCACCTAAAAAGTAACTTGTATGCATTTTCTTTAATGCGAACACAGATTGAACTTTTGACCAAGTTAGAATAGATATCAGTCCAGTCGTCATTTTCTAGGGTCTCACCTAAGTCAGCCTCCCAGGCCTTCTCATGAGGATCTCTGACGTCTGGTGATAGGAGCAAAAGTAAGTTATATAATGTGGAAATAAGTCCTTTAGATGACGCCTCCCGAAGGGCTAAGCTCTCTAACGTTGTGAGAGACCTGTGGGTGAGTTGTGATGGCAATGTCGTATCTGTAAATATTGGAAAAAGTAGGTGTGTGGGATGGAAAGTTTGGTCTGTATATCCGAATATGTGGGAAAGGATGTAGTCTACACAATATCATTTAACAATTGAATTGCATTTTCCTTCCGACGTATCAAGGTGGATAAAAGACAGCCAGGATGAAAAAGGGGATTATCAAACAGTGGACTCATAGGGCTTGGGTGTGGGGCATTATTATATAAACGGTTGGCCATATCCCAAACATCCAGAGAATGAGAAATTACAGGGTGATGCAGGACAGCCCCAGGGCGGGCCGTTCTAGGAAGAGATAATAACGAGGAGATAAAGTGCAACTTTAGTTCATTCGTTTCTATCATGACCCATACCCTCTCAGATTTGGGTCCGTTCCACAAAACACATTGTGCTAGTCTAGCAGCAAAGTAATATGATTTGAAATTTGGGTCCCCCAAGCCTCCACCAGAGGTGTGTCTCTGCATCACCCCACGTCCCACCCTTGGTTTCTTATTGGACCAGATGAATTGCACAGTGATATGTTGTAAATGTTTAAAAACATAGGGAGGTATCCAGACAGGCAGTGTCTGAAAAAGATATAATAGCCGTGGCAATAGGTTCATTTTTATAGCATTAATACGACCAATCCATGAAATGTGACATCCTCCCCAGTTTTTAAGGTCTTTCTGAAATTGTGCTAGTAAGCGCGGAAAGTTAGCTTGAAAAAGTTATCTATAATGTTTGGTGATGAAGATTCCTAGGTACTTTAACTGACGTCGATTCCAACGGAAGTGGAAGGACAGTTCTAGAGTGTTTTTAACACTTTGTGGGGTCAAGGACCTCAGTTTATTGTGCGTTAATTTTATAGCCAGAGAGTACACCAAAATCCTCTATCTCTTGAAAAAGATGGGGCGAAGAATGAACTGGGTCAGATATTGTGAGCAAAACATCATCCGCATAAAGTACTATCTTATGTTCAATAGGCCCAATCTTAAAACCTTTTATATATGTGGGTTGACACGTATTCGCGCCACAAGGGGTTCTATCGTCAAGGAGAAAATGAGAGGGACAATGGGCAGCCCTGTCGATTCCCATTGGAAATTGGGAACGGATAAGATGATAACCCGTTGGCCATCACAGTTGCTCGGGGGGATCTGTACAAAGTGGACACACCATGGAAAAACCGATCAGATAGACCACAGACCGGATTGTATGATACATAAAAGGCCACTATGACCATTTATTAGTAAGGTAGTTACAGGAGACATATATAAATATTTGATAAGATCTATAAAAATATGCCAAAGCCACGCATCTGAAGAATCTTAAAGAGATGGGACCAGAGGACAGAATCAAATGCTCTTGTTGTATCAAGGCTTAGTAAAGTATTATTAGTTAAAGTTGCCGCCAAAGAGTCGGCAACCGCGGCAATGGCTGCTCTAATCCCTCGAACAGAATGACGGCCCCTTACAAATCTCAGTTGATGTGGAGTCAGTAAATCTGGTCATTTACTTTGCAAACGATCTGCCATAATTTCAGTGAGAAGTTTAACAGAGTTATTGGCCAATATGAGTCTAATTTTTGAGGATCCCTCTGGGGCTTGGAAAGTAATACAGTGGTGGAGTGTGTAAAATGAGGAAAAGGAGAATGATTATTAACCAAATCATTAAACAATTCTGTCCAGGCCGGAGCAACCTGCTGTAATACTCATTGGATAAACCGTCAGGGCCGGACGACCTCCCTAACCATAAATTTGATATAGCTAATAATACTTCCAGTAACTGAGATATCACCATTAAATGCCTCCTTCTGCTCAAATGACAATTCAGTTAAAGAAATGTCCTGAAGTAAATGACCATGGGGTCTATTTACTAAGCAGTGATAGGAGACAGAGTGAAAAGTGATAAGGTGCCAGCCAATCAGCTCCTAACTGCCATGTCACAGGCTGTGTTTGAAAAATGACAGTTGGGCGCTGATTGGCCGGCACCTTATCAATTTTCACTCTGTCTCCTAACGCGGCTTAGTAACTAGATCCCTATGTTTAGTAGGATCAAAGGGGAGGTCGCTATACTAATCCGTATAATAATCTTCGAATTTCCTTACAATATCTTCGGTAGAAGTAAGCAGGGTATTAGTGAGAGGCAGAGCCGTAACTAGACTTTTTGGTACCCTGTGCCAGAAAGAGCATTGTCGCCCCCCTCATTTTTCAAAGGGACATAATGCACCCAAAAAAGGGCCATGGCTTCATGGGGAAGGGCCAGGGGAGGTATTGGAGAGGCCAGGAAATGCTGGGGATGAAATAAGAGGAAGCTACATTCCAGCGCAAGGAGGTTATGTCATCTCCAAGCGTCGGTACTGCCCCCGTGTGCAGTGTGAATAACCCAGATCAGCGCTGCAGGGGAAAAGGGGTCTGACCCGGTATGGAACTATGGGCCTTTATACATGCGCGCACTGCTGAACGCAGATTCCCGATGATCGGGAACCTGTGCCGGCGCCTGACCCGTTCTGCGCACGTGCCGAACGGGTCTGCGATCCAGCACACAGACTGGCAGCAGACTGTCATTGATTGACAGTCTGCTTCCATTTGTTGGCGGGGAGGGGGTGGCGCTGGCTTCCGTTTCCTGAAATGGAGGCGTGTCACCGCCGTTGCGGGGGGGGGGGGCGAAGAGACCAGGATCTCTGGTGGCTGACGGAGATTTCCTGTCCTCTTCCTCCTATCTGCGGCGGCCGGCTTGCGTGACCCCATGGGTGACCTTAGCCGGGCCGATGTTCCCGCAGACTATCGGATGCTGCGTTGTACAACGCAGCTCGGATAAGTAATGCAGCTGGAGGCGTGATGCCTCCTGTGCATTACCATATCTACAAGGATCGTAATTGCAAAGCTGCCTGCTTGCATACATCATATATCTATAGCCTGCGTGCATATATTATATATCTATAGCCTGCGTGCATACATCATATATCTATAGCCTGTGTGCATATATTATATATCTATAGGCTGCGTGCATACATCATATATCTATAGCCTGTGTGCATATATTATATATCTATAGCCTGCATGCATACATCATATATCTATAGCCTGCATGCATACATCATATATCTATAGCCTGCATGTATACATCATATCTATAGCTTTTGTGCATATATTATAGATCTATAGCCTGCGTGCATACATCATATATCTATAGCCTGCATGCAGTTTATCAAATTGCGATCCTTGCTGAATCAGGCCTAATGTTCCAAATCTCGGGTCAGACCCAGACTTAAGTGGAAAAGAGGTATTAGTCTGCCTTTAAACAATTAACATGTGTCACGATCACGAACCATGCTGCTAATATTTCAAGAAGCAAAAGGAAAAGAGGACTATAAAGAACAAGGTGTCAGAAATACACCATTGTAGCACCAAGCACTTCTAAATGTGCTCAATGTGTGTAATATGACTGTCAGACAAGCCGTAACAAGGTGCAGGCAGAATCTAATTACCAATCATATAACAGAGGTCCTCAGGCAGATATGTGCTCTAATGAGGAACATGATATAAAATAAAGCATGTGATAATGTATTCTCCATAGCACTGACCGGGAGCCTCACAGAAGATGCTGATACAGGTCTATAGAAGCAGAATAAAAAAACAATTGTTGTATTTTACAAGGTCCAGGAGAGATCTCAGATCTACAATAGAAGGGCATAATATGTATATGTTAGGGGTGTGCACCGGCCACTTTTCGTGTTTTGTGTTTTGGTTTTGGACCTGGATCTTTCTTCGTGTTTTGGATCTGGATTGGTTTTGCCAAAACCACCCTTCCGTGTTTTGGGTTCTGGGTTTTGTGTTTTGGATCTGTATTTTTTTGAAAAAAAGCATAAAAACAGCTAAAATCACAGAATTTGTAGGTTTTTCTGCTCCTATGCTATTATTAACCTCAATAACCTTAATTTCCACTCATTTCCAGTCTATTCTGAACACCTCACACCTCACAATAGTGTTTTTATGTCCAAAAGGTTGCACCGAGGTAGCTGGATGACTATGCTAAGCGACACGAGTGGGCGGCACAAACACGTGACCCATCTAGGAGTGACACTGCAGTGGCAGGCAGGATGGCAGTTAGAAAAACTAGGCCCCAAACTGTACATAATGCAAAGAAAAAAAGAGGTGCAAGATGGAATTGTCCTTGGGCCCTCCCACCCACCCTTATGTTGTATAAACAGGACATGCACACTTTAACAAATCAATCATTTCAGCGCCAGGGTCTGCCACACAACTGTGGCTGAAATGATTGGTTCGTTTGGGCCCCCACAAAACAAGCTGGCAATTAATGTGTCCCTGCACAAACTGGCTCTACGGAGGCAAGATGTCATCCTCATCCTCCTCATCCACCGATTCCTCACCCTCTTCAGTGTGTACATCCTCATCCTCACAAAGTATTAACTCGTCCCCACTTGAATCCACCACCACAGGTCCCTCTGTACCTTCTGGAGGCTGGTCTCCCTGGAAGAGCTGATAATTCATTTTGATGAACATCATCTTCTCCACATTCTGTGGAAGCAACCTCCTACGCCTTTCGCTGACAAGGTTCCCGGCTGCACTAAACACTCTTTCGGAGTACACACTGGAGGGGGGGCAACTCAGGTAAAATAGAGCCAGTTTGTACAGGGGCCTCCAAATTGCCTCTTTTTCCTGCCAGTACAGGTATGGACTGTCTGACATGCCTACTTGGATGCTGTCACCGATGTAATCCTCCACCATTCTGTCAATGGTGACAGTATCATATGCAGTGACAGTAGACATGTCAGAAATTGTTGCCAGGTCCTTCAGTCCGGACCAGATGTCCAAACTTGGTCCTGCCTGCCCTGCATCACCGCCAGCGGGTTGCTTAGGATACCTAAGTTTTTTCCTGGCAGCCCCAGTTGCGGGAGAAAATGAAGAAGGAGCCGTTGACGTGTCACGTTCCGCTTCAGCTGACAGTGTGTTCACCAGCAGGTCTTTGCACCTCTGCAGGCTTGTGTCGGCCGGAAAGAGAGACACCACATAGGCTTTAAACCTAGGATCGAGCACGGTGGCCAAAATGTAGTGGTCTGATTTCAACAGATTGACCACCCTGGAATCCTGGCAAAGCGAATGAAGGGCTTCATCCACAAGTCCCACATGCCGAGCGGAATCGCTCCGTCTTAGCTCCTCCTTCACTTTCTCCAGCTGCTTCTGCAAAAGCCTGATGAGGGGAATGACCTGACTCAAGCTGGCAGTGTCTGAACTGACTTCACGTGTGGCAAGTTCGAAGGGCTGAAGAACCTTGCACAACACGGAAATCATTCTCCACTGCGCTTGAGTCAGGTGCATACCCCCTCCTTTGCCTATGTCATAGGTGGATGTATAGGCTTGTATGGCCTTTTGCTGCTCCTCCATCCTCTGAAGCATATAGAGGGTTGAGTTCCACCGCGTCACAACCTCTTGCTTCAGGTGATGGCGGGGCAGGTTCAAGAGTGTTTGCTGGCGCTCCAGTCTTCGGCACGCAGTCGCTGAATGGCGAAAGTGGCCAGAAATTTTTCGGGCCACCCAAAGCGTCTCCTGCACGCCCCTGTCGCTTTTCAGAAAATTCTGCACCACCAAGTTTATTGTGTGAGCAAAACATGGGACGTGCTGGAATTTGCCCAGATGTAATGCCCGCACAATATTGGTGGCGTTGTCAGATATCACAAATCCCCAGGAGAGTCTAAGTGGGGTAAGCCACTGGGCGATGATTTCCCTCAGTTTCTCTAAGAGGTTGTCGGCGGTGTGCCTCTTACTGAAACCGGTGATACACAGCGTAGCCTGCCTTGTAACGAGCTGGCGTTTCTGAGATGCTGCTACTGGTGACGCTGCTGCTGTTGCTGCGTAAGGTGATACATCTACCCAGTGGGCTGTCACAGTCATATAGTCCTTAGTCTGCCCTGTTCCACTTGTCCACATGTCCGTGGTTAAGTGGACATTGTGTACAACGGCATTTTTCAGGACACTGAGGACACTTTTTCTGACGTTTCTGTACAGTCTCGGTATCGCCTGCCTAGTGAAGTGGAATCTAGACGGGATTTGGAACCGGGGACACACTACCTCCATCAATTGTCTAAATCCCACTGCACTAATGGCGGATACCGGACGCACGTCTAACACCAACATAGCAGTCAAGGCCTCAGTTATACGTTTTGCTTCAGGATGACTGCTGTCGTACTTCATCCTCCTCGCTAAGGACTGTTGGAGGGTCAATTGTTTAGTAAAAGTAGTGGTGTTCCTACTTCCTCTCTGGGATGATGAACGACTCCCAGCAGCAGCAGCAACAGCAGCAGCGGCAGCAGTAGGCGTAGCAATGCAGGATCCTCCGGAGGAATCCCGGATAGGAGAGTCAGTCATGCCAGTGATATGGCCTGCAGGACTACTTCCGATCCTGACTAAGGAGGAAATTGACGAGGAGGGAGTTGACGGTGTGGTTTGCAGGCGCTTGGATACAACAGGACAACGGGATTTAGGTGTCCCTGGACTGCTTACGGTCTGAGCCAAAGTTTCTGAACTTGACAGTAACTTTTTATGAACGCGCTGCAGGTGCCGTATAAGGGAGGATGTTCCTAGGTGGTTGACGTCCCTACCCCTACTTATTTCACCTTTACATATGGTACATATGGCAAGACAGTTGTTGTCCGGATTTGGATAGAAATATTGCCAGACCAAAGAGGTGGAATGTTTGGTCTTCTGCCCAGGCATGACCGTGATGGGCTTTTTCATCCCACGGACAACAACTGTCTCCCCCGGAGCCTGATTTAAACAAACCACATCACCATCAGAATCCTCCTCGCCAACTTCCTCCTCAGCGCCAGCTACACCAGTATCCTCATCCTGTTGTACTTCAACAGTGACATCTTCAATTTGCATATCAGCAAGTGGACTGTGGGTGCTCCTTTCAGCACTTGCAGGGGGCGTGCAAATGGTGGAAAGAGCCACCTCTTCCCGTCCAGTGCTGGGAAGGTCAGGCATCGCAACCACCACCACACTTGGACTCTCTTTGGGGATTTGTGATATCTTCTTAGAAAGCACAGTTCTTCGCTGTGCTTTTGCCAGCTTAACTCTTTTGATTTTTTTAGTGGGAGGAGTGCTTCCATCGTCATGTGAAGCTGAACCACTAGTCATGAACATACTAGGGATCGACCTTAGCCGTTCCTTGCCACTCCGTGTCGTAAATGGCATATTGGCAAGTTTACGTTTCTCTTCAGCTGATTTAAATGTCTTTTTCAAGGTCATTTTCCTGAACTTTGCCATTTGGGATTGTATGTGCCCTCTACTATGACATTGGGCATCGGCCTTGGCAGACGACGTTGATGGCATGTTATCGTCTATGTCATGACTAGTGGCAGCAGCTTCAGCACTAGGAGGAAGTGGTTCTTGATCTTTCTCTATTTTATTTTTATCGGAGAAAGTTTGGTCCTCCATTTATGTTATATCGATTTGATATATACGTGCGGCTAAACACAGAAAATAAATTTTTTTTTGGTTTGGACTGGAGTGTACTTTCAGGGGTTACAGCACCCTTTAACGGTCAAGCCAGCCGGCCCTTTACTTATGACACAGGCGCACGCTTGGCACTACTTTGTTGATGCACGTGCGGCTACTGCGCACACAATTCACAAACACAGAAAATAATTTTTTTTTGGTTTGGACTGGAGTGTACTTTCGGGGGTTACAGCACCCTTTAACGGTCAAGCCAGCCGGCCCTTTACTTATGACACAGGCGCACGCTTGGCACTACTTTGTTGATGCACGTGCGGCTACTGCGCACACAATTCACAAACACAGAAAATAATTTTTTTTTAGGTTTGGACTGGAGTGTACTTTCGGGGGTTACAGCACCCTTAACGGTCAAGCCAGCCGGCCCTTTACTTATGACACAGGCGCACGCTTGGCACTACTTTGTTGATGCACGTGCGGCTACTGCGCACACAATTCACAAACACAGAAAATAATTTTTTTTTTGGTTTGGACTGGAGTGTACTTTCGGGGGTTACAGCACCCTTAACGGTCAAGCCAGCCGGCCCTTTACTTATGACACAGGCGCACGCTTGGCACTACTTTGTTGATGCACGTGCGGCTACTGCGCACACAATTCACAAACACAGAAAATAATTTTTTTTTTGGTTTGGACTGGAGTGTACTTTCGGGAGTTACAGCACCCTTAACGGTCAAGCCAGCCGGCCCTTTACTTATGACACAGGCGCACGCTTGGCACTACTTTGTTGATGCACGTGCGGCTACTGCGCACACAATTCACAAACACAGAAAATAATTTTTTTTTGGTTTGGACTGGAGTGTACTTTCAGGGGTTACAGCACCCTTTAACGGTCAAGCCAGCCGGCCCTTTACTTATGACACAGGCGCACGCTTGGCACTACTTTGTTGATGCACGTGCGGCTACTGCGCACACAATTCACAAACACAGAAAATAATTTTTTTTTGGTTTGGACTGGAGTGTACTTTCGGGGGTTACAGCACCCTTTAACGGTCAAGCCAGCCGGCCCTTTACTTATGACACAGGCGCACTCTTGGCACTACTTTGTTGATGCACGTGCGGCTACTGCGCACACAATTCACAAACACAGAAAATAATTTTTTTTTAGGTTTGGACTGGAGTGTACTTTCGGGGGTTACAGCACCCTTAACGGTCAAGCCAGCCGGCCCTTTACTTATGACACAGGCGCACGCTTGGCACTACTTTGTTGATGCACGTGCGGCTACTGCGCACACAATTCACAACCACAGAAAATAATTTTTTTTTGGTTTGGACTGGAGTGTACTTTCGGGGGTTACAGCACCCTTTAACGGTCAAGCCAGCCGGCCCTTTACTTATGACACAGGCGCACGCTTGGCACTACTTTGTTGATGCACGTGCGGCTACTGCGCACACAATTCACAAACACAGAAAATAATTTTTTTTTAGGTTTGGACTGGAGTGTACTTTCGGGGGTTACAGCACCCTTAACGGTCAAGCCAGCCGGCCCTTTACTTATGACACAGGCGCACGCTTGGCACTACTTTGTTGATGCACGTGCGGCTACTGCGCACACAATTCACAAACACAGAAAATAATTTTTTTTTTGGTTTGGACTGGAGTGTACTTTCGGGGGTTACAGCACCCTTAACGGTCAAGCCAGCCGGCCCTTTACTTATGACACAGGCGCACGCTTGGCACTACTTTGTTGATGCACGTGCGGCTACTGCGCACACAATTCACAAACACAGAAAAATTTTTTTTTTTTGGTTTGGACTGGAGTGTACTTTCGGGGGTTACAGCACCCTTAACGGTCAAGCCAGCCGGCCCTTTACTTATGACACAGGCGAACGCTTGACACTACTTTGTTGATGCACGTGCGGCTACTGCGCACACAATTCACAAACACAGAAAATAATTTTTTTTTGGTTTGGACTGGAGTGTACTTTCAGGGGTTACAGCACCCTTTAACGGTCAAGCCAGCCGGCCCTTTACTTATGACACAGGCGCACGCTTGGCACTACTTTGTTGATGCACGTGCGGCTACTGCGCACACAATTCACAAACACAGAAAATAATTTTTTTTTGGTTTGGACTGGAGTGTACTTTCGGGGGTTACAGCACCCTTTAACGGTCAAGCCAGCCGGCCCTTTACTTATGACACAGGGGCACTCTTGGCACTACTTTGTTGATGCACGTGCGGCTACTGCGCACACAATTCACAAACACAGAAAATAATTTTTTTTTAGGTTTGGACTGGAGTGTACTTTCGGGGGTTACAGCACCCTTAACGGTCAAGCCAGCCGGCCCTTTACTTATGACACAGGCGCACGCTTGGCACTACTTTGTTGATGCACGTGCCGCTACTGCGCACACAATTAACAAACACAGAAAATAATTTTTTTTTGGTTTGGACTGGAGTGTACTTTCGGGGGTTACAGCACCCTTTAACGGTCAAGCCAGCCGGCCCTTTACTTATGACACAGGCGCACGCTTGGCACTACTTTGTTGATGCACGTGCGGCTACTGCGCACACAATTCACAAACACAGAAAATAATTTTTTTTTAGGTTTGGACTGGAGTGTACTTTCGGGGGTTACAGCACCCTTAACGGTCAAGCCAGCCGGCCCTTTACTTATGACACAGGCGCACGCTTGGCACTACTTTGTTGATGCACGTGCGGCTACTGCGCACACAATTCACAAACACAGAAAATAATTTTTTTTTTGGTTTGGACTGGAGTGTACTTTCGGGGGTTACAGCACCCTTAACGGTCAAGCCAGCCGGCCCTTTACTTATGACACAGGCGCACGCTTGGCACTACTTTGTTGATGCACGTGCGGCTACTGCGCACACAATTCACAAACACAGAAAATATATTATTTTTTTAGCACTTGGGGGGAGCACCCCTGATGGACAGAGCACCCCCTGGACAACACTACAGCACCCCTTTAGGACTGGGACACTGCACAGGACTTTGGAACTGACTGCACAACACAGTCCAGCCAGCCCCTATGGACTTTGAAGTAGTGGACACAGCCCCTATTAACAACAGCAGCACAGCACAACACAGCCAGCCCCTATGGACTTTGAAGTAGTGGACAACAGCAGCACTACACTACACTACACTACACAGCACTAACTCCCACCCTCCCTCTTCACTGTCCACAGCCGAGTGAGAAAATGGCGCCGACGCGGGTACCTTATATAGGATCCAAAACCCGCGAGACTCGGAAGGCGGGATGATGACGTTTTGCCTCGATGTCAGATCCGAGTCAGGCGGGAAAAGTCGAGCCTGACTCGGATCGGACTCGGATCGGGGGGGCTCGGGGGGGTTCGGATTTCAGAAATCCGAACCCGCTCACCCCTAGTATATGTAGGTAGTATTTAATATAAAAGGGAGACAGACCATGGCAAGAAAATAGACCTAGCTGATGTTTCTCCTGGGAAAAGTGTCTTTACCACTTGGAACCAGTAACAGGAATGGGTCAGGTTGCACTGAGGGCCTGATTCAGAGCAGGACGCTCTTTAAGAGCGCTCGCTCTGAATCAGGGCGTTTTTTTTTGTTGTTGCAGCCTCCTGGCCGCTCGCTAAGCTGTGGGTAACCACCCGCAGCTTTTGCGGGCGGCCAGGTGATGGTCACGATGGTCGCGACCATCGGGGCTTGCGATGAGACCCTTGTGGTAGGGTCTTGTCTGTTGCAAGCCCCAGAGACCTTACTTCTGTAACAGAGCAGGAAGCTCTCCACTGACATCACTGGTGATATCAGTGGTGCCTCCCACAAACGGCAGGATTTCCTTCAGGAACGCCTCCGTTTGTGTAGCCAACCCCCCCGCCCCGTTTTCAACATCGACAGCCGCCCCTTTTGTAGTGAGTCCCGGAGCGAGAGAATTTCTCTCTCGCTCCGGGGCTTGCGCATGCGCTCGCGAGCGGGTCTGAATCAGGCCCACAGTCTCTTGTGCACAATATATGTCTCTTCCTGGGCAGGATGTATTAAGGGCAGAAATACTGTAAACCCCCCCCCCCAAAATGCCGCTTTCGAGGGTTTTACCGCATTTGTCATATGTACTAAGCACCTTCGTCCCGGTGGATAACGCCATCTTTAGATGGTGTTAAGGTGCATATCCACTACACGATATAAATGGAGGATTGAACGATAACGACAGATGGTCATTGTCGGCATCTGTCATCTCCTGAACATACGGCACAACCTGATGATATCGTCAGGTTGTGCATGTTCGGGGATGAGGGAGGTTCCGGCTCTGAAATACATATCGTTCAGTGTGGGCACATGATCCACTGCACAGTATGATGAACGATTGAACGATAACGATGTTGTTATCGTTCACTCATCATGTAGTGGATATGCCCCTTTACCCAATAGAAACCTATGGGCTTCTATACGGGACGCCTCCTGAGAGGGATCCAATTAGGGCCCTGATTCAGAGCCGGACGCTCTGACCAGAGCGCTCGCTCTGAATCAGGGCCCACCTCCATTAATATGGAGCGTCCTCCTGGATGCTCGTATAGCTGTGGGTCACCACCCACAGCATATACGAGCGTGCAGGATGATGGTCGCGATGGTCTTGACCATCGCCCCTGCGAGCAACAGCCTGCGGTTGAGGTTTTCAACCACAAGGCCAGGAGTGATTTTGGCTCTATCAGAGCCAAAATCACTCCCACTGACATCACTAGTGATGTCAGTGGGGCCGGCTTCTGACGGTAGGCGTTCCCTTGGGAACGCCTCCGTCTGGCAGTCACGCCCCCGGCACGCCCACCAAAGGGGGTGTGCTGTCAGTCAACATCGACAGCACGCCCCCTTTGATGAGACACTCCAAGCGAAGGAAAGTCCTTCGCTCGGCGCGTCTCGCGCATGCGCTTGACGGAGCTCCCGCCGTCGTGCGCATGCGCAGTGCAGACCATCGACCCACTTGCGAGCGGACAGCCGCTCGCGAGTGGGTCTGAATGAGGGCCTAAATCTCTCCCAGCTCCGCCGCGGCGCGCGCCTCATTCTGAGCATGCGCAGAAGGACGCCAGAGGGAATTCTTTGTTATAAACTGGGAAATCTCTTTGTCGCAAAGGACAGCTCTTACCGATAGAGCTGTCATTTGCGATTTTCTAGGTACAAAGCGGCGATATTATTGAGGGTTAGGTTTAGCCCCCCCCCCCGGGAGTCTTAGGGATAGACTATGGGGAGGGGGGGTTAGGCACCCCCGGGGGGGGTTAGGGTTAGGTACAACCCCCCTGGGAGGGTCAGGTTTAGGCACCCCCAGGGAGGTTAGGTTTAGGGTCACCTGGGGGGGACTTATGGTTAGGCACCACCCCAGGAGTTTTAGGGTTAGGCACCACCAAGGGAGGGTTGCCCTAATTACCACCTCCTGTTGAAATCTTGAGCCCTCGGGCTTGCAGCGTCGGTATGAGAGCCTGTTCCCAACAATGGATGGATGCCACGCACAAACGGGCGGCATCCATCTAGTGCCAGGGGAGGCTGTCATGCCCCCCCAAAAGTCAGACAAGGGGGCATGGCCTAGCAGGCAGGAGGCCATGCCCCCCGTTTGCATTCCCTGGTCCCGGGATGTGACAGCAGAATGTTAGGAGTTATGGACAGACATATACCTGGCGCATAACAGGGATATATGCCGCCGTTGATGACCTGCACAGATTCTGCAATAGATGTAGTTTTGTATATACACAGAGATGCATATTTTTTTTTACTGAACAATAATGGCACCTGCAATTTGGGACGCTACTGCACCCCAGTCCGTAACAGCCCCACACATAAATGCCATGTGTACGTTTAATGCTGCCGTCACGCCCTCTCTCCCTGGCTCCTACATCATAGCTGTCCTGCCACATGAATGCAGAGTAACTGGGAGCGATATATGCAGGTTGTACATGTTGTGCTTTCTCCTGGGCATTGTTAGAGTTACAGAGGAGCGGAGGTGGGTACTGTGACTGTAACATGCAGGTCGTTATAAAATAGACTCCGTACGTGATTATTAGATTCAGAGGTACGTTACTAATTTCTGGATGTTTTTTAACAATTAAGAAAAGATAATATTTATTTAGGTCACTTTAAATAAATGTTGCAAGTGATGTATTAATATTGAGCGTTTAATTATGCCATTTACATGGCCGTGGGATTAGATATTAATTTGCATAGTTTAGGAATAACACAGGGAATGTAACATTTAGGAGGTTTATAATCGCTCAGTTACAGCTGCGATCCCTTATTGCGGTGTCTGATGTGCATTTGTATAATAAAGGTGCCCCCCTACCTCCTCCTTTAAACATACCTGGGCCCAGGGCAAAGGTAGCATTACTGGGCACCCTTACCGTTTGAAAAACATGGAGGGGACCATATCCCCCAATCACACTATTATGGTTTCTCAAGAGAGAAGCACAAGAGGAGACATATTATTCTCCAGCAAAAAGGCAGATTTATTTTTGTGATGATATAAAGGGAGAGATGTATCAAACTTTGGAAAGAGATAAAGTAGAAGTAGATAATGTGCTAACCAATCAGGTCCTTTCACTTAACAGGTTGAAAAATGACAGGAGCTGATTGGTTGGTACTGTATCCCCATCCACTTTATCTCTCTTCTAGGCTTAATACATATAGGGTCTGATTCAGACCCGGTCGCAAGCGCTGAGTGCTCGCAACCGGGTCGATGTTTGCCCACTGGGCATGCGCACAATGGTGCCGGCTCCGTTGTGCGCCTGCGCGAGACCCGGCTAGCGAGACGGGGGCTCCATCGCTCCAGGTCTTACACAAAAGGGTGCGAGCTGTCGATGGTGATTGACAGCTCGCCCAGTTTGGTAGGCGTGGCCGGGGGGGTGGCTTCACAAATGGAGGCGTTCCCAAGCGAACGCCTACCGTTTGTGGGCGGCCCCACTGACATCACCAGTGATTGACCACATCATTGTACTACAGGGCGAGGGAGGGCTATAATAACGTAATTCAATGTGAATCTCATCATCAAAGCCCCCAGGCCAACGACTTTACTCACAGAGTAGGTTGTGTGCCGGAGGGATTCTGAGAATCTCAAAATTTGGTATCCTCAGGCTCATGGCCTTCCGGGAATCTAGGTAAGTATGGTGTAAATACTGAATATATCAACATAGGGCCTGATTCAGAGCCGCTCGTTAGCGGCCGCTCGTTCACTCCGAGCGATGTTCGCACATCTGAGCATGCGTACGGGTCGTAATACGCATGCGCCAACCAGTCATTGCGGTCGGAAATTGTGTGCTCGCAAAATAGCGAATGCCTGCTAATTTGAGTGACAGGATGAGGCGTTTGTGGGTGGTAACAGGGGAAGGTGCTTGAAAACGGGGAGTGGAGATCCGAACGCAGGCGTGCCAAGCGGTCAAAACGGGCATTTTAAGGGTGTGCATAATTAACAAAGCAGCGTCATTGACCACGTCACTTGGTTGTCTTTTAGCCTGAACTGTTCGCATGATTGCGGTAGGAAAATGCTACAACAAGCACTACGAGCAGTTCAGACGCCTTTCGATGTACTCGATTAATCTAATAAATAGCGGACATGACGTATGATGCGAGCGGCCAGGGGGCGTTTTTTCAAAATAGCAAGCACATGTTTCGTTCGCTCGCTCAGACATAGAGGCGTCAACAGACCGCAAAGAGCGAGCGCTCAATTTAAATATCCGGCCCCTTTTTCTGAACGAGCGTCTGCAAATAGCGTCCGGCTCCGGCGTCAGGCCCATAGTTCTTAAATATTTGCCTAACATTTGTTCAGCTGATTATTTATTCATTGCTACCAATAAAAGTAATTGGTGTAATTAATATGCATGGCACAAGCCGTTCCTGTTGCTTTCGATTTCTTAGAATCACTGCACAAATAAATTTTACAAATGAATATTAAACTTCTGGGACCTGTTGTTACTGTTAATTCATAATATTGAAAGTCCACTTACATCAGGGTAACTTATGAAAGTGAATGAACTAGAATGGTGCTGTATTTTTACGGTGCAGTCAACTAGGGCCATAGTGCTGTTCTGACATCTTACATCCCTGCTGGCCTGGGCAGAGCCAGATGAAGGCCGCATGGGGCCTTAGGCAAAATACTTGTTTGGGCCATAATATTATATATATATTTTTTGGGTAGTCCCCCCGCACCCCTTAAAGAGTAGGCGGATATCTTGCATCCCGCCCACTTCCTGGTGAGGTGGGCACGATAGGGAGATTATATAGGGAGTTTGCGGGTCTGTTTGGCGGGGCATGGCTAAAATGAAACTAATTGCGTTGTTTAGCCCCGCCCTATCTTAGTGGACCCGCGAATTGCAGCATTTTGATACCACGGGGGTGGATCTTAATGATGTTGAGTGCCTGGCCCCAACCTCGAAGAGTCACTTCCTCAGGACTTAGGGGGAACTGGATCAAGCCTTGGAGAGCGCTAAAGTACCAACCACTCAGCTTCTAACTACTATTCTATAGACTGTGCACTGATTGGTTGGTGCTTTATCTCTCTCCAAGGCTTGATACATCTCCCCCCTCAGTGGTTTACATCACTGCACCGAATAGGGCTATCCCAATTCCTTATGCATTCTTTGTTTGGCCACCAGTATACTTGATAAGAAGGACACTACCCAATAAAACATTTATGTCATCCCTGAAGGAATGCATACTGCTAAATCAGCCATACTTACAAACCATCCGCAGAGGTTTTATAGCATGTTATTTCATGATCATCCTGCCTGCATGAACACATGGTTTGCCTTGATGCATGGATGATTTATAGGTTGAACTTTTATATGTATAAATCTACACTGAATCTAATATTCTGATACAGAGATAGCATATGTTGAAATAAGGATTTCACTTGATAACAAGTATTCTTATTTTCATTTCATTTTGAACCAATGTGTCACAATTCTGCAAAAAGGGACCAATTCATCATGACATAATTATCACTAGGGATAACTATGTCTTAAACTCGCTGCGAGTTTGAAAAATGTTTTGGAGGGATTCATCATGCCTCATTCATCATACCTCATTCATCATACCTCATTCATCATGCCTCATTCATCATACCTCATTCATCATACCTCATTCATCATGCCTCATTCATCATACCTCATTCATCATACCTCATTCATCATGCCTCATTCATCATACCTCATTCATCATACCTCATTCATCATACCTCATTCATCATGCCTCATTCATCATACCTCATTCATCATGCCTCATTCATCATACCTCATTCATCATGCCTCATTCATCATGCCTCATTCATCATACCTCATCCATCATGCCTCATTCATCATGCCTCATTCATCATACCTCATTCATCATACCTCATTCATCATACCTCATCCATCATGCCTCATTCATCATACCTCATTCATCATACCTCATTCATCATACCTCATTCATCATTCCTCATTCATCATGCCTCACCAACAAAAGTGTCACTTCCGAAAAAATGCTCTTTTTGCGGAGTCAGCTTTTCAGAAAAGAGCTACCTTTCCCCATGCAGCAGAGGTATCTACAAGGATCTACTCACAGCTGCATGTTTCCCCCCCTCTCTATTCCCCACTGGCTAACACCCACTGCACCCCCCTCCCCCGATCCGGCCGCCGCCTAGACAACCCCCCCCCCTTCTAGGGCAGATCCCTTTGCTGTGGCTGCCATGTAAATCCTCACAGGCTGCCGTGAAAACAGCAGCCTGTGAAGATTATCGGGGGGCTGAACGCCATTTCAGGGTAGCGTTCGGTAACACCATCAAGTTCCGAGAAAAATGCTATTTCGAACTTGATGAATGGCCCTGACACTTACTGTTTACAAAAGTACCTGAAAAAAAATGTTACATTTCACATGCTCTTGTGAAAAATAAGTAATGATGAATAGGCCCCAAAGTGTTACGTGTTCTTATATTACTGTATATCCCACATGCAAAATTCGCAGCGCTTAGGGCTTGTTTCCGAGATGTACTCTATGACCCAGAAGCCCCTACGGCGTCCTTCTGCTCATGCGCAGAAGGAAACAC
Organism: Taudactylus pleione; assembly: GCA_031769625.1. Classification (NCBI taxonomy): domain Eukaryota; kingdom Metazoa; phylum Chordata; class Amphibia; order Anura; family Myobatrachidae; genus Taudactylus; species Taudactylus pleione. The sequence continues at coordinate 3,315,281 of JAUIMM010000325.1, forward strand.
GCGCCTCAGGGGGTGTTGGGAGGGTTCCGATTGGATCCCTCTATCAGCACTCTGCCGAGAGAAGCCAAAAAACATAACCGAAATACAGCTAAAATCATGTTTTATTAGGCAAGTTTTTGTTCCTACAGCAGCGGTTTTCAACTACACAACGTGTGCCACGGCCGAAAGCCACCAGTCACATTACAGAACGGACCGGGCAGTGCTGCCGCTGAGCTCCTCTGGGAGGCTCAGATGCGCCTGGGCCGTGCCTAGATGCAGTGTTGTGTGACATCACAGGTCACGCATGCCGTATTGCCTGTCTGCCAGGCTGCCCCGCCAGTCACCCAGCCCTTCCCACCCATCTGCCTGCCAAAGCCAGTCACACAGCCCTTCCCTCCGGGCTACCGGTCAACCAGCAAGCCAAAGCAGGTCATCCAGCCAGCCCTTCCTTCCGCCCGGACACTGCTGACGGCTCTGCAGGCTGCTGACAGACGATTCAGCGCTGTGTGCACCCCGATGAGGGACTGGTAGGTCCAGAAAAATTTTAATTAATTTTTTATGTGGGAGCCAGTGTGATTTGTTTTTGGGGGGAGCAATGTGGATTTTGTTTTCTTTAGGGGCCAGCAAATGGTTTTATTTTTTGTGGTGAGCAATGTGGTTTTTATGTTTTCTGTGTGGTCAGCAATATGTTTAGTTTTTTGATCCTGTGGGGGCCAATGTATGTGTGTTTTATTCCTGTGGGAGTCAATGGAGGTGTGTATTATCCCAGTGGGAGTCAATGGAGGTGCGTTTTTATTCATGTGGAGGCCAATGTAGTGTCTTTTATAACTGTGGAGGCCAATGGGTGTATTTTATTCCTGTGGAGGCCAATGGGTGTGTTTTTTTTATGTGGGAGCCAATATGTATGGTTTCTTATAGGTTGCGCATGCCGTATTGCCGGATGGTGTGCCTTGGCAATTTTAAAATCTTGTGTAATGTGCTTCGAGTTGAATAAGGTTGAAAATCACTGTCCTACAGTATTATTAACCTCAATAACATTAATTTCCAGTAATTTCCGGTCAGTTTTGACCAGCTCACAATATTGTTTTCACCCATATTGGCCAAAGTCTGCAGTGAGCTGTCTGACTAACACATGGCAGTTTAAAAAAGAATATAGCACTTCTAGGAAACATAGTGGCACTGCAGAGGTGGGTAGACTGTCAGTTTAATATAAACTACTGCATGCAATGCTATAGAATGTTTCATTAATAAAGAACTAGATCAGAGGCCCAAGGCCAGCACAGGTAAATCGAGGTGCCAGGTAAAGGATTGATTGTTTGATACTTCAGCCAGTCAACTGGCAAAGGAGAATGGTTGTCACACAAGAAGGACATCTATACCATAATCCAGCAAATCACATCCTGTTAAAAACATAATTTCAGAGCTTTGCCAAAGCCTGTACTCTAGGCTACACAGTGTTGCAATAGAGTCTGGAAAAGAAAAGTATACTTTTGCATTATTAATGAGACCAGTGATGATACTTTCTTTTCGTCAACAAAGAAATTAGAGATAAATGGTGGACACACTACAGCTATAAGTAGTTAAAATAATATTTAATGTATACCACAATTTAAATACTATATTTTTTGTCTTCTGGTATACTTTGTAAATTAATATATGCACAACATTACGCTATTACAAAATTAGATGTTGTTGCTGCTGAAGACGATACTCACCCAGTGGGCTGTCACAGTCATATAATCTTTAGTTTGATTGACACCCTAATGACATTATTTTTTAACACAGTGCCTGAATAAAGGACACAGTGCCTCATAGCCTCCTAGTAATAGCACCCTAAAGATGTTATTTTTAACACAGTGCCTGAACACACAACAGTGTTTTATTTTAAAATAATGCGGCACAGTTCCTCACAGCGCTCCTAGTAATGGCACCCTGATGATGGTATTTTTTAACTCACAACAGTTCTATTTTAATTTTTTTAACACAGTGCCTGAACATGCAACACAATCTTTTTAACACAGTTCCTAGGCCTGCACACACAACACAGTGCCTCACAGTGCTCCTATGGCATTTATTTTAATAGCACAGTGCCCCTCTAACATAGTGCCCCTAATGGTGTAAACACAACACTGTGCCTCACAGTGCTTCAGCCCACAGTCCATAGTGCCTCTAAGGTTTTTATTTTTAATGACGCAGTGCCCCTTTAAGTTAAACATAGTGCCCCTAATGGAGTTGTTTTTAATGACACAGTGCCCCAGTCCTAATGGTGCTCTTTAGTGCTTCACAGTACTGCAGCCCACACTACCAATGGTACCCAATAATGAGGGAGGTACTTTTATATGCAGTCCTAAACACGCGAGATCCGATACAAGGAATATGATGTTTTGCTTTGTTTTGGGATCCAAACATGTTGGGAAGACCCAAGTGGGGGCTCAGGAGCTCATTCAGACCTGCTCGCTAAGATGCATACTCTCGCTGCTGCCGATGGTGTGCAGTGTGTATGCATCGCAGTACGCATGCGCATAACTTAGCGAAATTCCACAATGCACTCGCTCGCTGCACATAGACAGCCCAGCAGAGTGAGTGACAGGGGAAGCCGTTTGTAGGTGGTAACAGGGGATGGCCACTAAAATCGGGGGAGTGGATTTGCAAAACGCAGTCGTGTCTGAGCATCTCAACGGCGTGTTAGAGGTGTGTATAATTATAAGACAGCATCATAGTACACGTCACCTGGCTTGTTTTTACACTGAAGTGCTCGCAGTGCTTGCGGCAGGGTATGGTCAACCTCAAGCGATGCGATAGCATCCGATGTACCGATGGTTGCATACACTTCCTGGACATGACATGCACAAGTGTGCGTCTTAAAACGGGCTGGTGGGTGTCTGCATATACTATGTCACTATGTGATCGCTCTCTAAGAAATACTGGCCATGCTAATGCATTGCTGTGCGACAGCACTGCCTAAGCAATTTGCATACACATCGTGCGTGCGATTGCATCTAGCGAGCGACTCTGAATCAGGCCCCTCAGTTTGAATCTGAACCCCTAAGTTTGGGTGTGTTTAGTTTCCACAGAAACAGAATCGTACATCTCTAATTCCTATGTGCTGCTGCATAGTATAATGCTGAAACATGATTAACCCTCACTAACTCTTTTAAGAATCCTGTTATGTCAAATGAAATCTTGTATGGATAAAGATCATGTTTTTATGGAAAATATACTTAATTATCTGAATATTGACTGCTCACATATAAAGATATTGTTGATTTTCCTATGGTGTGGCAGGTATCTTTGCAGCATGACCAGAAACCTAGGTCATAGAGTAAAACAAATAACACATATAAACCTCCAAACAAATGTTTGACATCTCTGTGAACTTCACAAACAGCAGAATAAAAAATAATGAGTAGAATTTGTCGTTTGATTGCATTTGGTGAAATCAGCTAAAGGGAGAATCAAAAGATCACAAAAAAATACTTGAAAATGTTATATATATATATATTTTGTGACCTTCAGTCGGGTTAGGGGTCCCTCTCCTGGGGTAGAAGGACTCCTTTCTTACACACACAGCAGCCGGGAAGCAGCACACCAGTCTGGATGCGAGTACAAGCTGGTCGGCGCCAGTCTTTATTGTACAATGTCAGAAATTACATAAAGAGAACATAAACATAAATCCTACCCCTGTCTGGGCTCTAACTTCACAAGTGATTTCCCTCACTACAAGAACCTGGCAGTCCCTAATACCCTCACCATCACCATCACCATCAACAAAAGCACAGCACAGTCCTCACAGCTAGGTTTCCCAGGGTCTCTGAGCAGACTCCCTCTCTGCTCCCCAGGTGAGACACTCAGCCCTAAACAAACTAAGCATATGTTGGCCATTCTCAGCTGGAAGCCCTAATGAGCCTGTTACCAAGCTGAAAGGCCCAAAACCTGGAGTGGCCGTGGGTGGAGCCCTTCCTCTCACCCACAACTCCCAGGACCCAAACCGGCTTTTCAAAAAGCCGAGACTCAAGCCTGCTACGCTACAGACTTTCTCCTGGGGATTTAAAACACATAAGACAGGAATCTGGGACAAATGTCCCTGCCATAGACCACTTTACCAGTGATCCTATCACAATATATATATATATATATAAATATATATACAGTAGATAGATAGGTAGATATGTATATAGATAGATAGACTAGCGACCCACCACGGCTTCGCACGGGAGCAATTTGGGATTTACGGCGACAGTCTTGTTTAACATTGGTCGTTTTTCTTCCTTACGTCAACACGGAAAGATTTAGCTGTGACATGATACGCAAAAGGGCCACTTAAAGTTGTCCATGAGAAAAATAGTCTCCACTTAGGTCAGCTCCGGCCACGTTAAGTGTCTGTCCCTGTGCTGTATTTATTGTCACGTTACGTGTCTGTCCCTGTGCTGTATTTATTGTCACGTGAAAGTTGACTCTTACCAGGAATTGGACTCGTTTGAAATGAAAGAATCGTTTTTCAAATAAATTAAATAGGATCCGTAAAAAGGGAAACACTGAAATATTGTATCAGTAATCACAGGGCTTACATCAATTATTCTGGAGAAACCAGATAATACGTATCAATCTCTACATGGTATAAAGTCCATCGTTATGAAATATCTTTAATGGTTTAGGCAGAGTAAGCCAAGAAAGCGCTCGGACGTCAGTTTTTTTCATGGACTTGCTTCACTAAAATCGTCACCACTCAGCTCCTTTCTGTCATACATTAATGTGTCATACACCTAAACCTTCCTCCACACATGCTCTATACAGTACAATAGTGACAGCTGTATCACTAATATCATCACTGCTCTGCTCCCTTCTGTCATACATTACTGTGTCATACACCTAATCCTTCCTCCACGCATGCTCTATACAATAGTGACAACTGCATCAAAATCCGTCCAGTGGTTCTCGAGATTATCCCGAACACACAGACAGACGCATACCAGAGACTTTATTTTATACTATGTATAGATACACACACACACACATTACCTAATAAAAGCCATCAATTGAAAGGATATATACTACCATATGATAATAAAAGTAATCACTTCTATATTTGTCCAAAAGTTGATTAATAAAAAAGTTATTCCAGATGAAACCAGCACAGAACCAAAGAAACAAATCCACATTTTTTTTTCGTATGACGCTTCCGCAATGTGATTAAAAAAATAGTCACTTGAAAAAGAATGCCCAATTTTCACTTTCGGGAGTTATAAGAATATTGTCTCAGTATAAAATACTGGAAATGTAACATAAATTTGCCTAATCCTTAAAAACTGCCTCACACTGCAGTAGGATACAGTTGGAAATTTTTCGCCCTAAATACTGTATCAAGATTAATAAGGAACAATACTATAAACTCTCTATTGCAGTGATTGTCAACCATTTTCAACTCGCGGCACACCGAACAAGATTCTAAAATTGCTAAGGCACACCATCAGTCCCTCACGGGAAAAAAACACACATACATTGGCCCCATGGGAAAAACACTCACAAATTGGCCCCCCACAGAGGAAAAAGAACAGACCTTGGCCCACACAGAAAAAAAAACCATACACATTGCCCCCCACAGAAAAAAAATAAAACACAATGGCGCCCACAGAACAAAAACATTGGGCCCCACAGAAAAAAAAATAAAACGCAACAGCCCCACAGAAAAAAATACAAAACAAAATGGTCTCCACAGAAAGAAAACAAACACACATATTGGCCCCCACAGAAAAAAAAAACAACAAAAAATATCACGTTGGCTTTCTGAAGAGCCCACTCTGGGCCAGCAGTACAAGTAAAGTCAGCTCTGACTGCACTGACCTCGCGGCACACTTGACAACAGCTCACGGCACTTGAAAAATGTTGATCTATTGGCTGATGTCAGCTACATTTATACACAGGTTAACAATATGATCTTATCTAAAATAAAGACACAGAGACTTATTGGCAGGGAAAAAGGGTTAGCTTTATTTATTTATAAAGGGACAAGGTATGTTGGGCAAGAAGGAACAGTCCTACATGCCCTGCTTAAGTAAGACAGGCCTAAATGGGGGCCAACCGCCAGCCCATAGCCCATATGTAATTCACAAAAACCTAGATAGTTTTGCATTTTTAAATTGTTGACGCTTTAAATGTAGAGCTTTAATTGCAGAGACTGCTCTGGTTCATGGAGCTCGGACCCAACTACATATTCTGTACCCTATAACGTCCTGCCAGCCATTGCTGCTTGATAGTGCTGTCTGTGTGTTTCCTACAAGAAAAGACAAAAAGCATAACTTGGTATAACATGAAAAGATACAATATATCAATAAATTAAACATTTTTTATTAAAACGGGTTTGCAGGTATATAAAGATGTTAATTAGTGCTATGCAAAAAGTTATATTTTATTTTGTGATAGCAATTGTAAGAAGCCATACTTAAAGTAGTAATTTAATATAAAAATGAGACGTGTCCTGCTGTTTCCACAGGCGGCTAGTGTGTTAATAATTCTACAGAGTTTTCATATGTAACTTACATGACAACCACAGTCACTTAGCCCAGAGGTTCCCAAAGTCCGCCATTACAGTCAACGTTTTAGGGATATCCATGTTTGAGCACAGGTGACTTAATTAGTACCTCAATCCATTTGATTTAACCATCTGGACTCAAGCTTGGATTTCCCTAAAACGTGGACTGTAATGACGGACTTTGGGAACCTCTGATTTAGCCCATTGGTGCACTGAGCAGAGAGGTTTGGATTTTTCCTCAGAGCTCTCTCTGCATTGTAACTCCCTACCCTTCTTCTCCTACTGCCATCAGATGACATGCTGAGGTGTGTGTGCGTGTGTGTTTCTGTGCATGTGTATCAGCCATTCTAAGTTTCCCTCCAGAGAAACTTTTAAAGGGAGATAATGATTTGTAGGAGGACAGATAAATACAATGCTATCTAAAGAAAATTAGCTTTTCGTGTGGGATTGCAGTTTTGGAATAGCACTTACAAAAAGCTTCAGTGTCTGAAGCAGGTCCGTAAAAAAAGTTATGTATTTCTTCCTACACTATCAATATTCACTGTGACTAGACTAGATACAGCGTTTCATGGACTGATAATTATGGGAGTGGGAGAATAATGTTTCCAATGCCCAGAATGTAAGCTTCAAGCTCGCAGTGCTCCAAGTTATGTTTCAAATAGATTATTTTAATAATGTTTTTATTGATTTGTTGCAGCTTATTTGATATTCCTAACCAGTGACTCCAACAGCGGCATAGTTTTAATGAACAGAAATGTCCTTTTTTATTGCTGTCACTTGTAACTTTATTCTGTGAGTATATATGCAGGATAGGAGTGACTATAAAATGCGTGGAGCTCGATTATGGGCCCCGGGGTATGAATTTTCTGTTTACGTCAGCTCTGCTAGTATCAATGCAGCTTCTATTCATGCAAATAACTCTGTATTTGCAGAGAAACAAGGCTCTGTATGCTGAATAAGTTATAATAATAATACAATAATATAATAATAATATAATAATTCATAAGGAGAAGGGGCTTCATGGAACACAGTTTACATAGTGGCCATTACAGCCAATTGTTACTCTATGACAGTCATTTATAAAGGTAACATTTTGTAATATCACTATTTTGGGGCAAAATGAACATCGGAACTTTAGAGATAAGAGACTACGCTTTCAAATAGCCTGCCCTTTTTTTCATATGTATTTCATTTTTGCAGCAGTGGATTAACAACAGGGTGGCTGAAGTAGTGGCATAGGGGTACCCACACATAGAATGCCCCCACATATAGCTACCTCACCAGCATTGGTCTGAGCTGTGGGGGGGTCAGGCTGCAACAAATTACACTGTGGCAGGTGACATTGTCAGACTGAGTGGGAAGAGCTGAGTGGGAGGAGCAAGAGGGAAGAGCTGAGTGGGAGGAGCAAGAGGGAAGAGCTGAGTGGGAGGAGCAAGAGGGAAGAGCTGAGTGGGAGGAGCAAGAGGGAAGAGCTGAGTGGGAGGAGCAAGATGGAAGAAGAAGATCCCAGGTGGCACAGGTTCCAAGGTGTGAGATCACGTAGAGGTGAATAGCAATAGGAATTCACTGTATGGCATAATGGGAGCTAGGGGCACGGTGTGGCACATTGTGAATCGGGGAAACTATTTTGTAACATATTGTGGACTGTCTGTGTGGCATATTGTGAATTGGGGGCCCTACCTTCTAGCACAGTGTTGACTAACCTTGACACTCCAGCTGTTGTGGAACTATATATCCCAGCATGCCCTGCCACAGTTTTAGCATGCCCTAATAGCAAAACTGTAGCAGTGCATGCTGGGTTATGTAGTTCCATAACAGCTGGGGTGTCAAGGTTAGCCAACACTGTTCTAGCATAATGTGGCCTGGGGGCACCATGTGGCATATTGTGAATTGGGGGCAATACCTTGTAGCATAATGTGAATTGGGGGCAATATCATGTGGCATAATGTGAACTGGGGCACTACCAGGGGCGTATATATAATGGGTGCAGGGTGTCCAGGGGGGCTCTGCACCGCACACCCTGCACCCATAGTATTACTTACCTCTCTGGAGTCCCACGTCAGCACGGGGGTGCGGCGCTGTAAAAATGATTGGAAAATGACCGCCGCGGCGATTTTCCCTTCATTTGCGCATGCACAGTACTCCCTCCCCCGCCGTGGCCGTTTTCCTGGTGACCTGCGCATACTCTATAGACTCTCTAGGGCCCAGAGTCTAAAACTCCGGCGCTGGCCGCGGACAGAGAGGAGGGGGCCCATGTCGGAGACTGCACACAGGCCCCCTCCTCTCTAGAGACCCCCCTGGGCATTACAGTGTTTTCCCCACACTTTTTTGGTGCTTGAGAATTTGATTGGTAGGGGTCTCCACAAGTGAGTTGTCTCTGAGTTTTTGAGAGGGATAATTAGAGATGAGAGGGGCTTATCAGATTCCACTGTGAAGGCATGTTAGTATCTTTTACTGAAAATCAGCGGTCAAATCAGTGCTTGGAATATAGGGAGAAGGGGCTTGGAAGAGAGGTGTGTGTGTGTGTGTGTGTGTGTGTGTGTGTGTGTGTGTGTGTGTGTGTGTGTGTGTGTGTGTGTGTGTGTGTGTGTGTGTGTGATGCAGTAGGAATAGTTAAAAATCTTAAAAAAAGAGAGAACAAAAGGAAACTGTTGAAAGTTTGCAGTAAGTACAGACAGAGAGGCAGATTACAGATTATCTGCAAGGTTCCGGCTACATGGCATGTTATGGGGGTCTATTCATGATGTTAATAATCGGGGTCCTTTCGTGCCCCGATAATTGACATTCCAACTCGCCGCGGAATCCAGAGCAATTCAGCATTGCTCCGGCACGATGACAGCTGATCCGAAAATCAGCTGTCCCGCGAGCGGCTTCGCTGCTCCATTTGGAGTAGTGAATCTTTTCACAGTAACGCTAGTGCGCATACGTGACCTACAGGTCACGCATGAGCACAAGAGCCCCGACGTCCGGCGGAAGGAGCCGGACAGGGGCGGAGGGGTCCGAAAGGATCCCTCTTCACAACCCGGGACTCATTCCCATAGGGAAGGAGCGGGTAGCGAGCCCGGTGCGGGAGCATTCGCCCTCTGAAACGAATGCTCCCGAACTCAAGCTCTGAAAATATTGTATTTTTGGAGCTTGATGATTTCTGTCCCCATACTAGTGTATGGGGACAGCGGGCCATTCCGCCAGAGAAAGGTAAGCAGGAGATATCTATCACAGATATCTCCTGCTTTACCTTCTTGATGAATGACCGTCATTTTTACAATTGCTGGTGAAAATGTTCATTTTCACCTGCTTTTGTAAAAATTAAGGGCCTGATTCAGAGCCGCTCGTAAGCGGCCGCTCGTTCGCTCCGAGCGATGTTCGCACATCTGCGCATGCGTATGGGTCGTAATGCTCATGCGCCAAGCAGTCAGTGCGGTCGGAAATTGTGTGTTCGCAAAATAGTGAGTGCCTGCTAATTTGAGTGACAGGATGAGGCGTTTGTGGGTGGTAACAGGGGAAGGTGCTTGAAAACGGGGAGTGGATCCGAACGCAGGCGTGCCAAACGGTCAAAACAGGCGTTTTAAGGGTGTGCATAATTAACAAAGCAGCGTCATCGACCACGGCACTTGGTTGTTTCTTAGCCTGAACTGTTCGCATGATTGCGGTAGGAAAATCCTACCACAAGCACTGCGAGCAGTTCAGACGCCTTTCGATGTACTCGATTAATCTAATAAATAGCAGAGATGACGTAGGATGCGAGCGGCCAGGGGGCGTCTTTACAAAATAGCGAGCGCATGTTTCGTTCGCTCGCTCAGACATAGAGGCGTCAACAGACCGCAAAGAGCGAGCGCTCAATTTAAATAGCCGGCCCCTTTTTCTGAACGAGCGAGCGCAAATAGCGTCCGGCTCTGAATCAGGCCCTAAGTGATGATGAATAGGCCCCATGGTAGTGCAACCTCACTTATTTTTGCTCGCTTCCCATAGATATGCAAACAAAGGGCCTGATTCAGAGCCACTCGCTATCGGCAGTACGCTCGTTCCGAGCGATGTTCGCACATCTGCGCATGCGTACGGTTTTTAGTACGCATGCGCGAACCAGTCAGTGTGGCCGAAAATCATTTGTACGCAATATAGCGAGTGCCTGCTATTTTGAGTGACAGAATGAGGCGTATGTGGGTGGTAACAGGGGAAGGTGCTTGAAAACGGGGAGTGGAGATCCGATCGCAGGCGTGCTTAAAGGTCAAAACGGGCGTTTTATGGGTGTGCATAATTAATATAGCAGCGTCAATGACCACGTCACTTGGTTTTTTTTAACTCAGAACTGCTCGCAAAATAGCGGTTGAAAAAACCAACCACAAGAATAGCGAGCAGTTCATATCCTGTTCGATGTACTCGATTAATCTAATAAATAGCGGACATGACGTATGGTGCGAGCGGCCAGGGGGCGTTTTTAAGAAATAAAAGAGCGTATGTTTTGCTCGCTCGTTCAGACTTAGAGGTGTGAACAGACTGCAATGTGCGAACGGATCATTTGCATAGCCACCCCTTGTTTTTGAACGAACGAACGCAAATAGCGAACGGCTCTGAATGTGGGCCAAAATCAAGTGTTTTTTTACATACCATAATAAATCAGAAATATGCATAGTTGCACACTGGTACCTTGAGATTAATTTAATATGCCCCAGCAAGTCTGCTGAAAAAAAAACAAAAAGTTTTCATAATACCTCCCAACTATATACGATGGACAGTCCCGTTCCACTGACCCTTATGGTGCGATTGGCAGGGAAAATGGGTGGTGCTTCATTGGACAGTAGGTGTGTCTTGTCTCGTATAGCTTGCTTTGCCTCAATTTTGCCTAGGTAGATGTTAGGTGTTATGGTTTCATAATATATGTGTTTAGAAATAAAAATGCAATATGTCACCTAGAACCTCAAAACATTTGAAAAAAGTATTAAAACAAATCACCTGCTCTGGAATCCAATAAGAGTTGTCTGTCACTAAAAACATTCTAAATACCAAATAAACTAGTAAAACAAAATTGAGAAAATACTATTAAAGAGGAAAGTAGAGCAAACTATTTGAAAGTTGCATGGATGGTGTTAAGTGGAGGTGCTGGAATTATCATGTAAAAGTGCGAATTGTCTACCATTACCGAATACATTTAGCTCTTAACCAAAATAAGTGTTAAATGAAAAGGAACTATGACACTTTTAAATGAAGAAATTTACATGATTTAATTTACAGAATGGATTGTTAAAGCAGCAATACCACATATAAGGTTCATTTATTTCTTTAAATAGTAAGTTAAGTTAATTTAAGCATGCGACTAAATCTTTCTTAGCTGTCCTCCTACAAATCATCTTCTACGTCACCATGTGGGTGGAGCATAGCAGGGGCCTTGCAAATTACAGGTCTCAGGTTTCCCAGACTCAGAGGAGGCAGCCATCTTAGCAGGATGGAGGATAGTCCCAGGTCCCAGGTCCTAGCATTTGATACTGTCATTAGTTTTGCCACTTGTATTCACCCCATGCTGGCTACAAGAGATCTGTCTGAAACATGCGTCCCATTTGCGCCCACATGCCTCAAACAAGAATGTAAGTTGGGCTGCACACCCATAACACTCCCATGGAACGCATGTGTTCTGTTCCTCCGTGCAGTAACCACCCAGCTGCCATCAAGGAGAAACGCCCATCTCACGGAATGCTAAGACCGCTTGAGATCCGACCCATACGGAGCTCCTTGACGCTGCGGAAGCTTCGTGCGATGTATGCACAACCCACGTTTGCAGTTTCTGGCGCATGCTCCATCTCTGTGGTCGCGAGAGGCTTCTGCTTATACACTTGCATCCGACTCAGAAACAGGCCCTATACATCTTTGTATTCATTGCATTCTCCTCCTCCTTTGCCGTTTGAGATTGGATTACCCCCCGGCTAGTTATGTCCCTTTATTAGGAGTTATACAGTAATATGGAGATTGATAATGAGTTTCTCAGACACTGACTAAGCCATTCTGCACAAAACATGCCGGTCTGCTCAGCTTATGCATTGAACCCTATAATCCTCATAAGCACTAGGATCTATATTGCTTCTTCAGAAGGGCCCTTGTGACTTCCCATCGACTTTCTTCTGATTGTTGACATGGAAGGAAGAACTATTACAGCTCAGGCATCAGGAGAGATCTTCCGAGCCGCTGACTCCCAGTTTTACTAGTAGGGAGAAAGTTAGCTTAAAGTGACATTTTAGTTGGCGTTATCCTTTAATATCTCCTGCCAAGAATACGAAGCATCAAAGAATGAGTAATTGTGAGATTAGATAAGTCATTTATATTTGGTAAATCAAGGCGGATACTCCACATATAACTATTGGTGCATAGACTTGTCACATTTTATGGTTTCACTAAACCTGGATAAAAACAATCTGACTCGCTATGGAAACCGCCGTCCAAAGTACGATCGGGACGCGCACTCTGCAGCTTGTAGAGCCGCCCAGAGTATCATGAGAATCGTTCCTGGCAACACTCTTCCTCCTGATGCCGGCGGCTCCATCCCCTCAACGCAACGTCATGATGTCACATATTTGGAGGGGCGGCCGCGGGGCCAGCCCGTGTCGCTGTATAGGGACAGTGCAGCTATATAGATCCGGCCGACTATGAATACACATCTATAACCCTCACCAATGTCGTCTGTGCTGCTTCTACTTTCAGTTGTGACCAAATTGCATCTTAATAACGGATCAGTAATAACTTGGCAGCAGTCAGGATTTTTTTTCATATATGTCCGAAAAAAAAATAAAAAAAATATATATATTTTCGAGGGCTGGCGCTAGATAAACACGCTAATAAATAAACCCTGAGGTGTTCACGTTGTATTCAGTATCTTCAGTTCCCCATTAAAACTAAAACAACCACATTTCCAATTGACTTCACGTCTCTTTTCAGTATTTTTGAAACATTACAACTGAAAATTAAATTTGTTGCCAAGGAAACGTGATGGGATATTACAGATGGAAGTGGCTGCTGTATAGTTTTAATTCTACCGTGATAAATAACTTGGGAATGTGCCTGTTGTAACAGTGCGGAATTACCTCATCTATTTAAAAAAAAAAAAAAAAAAAATAGAGAGGAAGACATAAAAAAGCTCACTAATTTAGATCTCTCGGATGGCAAAGTGACATTTGTCATACTTTCCGCAGAAGTCCCCGCCTGGCAGATTATATGTGTTCCCTACTTCTGGAGAGCGTGTTGAGAATCACGTTCCCATGGAGACGGAATTTTCTTTGCTGGTATTCCCTGTAGAAAGTGTAGGAATCCCCCCCAGCCAACCCCCCACCTTCAGCGTTCAGGCTGCGGAGCTATACATAGAATGCCATGTTAGAGAAATAAAACTGCAAAACCCTTCAGGGAGGTCGGAGGTACAGGGAACGCTCCGTGAAGCAATTTCAGAATGTTCTCCGGTTGGTGGCTTTCAAGCCTAAAGAATAATAATGCATGATATATAATAATTTATTATATATGTATTTTTTTTCTTAATATAAATATATTTTATATATATTATATATATATATTATATATACACAATATATTCACATATATATATATATATATATATAATTAAAGCAAACGGTGGTATAACTCTCACCACAGCCGATATAGAAAGCACTTGCAGCCAGTTAAGGGCCCTCTGTCTGGACGAGGTTAAACACTTTGGTGGATCGCTCAGCGCAAGGTAGTTCTAAGAAACATAGATCCCCAGAGATCACAGGCATTATGAAATGGTTGGATAGATGCGAGCAGGAAAAGAGATGAATAAGAGAGTTGAGTAATGTTTGTAATCCCTATTAAAGTTTAATAGGGCGACCGACGGTAGACAGGTCCACGAAACTGTACGGGGAATAAGATTAGCCATTTGCTGTAACATGTACACCCTCAAGTCTAACTGAACCCTGGACGCATAAAGTGAGTGAGGACAGACAGTCCCTGTAAGAAATTGTTTGTTGGAAGAGAGTCCTTTTAAGGACCGCTGATGTTCACTAAAAATAGACACAAAATGAATGCAGTATTCAAACACTCGGCGGTTACCAAGTGCTCTATTTACTACAATCCGCATTTAAAATGCGGTTGTAGTGTGATAGTTTCGCCTAAATTCGCATTGCAAATTTAGGAAATATCACAGGGATTTATACAAAATCCCCTGAAGGGACAGAGCTTGCGATAAAGCTCTGTCCCTGCGAATCCCCTCCGCACATACAAGGAGACTGTGTCTGCGCACGGGCTGCCGCCGGATACCGAGAATTTTACAAATTCTACTCCAATTGCCCTTTAATAAATTTGTGTGAAACTAAAATAATGTGAAGAGGGTGTGAAAACACAAAACACCCTTTTTCACTTTGTTTTAGTAACAATAATGTTAATAAATAGAGCCTCAAATCAAATGTGAAGTGATATGTAACTATTTACTAAAGTGCGGGTTTCTTAGAAGTAGAGATGCTGCTCATAGCAACCAATCATATTTTACTTAACATTTATCTAGCACTTTATAGAAGATAATAGCTAGAATCTGATTGGTTGCTATGGGCAACATCTCCACTTCTAAAAACCTGCACTTTAGTAAATATACCCCTAAATGTCTATACAGGTTGAGTCTCCCATATCCAAATATTACGAAATACGGAATATTTTTAGCATGACTGGGATAGTGAAAATTTAGCTTTTTGATGGTTCAATGTACACAAACTTTGTTTAAGGCACAAAATTATTAAATATGAAGTATAAAATGACCTATAGGCTGTATGTATAAGGTGTATATGAAATAGGGGTGAGCGGGTTCGGATTTCTGAAATCCGAACCCCCCCGAGCCCCCCCGATCCGAGTCCGATCCGAGTCAGGCTCGACTTTTCCCGCCTGACTCGGATCTGACATCGAGGCAAAACGTCATCATCCCGCCTTCCGAGTCTCGCGGGTTTTGGATCCTATATAAGGTACCCGCGTCGGCGCCATTTTCTCACTCGGCTGTGGACAGTGAAGAGGGAGGGTGGGAGTTAGTGCTGTGTAGTGTAGTGTAGTGTAGTGCTGCTGTTGTCCACTACTTCAAAGTCCATAGGGGCTGGCTGTGTTGTGCTGTGCTGCTGTTGTTAATAGGGGCTGTGTCCACTACTTCAAAGTCCATAGGGGCTGGCTGGACTGTGTTGTGCAGTCAGTTCTCCATAGGGGCTGTGTCCACTCCAAAGTCCTGTGCAGTGTCCCAGTCCTAAAGGGGTGCTGTAGTGTTGTCCAGGGGGTGCTCTGTCCATCAGGGGTGCTCCCCCCAAGTGCTAAAAAAATAATATATTTTCTGTGTTTGTGAATTGTGTGCGCAGTAGCCGCACGTGCATCAACAAAGTAGTGCCAAGCGTGCGCCTGTGTCATAAGTAAAGGGCCGGCTGGCTTGACCATTAAAGGGTGCTGTAACCCCCGAAAGTACACTCCAGTCCAAACCAAAAAAAAATTATTTTCTGTGTTTGTGAATTGTGTGCGCAGTAGCTGCACGTGCATCAACAAAGTAGTGCCAAGCGTGCGCCTGTGTCATAAGTAAAGGGCCGGCTGGCTTGATCGTTAAGGGTGCTGTAACCTCCGAAAGTACACTCCAGTCCAAACCAAAAAAAAAATTATTTTCTGTGTTTGTGAATTGTGTGCGCAGTAGCCGCACGTGCATCAACAAAGTAGTGCCAAACGTGCGCCTGTGTCATAAGTAAAGGGCCGGCTGGCTTGACCGTTAAGGGTGCTGTAACCCCCGAAAGTACACTCCAGTCCAAACCAAAAAAAAAATTATTTTCTGTGTTTGTGAATTGTGTGCGCAGTAGCCGCACGTGCATCAACAAAGTAGTGCCAAACGTGCGCCTGTGTCATAAGTAAAGGGCCGGCTGGCTTGACCGTTAAGGGTGCTGTAACCCCCGAAAGTACACTCCAGTCCAAACCCCAAAAAAAATTATTTTCTGTGTTTGTGAATTGTGTGCGCAGTAGCCGCACGTGCATCAACAAAGTAGTGCCAAGCGTGCGCCTGTGTCATAAGTAAAGGGCCGGCTGGCTTGACCGTTAAGGGTGCTGTAACCCCCGAAAGTACACTCCAGTCCAAACCAAAAAAAAAATTATTTTCTGTGTTTGTGAATTGTGTGCGCAGTAGCCGCACGTGCATCAACAAAGTAGTGCCAAGCGTGCGCCTGTGTCATAAGTAAAGGGCCGGCTGGCTTGACCGTTAAGGGTGCTGTAACCCCCGAAAGTACACTCCAGTCCAAACCTAAAAAAAATTATTTTCTGTGTTTGTGAATTGTGTGCGCAGTAGCCGCACGTGCATCAACAAAGTAGTGCCAAGCGTGCGCCTGTGTCATAAGTAAAGGGCCGGCTGGCTTGACCGTTAAGGGTGCTGTAACCCCCGAAAGTACACTCCAGTCCAAACCAAAAAAAAAATTATTTTCTGTGTTTGTGAATTGTGTGCGCAGTAGCCGCACGTGCATCAACAAAGTAGTGCCAAGCGTGCGCCTGTGTCATAAGTAAAGGGCCGGCTGGCTTGACCGTTAAGGGTGCTGTAACCCCCGAAAGTACACTCCAGTCCAAACCTAAAAAAAAATTATTTTCTGTGTTTGTGAATTGTGTGCGCAGTAGCCGCACGTGCATCAACAAAGTAGTGCCAAGCGTGCGCCTGTGTCATAAGTAAAGGGCCGGCTGGCTTGACCGTTAAAGGGTGCTGTAACCTCCGAAAGTACACTCCAGTCCAAACCAAAAAAAAAATATTTTCTGTGTTTGTGAATTGTGTGCGCAGTAGCCGCACGTGCATCAACAAAGTAGTGCCAAGCGTGCGCCTGTGTCATAAGTAAAGGGCCGGCTGGCTTGACCGTTAAGGGTGCTGTAACCCCCGAAAGTACACTCCAGTCCAAACCTAAAAAAAAATTATTTTCTGTGTTTGTGAATTGTGTGCGCAGTAGCCGCACGTGCATCAACAAAGTAGTGCCAAGAGTGCGCCTGTGTCATAAGTAAAGGGCCGGCTGGCTTGACCGTTAAAGGGTGCTGTAACCCCCGAAAGTACACTCCAGTCCAAACCAAAAAAAAATTATTTTCTGTGTTTGTGAATTGTGTGCGCAGTAGCCGCACGTGCATCAACAAAGTAGTGCCAAGCGTGCGCCTGTGTCATAAGTAAAGGGCCGGCTGGCTAGACCGTTAAAGGGTGCTGTAACCCCCAAAGTACTCTCCAAACAAAAAAAATATATATTTTCTGTGTTTGTGACTTGTGTGCACTGTGGCTGCACGTGCATCAACAAAGGAGCAGCGCCAAGCGTGCGCCTGTGTCCCATAAGTAAAGAGCCGGCTGGCTCATTTCTTAAAGGGTGGTGTAACCCACAAAGTGCACTACTTTCCAGCAAAAATAAAAAAATATTTTCTGTGTTTGTGTGCGCTTTAGCCGCACGTATATATATCAATATAACATAAATGGAGGACCAAACTTTCTCCGATAAAAATAAAATAGGGAAAGATCAAGAACCACTTCCTCCTAGTGCTGTTGCTGCTGCTGGGAGTTGTTCATCATCCCAGAGAGGAAGTAGGAACATCACTACTTTTACTAAACAATTGACCCTCCAACAGTCCCTCGCGATGAGGATGAAGTACGACAGCAGTCATCCTGAAGCAAAACGTATAACTGAGGCCTTGACTGCTATGTTGGTGTTAGACGTGCGTCCGGTATCCGACATTAGTGCAGTGGGATTTAGACAATTGATGGAGGTAGTGTGTCCTCGGTTCCAAATCCCGTCTAGATTCCACCTGCATCCTCAAAGCAGCAGCGACAAGCGTGCGTCTGTCTGTTAAAGGGTGGTGACACCCTCAAAGTGTGCTACACAAACAATTAAAATATTGTTCATTTTTTTTCTGTCTTTGTGAAATGTGTGGGCTGTAGCCGCACCTGCATCCTTAAAGCAGCAGCGACAAGCGTGCGTCTGTCTGTTAAAGGGTGGTGACACCCTCAAAGTGTGCTACACAAACAATTAAAATATTGTTCTTTTTTTTTCTGTCTTTGTGAATTGTGTGGGCTGTAGCCGCACTTGCATCCTTAAAGCAGCAGCGACAAGCGTGCGTCTGTCTGTTAAAGGGTGGTGTAACTCTCAAAGTGCTCCAAAAAATAAAAAACAATTTTTTTAATGTGTTTGTGACTTGTGTGCGATGTAGCCGCACTTGCATCCTCAAAGCAGCAGCGACAAGCGTGCATCTGTCTGTTAAAGGGTGGTGACACCCTCAAAGTGTGCTACACAAACAATAAAAATATTCTTCTTCTTTTTTCTGTCTTTGTGAATTGTGTGGGCTGTAGCCGCACCTGCATCCTTAAAGCAGCAGCGACAAGCGTGCGTCTGTCTGTTAAAGGGTGGTGACACCCTCAAAGTGTGCTACACAAACAATTAAAATATTCTTCTTTTTTCTGTCTTTGTGAATTGTGTGGGCTGTAGCCGCACCTGCATCCTTAAAGCAGCAGCGACAAGCGTGCGTCTGTCTGTTAAAGGGTGGTGACACCTTCAAAGTGTGCTACACAAACAATTAAAATATTGTTCTTTTTTCTGTCTTTGTGAATTGTGTGGGCTGTAGCCGCACCTGCATCCTTAAAGCAGCAGCGACAAGCGTGCGTCTGTCTGTTAAAGGGTGGTGACACCCTCAAAGTGTGCTACACAAACAATTAAAATATTGTTCTTTTTTTTTGGTCTTTGTGAAATGTGTGGGCTGTAGCCGCACCTGCATCCTTAAAGCAGCAGCGACAAGCGTGCGTCTGTCTGTTAAAGGGTGGTGACACCCTCAAAGTGTGCTACACAAACAATAAAAATATTCTTCTTCTTTTTTCTGTCTATGTGAATTGTGTGGGCTGTAGCCGCACCTGCATCCTTAAAGCAGCAGCGACAAGCGTGCGTCTGTCTGTTAAAGGGTGGTGACACCCTCAAAGTGTTCTACACAAACAATTAAAATATTGTTCTTTTTTTTTCAGTCTTTGTGAAATGTGTGGGCTGTAGCCGCACCTGCATCCTTAAAGCAGCAGCGACAAGCGTGCGTCTGTCTGTTAAAGGGTGGTGTAACTCTCGAAGTGCTCCAAAAAATAAAAAACTATTTTTTTAATGTGTTTGTGACTTGTGTGCGATGTAGCCGCACTTGCATCCTCAAAGCAGCAGCGACAAGCGTGCGTCTGTCTGTTAAAGGGTGGTGACACCCTCAAAGTGTGCTACACAAACAATAAAAATATTCTTCTTCTTTTTTCTGTCTTTGTGAATTGTGTGGGCTGTAGCCGCACCTGCATCCTTAAAGCAGCAGCGACAAGCGTGCGTCTGTCTGTTAAAGGGTGGTGACACCCTCAAAGTGTGCTACACAAACAATTAAAATATTGTTCTTTTTTTTTCGGTCTTTGTGAAATGTGTAGGCTGTAGCCGGACCTGCATCCTTAAAGCAGCAGCGACAAGCGTGCGTCTGTCTGTTAAAGGGTGGTGACACCCTCAAAGTGTGCTACACAAACAATAAAAATATTCTTCTTCTTTTTTCTGTCTTTGTGAATTGTGTGGGCTGTAGCCGCACTTGCATCCTCAAAGCAGCAGCGACAAGCGTGCGTCTGTCTGTTAAAGGGTGGTGTAACCCTCAAAGTGTGCTCCACAAACAATAAAAATATTCTTTTTTTTTTCTGTCTTTGTGAATTGTGTGGGCTGTAGCCGCACTTGAATCCTCAAAGCAGCAGCGACAAGCGTGCGTCTGTCTGTTAAAGGATTACATCGGTGACAGCATCCAAGTAGGCATGTCAGACAGTCCGTACCTGTACTGGCAGGAAAAAGAAGCAATTTGGAGGTCCCTGTACAAACTGGCTCTATTTTACCTGAGTTGCCCCCCCTCCAGTGTGTACTCTGAAAGAGTGTTTATTGCAGCCGGGAACCTTGTCAGCGAAAGGCGTAGGAGGTTGCTTCCACAAAATGTGGAGAAGATGATGTTCATAAAATGAATTATCAACTCTTCCAGGGAGACCAGCCTCCAGAACGTACAGAGGGACCTGTGGTTCCAGCAGGGACGAATTAATACTCTGTGAGGATGAGGATGTACACACGGAAGAGGGTGAGGAATCGGTGGATGAGGAGGATGAGGATGACATCTTGCCTCCGTAGAGCCAGTTTGTGCAGGGACAGATTAATTGCCAGCTTGTTTTGTTTGGGCCCAAACGAACCAATCATTTCAGCCACAGTTGTGTGGCAGACCCTGGCGCTGAAATGATTGGTTTGTTAAAGTGTGCATGTCCTGTTTATACAACATAAGGGTGGGTGGGAGGGCCCAAGGACAATTCCATCTTGCACCTCTTTTTTTTCTTTGCATTATGTACAGTTTGGGGCCTAGTTTTTCAATGCCATCCTGTCTGCCACTGCAGTTTCACGCCTAGATGGGTCACGTGTTTGTGCCGCCCACTCGTGTCGCTTAGCATAGTCATCCAGCTACCTCGGTGCAACCTTTTGGACATAAAAACACTATTGTGAGGTGTGAGGTATTCAGAATAGACTGGAAATGAGTGGAAATTAAGGTTATTGAGGTTAATAATAGCATAGGAGCAGAAAAACCTACAAATTCTGTGATTTTAGCTGTTTTTATGCTTTTTTTCAAAAAAATACAGATCCAAAACACAAAACCCAGAACCCAAAACACGGAAGGGTGGTTTTGGCAAAACCAATCCAGATCCAAAACATGAAGAAAGATCCAGATCTAAAACCAAAACACAAAACACGAAAAGTGGCCGGTGCACACCCCTAATATGAAATATAAATGAATTTCATGTATGTACA
This sequence comes from Taudactylus pleione, assembly GCA_031769625.1. Taxonomy (NCBI): domain Eukaryota; kingdom Metazoa; phylum Chordata; class Amphibia; order Anura; family Myobatrachidae; genus Taudactylus; species Taudactylus pleione. The sequence goes on from JAUIMM010000325.1 coordinate 3,336,584, forward strand.
CAAACTTTGTTTGAGCCACAAAATTATTGAAAATATTGTATAAAATTACCTTCAGGCTGTGTGTGTAAGGTGTATATAGAACATAAATGCATTCTATGTGTATATTTGGGACCTATTCTTAAGACATTTCAATATAGAATGCAAATATTCCAAAATACGGAATATTCTGATATCCAAAATACCCCTGGTCCCAGGCATTTTGGATATGGGACACTCAACCTGTATATGTTTCCAAGATTCACTGGAAGAGTATAGTGATCTGCAGATATCAGAGAGCTTAGTAAAGTATGTATATATTATACACTGAGACAGGAGCGTTTCTAGAGAGGAGAGGGCCTGTGTGCAGTCTCCAACACGGGCCCCCTCCTCTCTGTCCGGCGGCCGGCAGCGCACTGAGCTGTGCGCGGCCAGCGCCGGAGTTATAGACTCCGGGCACTAGAGTGCGCCCACAGTCTATATGCACAGGTCACCAGGAAAATTGCCGCTCATGCGCAAACGATGGAAAAATGGCCACGGTGGCTATTTTCCAGTCGTTTTTACAGCGCCCATAATACTATGGGTGCAGGGTGTGCGGTGTGGGGCTACCCTGGACCCAGGTTCCCGTGTGCCCTGCCTACCCTGCACCCATTATAGATACGCCCCTGTACTGAGAACAGTAATAGCTAATATCAATAAGCATGTGTATTCTGTGGGCCTGATTTAGTAAGGATCGCTATTGCAATTGCAACTGCGATTACGCACGCAGTCGCACTGCGAAAATATGATAATGATTGCAATAGCATTTGCGTCGCATCCAAGCATAAGGATGCCCACTTTACCTTACACACATCCATAATACTTTGCAAGTCTGCGAAACCATCGGTAACATCGAGAACCATCGCAGCCTCATGCACACTTGCACAAGCTCTGACCTTACTCAGGAATTGCTAACCTCATCGCACACAGTGACAGCCCAAGCTGTGTATGGCATCGCAAAGGCTAATTTATGCACCCCCTGTATTGGTGTACAACCGCACTGGCACGCCTGCGTTTTGCCGACCACCCGCTGTCTCCACCCCCAAATGGTCACTTCCTGTCAGTCACTCTGCGATGAGTCTGTGTAGTCACTGCGATCACAGTCCTGATCGCAGTGGAAACACAAGAAGAAAAAGTACAGGTGCACAACTCCAACATTACTAATTATATATAATACATTATGCAATAGAATTTTGCAATACATAGAGGTTTTAGCATATTCATGGCCATGGTTATGGGCCTACCCACTGCGCCCAGGTAACCTCTGAGGGTAGGTCCCTAACATACTGGGGTTGAAATCCAGAGCACAGGACACCCCCAAAGAGGCTCAGCTGAGTTAGGGACCTACCCTCAGAGGTTACCTGGGCGCAGTGGGTAGGCCCATAACCATGGCCATGATTATGCTAAAACCTCTATGTATTGAAAAATTCTATTGCATAATGTATTATATATAATTAGTAACGTTGGATATGTGCACCTGTACTTTTTCTGATCGCAGTGGAGTCTTCGCGCACGCGTACTGTGATTCATATCAATGCGCAGAACGCTACAAACGGCTGATTGCATGCGAAATTGCAGTTGCAATCAGTAATGAATCAGGCCCTGTGTCCTTTATTTATTGCTACTTTGGTAAATTGTGAATATTGCTAATATGTCCTTAAGCGCTCAAAATAATACTTGGCGACTAGGGTCATGGTAATTCTGGTGGGGGCCCGTGAGCAGATGTCTGTGGGTCCCATCCTCTCTGCGCACGCAGAGACTGTCACACTGTGCCTGAGTCTTGCGCACTATTCTAAAATAAAAATTCAGAAATATGGCGCCACATTACTGGTGATTACTTCAGGAACAGGGGGCCATATTTCCGAAGATATCAACGAAACAGCAGCGTGAGCGGAAGCAGGACCGACAAGAGGTGAGTGACTGAAATGGTTCAGGATCCTGTGTGCACTGTACACACTACACCCATTATACGCCATTGTTGCCTACCCTGCCGGAACAGCTCACATTTTTGAGGAGCACCACAGACTCCCAAAAAAGTAGGGTCACCTTCCCATATGCTGCCAACTTCCTAATGATATTTGTGAGCCCAATCCGCCATTGTGGTCAGCGGCGTCTCCCATCCGGGAACTCTACCAGTACACTGAAAATAGAGTCTGATTGTAGCGTTTAGTATTTTTGTGGAAAATTTGAAACTGGTCAAAAAAAAAAAAAAAGGCTACACTCAGAAATTCAATTACTATTATGGGCATTTTAGGACAAAGCGTTTAAAAGGGATGTAGTTATGAGACCGGCAGCCGCGATGCCGCTCGTCTCAATACCTACACTGAAATCCCAACAAGAGATTTAAGATCGGTGTCGAAATACCGACGCCTATCTTAATCCCAATGCCGGAACGCCGAATGATGCCAGACCAAACGAGGTAAATCCCGTTAGCCGCAGGGTGGGCGGGTTAGGTTTAGGGAGCGTAGCAGGGTTAGGTTTTGGGGGGGGAGAGGTTAGGGTTAGGCACCCCTAGGGTTAGGGTCAGGCACCACTGGGGGGGGTTAGGGTTAGGCACTAAGGGGGGAGGGTTAGGTTTAGGCACAAAGGGGTGGGGAGTTAGGTGTTAGGTTTAGGCACTAACGGGGAGGTTAGGGTGCGGGGAGGGGAGGATTAGGGTTAAGCTACAAGAAGGGAGGGTTGTGGTTAGGGGGGAAGTGGGGAGGGTAAGTATACTTACCTGACCCCTGTCAGGATACCAACCATCGGGATGCTGCTGTTGGTATTTTGACAGGAGGCATCCCGCCTGCCGGTATTACATACCCTTTCTCTCTTATACATGGACAGGTGCACATGAATAGTGATTGGGTCACTCTCAGACCAGTCACTCATCAACATCGGAGGTAGCGTATTGTACTACGTTTGCCATCACATCCCATAAAGAGAAGACTCAGGAGGCGAATGGGCCAGGTTATACAAAAGGTAGAAGTTGCAGGGCACTGATGTGACGCAACTGCTGTATAATATTATGAGATAATGTGACTTCACAGGACTTGTTTAGGTCTTGTGTACCGAGGACGAGTGGGACTACCACGTGAGCCACGAAAGGTGCTGCTTGTTTAGGCTCCTGTTCAGTAAAGACTTAAACATTATTGATTTTTCTGCTCTCTATCCACTTCCTGTCTAAAACCAATCCCCTGCTACCTGGGGGTATATAAGGCTGGGAAACACACCGGTGCCTGATTAATGTGCCTGTACAGTGGCCTTTCTGTTCCTGGTAACCAGGTTCTGCTGTTTCACTTCTTGGACTTTGACCCTGGCTTTGTCTGACTTCCACTCTGGCTCTGATTTCCCCTGATTTGTCCCTAACCCGGGTCCTGGCTCATCCCTTGGCTGCTAGCGACAGGTTCCTGACTGACTACTTGTGTACTAAACACAGAAAAAAAGGGATTTGCCCTCCAGCACACTGTAGCAAAATCAACAAACAATACTTAAATCCTACATAATACTAGAGATTCAGAGGTATTAGTTACATACATTTGCAAATATATGAATAAGCGCCAGGCCAATTGTCAAGGCTCCTGTATACTGGCGTCCCTAACATTAAGGGGTTCACGTCCGAGAAGCAGGGTACCCCAAAAAATTCCAGCCAAGGACCAACCCCAGGGCATCACACAAGGGGAAAAAAGGTGATAGTGAAGTGAAAAGGATAGATGTGTAAGGATAAATCAATAAGTGTTAATGAAATGTGAAAGAATTAAAAGGACTTTTATTTCTGCCTTTACCAGCCCTAATGTAGGTGCTGCTTAGGTATGGCCATCAACCATCGATGATTCATAATCATCGATGGTTTATGGCCAATGTGAATGTTTTTTCCCATCGATGGTGGAGAACCAGATGGTTTCCCTCCATTGATAAAAGAACATAACTGGATAGTTTTTTTTTATTTCTTTAGGTACGGGACAAGCTCTGTCCCCTGACACCCATGAAGCCACGTCCCCCACGGGCCAACCAGCAATCAGTCATAGAACAGGGATGACCATTGGTTGGTGAGCTACTGATTTCAACATTTACCATGAGAGGGATTATAGTAGTAAGCCATGCACACATGTGTGAGATCCAGTGGCCGCAGGAACATTTGTGGTCCCAAAGGAGAAGTGAAATGATCACATTAACATTGCAGGGACAATTTTCCATTGGCCCACAACTGAACCCAACATTTATCTCTGATTGTAGAGCATAATATTATGGTTTTATTGTAGTCCCTCCAGTGCACTGTCTCGCTCTTTCCTTGGCTTATATCATTTAGATGATTTTTATACAATATGTTACTACCTCATATGAGAACATTTAGGAGTTTCCTGAGTAGAAACCTGTTGTCCTGACTTATGAACCTGAGAAGAAACCTGTTGCCCTGACCTCTGGGCCTGACTAGAAACCCATTACCCTGCTTGAGGTTATTGCAGCAAAAGCCCTACCTAAGATCTCCGCTTTGATTGCACTACCTTAGTACTCTGCGATTCTAGCTCTACCTGATGTCTCTGCGATGATAGCTCTACCTGAGGTCTTTGCAATGTTAGCTCTACCTGGGGTATCTGCGATGATAGCTGTACCAGAGATCTCTGTGTCAATAGTTCTACCTGTGGTCTCTGCAGCGATATTGTTACTTGAGGTCCCTGCGATGGTAGCTTTGCAACCATAGCTCTACCTGAGGGCTCTGCAGCAATAACTGTACCTGAGTATCTCTGTTACTATATCTCTACCTGAGATCTCTGTGACGACAGTTCTACCTGAGTACGTACTCTGTGACAATAGCTCTACCAGAGGTTTCTGTGACAATAGCTCTAACTGAGACCTCCGTGGTGATAGCTCTACCTGAGGTCTCTGCGATGATAGCTCTACCTGAAGTCTCTGTAACAATAGCTCTACCTAAGATCTCCATGGTGATAGCTCTACCTGAAATTTCTGCGATGATAGCTCTACCTCGGGTCTCTGTGAGGATAGCTCTACCTGAGGTCTCTGTGACTATAGCTCTACCTGAGGTCTCTGCGACTATAGCTCTACCTGAGGTCTCTGTGATGATAGCTCTGCCTGAGGTCTCTGTGACGATAGCTCTGTCTGGGGTCTCTGCGATGATAGCTCTGCCGGAGGTCTCTGTGATGATAGCTCTACCTGAGGTCTCTGTGATGATAGCTTTACCTAAGGTCTCTGCAACAGTAGCTCTGCCTGAGGTCTCTGTGATGATAGCTTTACTTGAGGTCTTTGTGACAATAGCTCTACCTGAGATCTCCATGGTGATAGCTCTAACTGAGGTCTCTGTGATAGCTCTACCTGGGATCTCTATGATGATAGCTCTACCTGGGGTCTCTGCGAGGATAGCTCTGCCTGAGGTCTCTGTGATGATAGCTCTACCTGAGGTCTCTGCGATGATAGATCTACCTGGGGTCTCTGCGATGATAGCTCAACCTGAGGTCTCTGCGATGATAGCTCTACCTAGGGTCTGTGATGATAGCTTTACCTGAGATCTCCATGGTAATAGCTCTACCTGAGGTCTCTGTGACAATAGCTCTACCTGAGGTCTCTGTGACAATAGCACTACCTGTGGTCTCTGTGGCAATAGCTCTACCTGAGGTCTCTGTGACAATAGCTCTACCTGAGATCTCCATGGTGATAGCTCTACCTGACGTCTCTATGACAGTAGCTCTAGTTGGGGTATCTGCGATGATAGCTCTACCTGAGGTCTCTGTGACAATAGCTCTACCTGGGATCTCTGCGATGATAGCTCTATCTGTGGTCTTTGTGACAATAGCTCTACCTGGGATCTCTGCGATAGCTCTACCTGATGTCTCCGTGAGGATATCTCTGCCTGAGGTCTCTGTGATGATAGCTCTTCCTGAGGTCTCTGCTATGATAGATCTACCTGGGGTCTCTACGATGATAGCTCAACCTGAGGTCTCTGAGATGATAGCTCTACCTGGGGTGTCTGTGATGATAGCTGTACCTGGGGTCTCTTTTATAAAAGCTCTGCCTGAGGTTTCTGTGACGATAGCTCTAACTGAGGTCTCTGCTACAGAAGCTCTACCTGGGATCTCCATGGTGATAGCTCTACCAGAGGTCTCTGTGATGGTAGCTCTACAGTACCTGAGGTCTCTGCAATGATAGCTCTACCTGAGGTCTCTGCGATGGTAGGTCTACCTGGGGTCTCTGCGACAGTAGCTCTACCTGGGGTCTCTACGATGATAGCTCTACCTGAGGTCTCTGCGATGGTAGCTCTAACTGGAGTGTTTGCAACAGTAGCTTTACCTGAGGTCTCTGCGACGATAGCTCTACCTGAGGTCTTTGCAAAAAATAGCTCTCTCTGAGGTCTCTGTGATGATAGCTCTACCTGAGGTCTCTGCGACGATAGCTCTACCTGGGGTTTCTGCGATGATAACGCTACCTGAGGTCTCTGCGATGATAGCTCTACCAAAGGTCTCTGCGACGATAGCTCTACTTGAGGTCTCTGCAATGATAGTTCTACCTAAGGTCTCTGTAATGATAGCTCTACCTGAAGTCTCCTCGACAGTAGCTGTACCTGAGGTCTCTGTGATGATAGCTGTACCTGAGGTCTCTGCAATGACAGAAGAAGCCACTCTTCTGCACTCTCCATGACAGTAAGGTTGTGAAAAAAAGGCATAATGGCTTATTTGCAGCAATAAAGTACCCAGACCCCAGAGATACGTTGCAGAACTGCTTATAACGAAGAAAACCAGACTTAAAAATCACTGCAAATTAACATGAGGAATAATCTTAATGACACACACCCATACCTCCCAGCATATCCAAATGGAAGCTCAGAACAAATCATCACATGGTACAGATTGTTCCACCCAAATCATTCACTGTTACCTGATCCTTACAGGCAGCTCCTATTTGTGCTAGGTCACGGTCCTTTGTGCCAAGTGCATTTATCCTAAAATGGGATTTAGGACCTCATTCAGAGTCGGTCGAAGCGGCCGCACGGTCGTACGGGAAAAGGGGCCGGATATGCAAATGATTCCCTCGCAAGTTGCGTCCCTAAGTTCGGATCGGTAGCTGGCCGACCAAGGGGAGGAAGCGGCCGGAATTAAAAAAAATACGCCCCCTTCTCGTACTCATTGCACGTCATCTCCGGGCATATAAGGATTAATCGAGACCATCGGGAACCATCGGAACTGGTCGTAGAGCTTAAGCTTAAGCTCTTAAGCTCTACGATCATGTCAGTGTAAAAACCTCCCATGTCACATGTGCCATGACGCTACTTTGTTAATTATGCACTCCCATAAACCGTATGCACTCCCATAAAACGCCGTTCGCATAATTAGGCACGCCTGCGTTCGGATCTCCACTCCCCCGTTTTCAAGCACCTTCCCCTGTTACCACCCACAAATGCCTCATTCTGTCACTCAAACTACCGACCTGGCTGTGTTCTAGGAGAGAGAAATCTCTGATCGAAGCGGCTAGTTTGCGCACGCGCATTGCGAACTTTACGCATGCGCAGTATAGCGAACATCGGTGGCGTACGACCGTGCGGCTGCTTCAACCGACTCTGAATGAGGTCCTTACTGTGGAGAATTGTAATCAGAATGGAGGGGAAATACATTATGAGGAGGAGAGGGCACAGCAGGACAGACAGGTAGGTGCAGGGGAGAGGGAGGAAAGAGTGCGGCTGAAAATGCAGTAAATAAAACATGAAAATCTTATTATACTGTAAAAAGAAGGTAAACCTACACTTGTACTACACACGCCTACACCCATATCACACCAGTAAAACGTGGGGGGGGGGGCGTTTGCTCACATTTTACATTGCTGATTTCCGAGCTATTGTTGCTGATCCTTTACTACATTTTATAGAACATATTCCTCCTCCAGCTACAACAAATGCAGCTACAGCCACAGGGAGTGGGAGAGAGTGAGGGCGATCCTGGTTCAGAATTTTTGCCCAGGGCAAACGGCAGGATCCATCTCTCTGCATGCCGGCCAAATAGAGAGCTGGGAGGCCAGGCTTTCAGGTGGCCAACTTTCTGTATGCCAGCCAAGCAGAGTACTGGGAAGACTAGCTGCTCGGCCAGGCTTTCAGATGTCCATCTTGCATGCGGGCCAAGCAGAGAACTGGGAAGACTAGCTGCTCAGCCAGGCTTTCAGATGTCCATCTTGCGTGCCGGCCAAGCAGAGAGCTGGGAAGACTAGCTGCTCAGCCAGGCTTTCGGGTGTCAATCTTCCATGCCGGCCAAATAGAGAGCTGATCGGCCAGGCTTTTGGGTGTCCATATCTCTGCATGCCAGCCAAGCAGAGCACCAGGAAGACTAGCCGCTCGGCCAGGCTTCTGGGTGTCCATCTCTCTGCATGCCGGCCAAGAGTTGGAGCTGCTCATCCAGGATTTCAGGTGGCCATCTCCCGGCATGCTGGCCAATTAGAGCGCTGGGAGGCAGAGCTACTCGGCCAGGCTTTTGGGAAGCCGGACTGGCCATCAGGCCATCTGCCCTTCTGACATTTGCAATAAGTGCCAGACGGCCAGTCCGGCCATGTCATGAATAGTGAGCTAGCCTTCTCTGGATCACACACTTGGATTGAAAGCACAGATTAATATAAAAAAATGTTTAAAAGAAGATAAAATCCATTAAAATTAACATATTTCACATAAATAAAATAGTTTCTTTCAAATAATTGCTTTTGGGGATGCGATAACAGAACAGATATTGCAGCGGTACAAGGGTATTCCTAAGCAGCGGCATTATACCACCAGCAGTAACCTTCTGTTGTGTTGGGCAAAACTGAAAAAGTGATAGGTTTGTGTGTGTTTCACCGACGCTGGAAATGACAAAATGAAAAAAGCCCAATCATCATCAGATTTGCCAGCAATAGGTTTGACCAGGCTTGATTCTTGGATATCTATTGCTTCCTAGTGGCAATAAATGTGGCTTGCTTATATTAACTTCAAACCTTTGACTTCAAAAGCACAAGGCTAAGGGCTCTATTTACTACAATCTGCATTTGTAATGCAGATTGTAGTGTGATATTACTGACTGAATTCGCATTGCAATATCACAGAGATTTACTACAAATCCCTTGCGAATCCTCTCCGCACACTAGTCACGGTATTTTCACAAAAAATACTGTGACAAGTGCTGACGCATGTGCCGACCGATCGTCGCTAAGCCCCGCCCCCGGCACTAAGCCCCGTCCCCCGCGATCGTGGACACCCCTGCGACCCACCCTCCCTTAATTACACTTACCTGCAGTCATCGGTGCTCCGGTGATGTCCTCCGTGGCTTCGGTCAGCTGACATCCCATACTGCACTGGGACTGTGGGCCTAATTCAAACCTGTTCGGGAGCGCTGAGCGCTCGCAAGCGGATCGATGTGGGGCCAGTGTGCATGCGCACGACGGAGGCGGCTCCATCGTGCGCATGCGCGAGACTCGGATAGCGATGGGCAAGCCGTCGCTCCGGATCTCGATACCAAGGGGGCGTGCTGTCGATGGTGAGTGACAGCACGCCCCCTTTGGTGGGCGTGCCGGGGCGTGGCTGCCCATGGGAACGCCTACTGTCTGGGGCCGGTCTTGACCATCGCGACCATTTTTTTGGCTGCTCGCTATAGCTGTGGGTGGTCAGGCGGCCAACTTTCGGTGATACTAAAATAATGTGAAAAAGGGTGTGAATACACCCTTTTTCACTTTATTTTAGTAAAAATAATGTTAATAAATAGAGCCTTAAGTGTGACCATTGGTGTGTCCCGTCCTCCCCTTCATGTTTCTGGAGCTAGTTACCTGCAGTGCTTTTCTTCTTCCAAAAAGGGGCCGGTAGTCTCCTAAAGTTACAAGATGTATAGCAACTCCCACACTCTGGATACTGTACAGGGGCGTATCTATAATAGGTGCAGGGTCTACACGGGTCCCCGGGTCCAGGGGGGCTTACACCGCACACCCTGCACCCATGTTATCTAAAACTTATCTCTCTGAGGTCCTGCGTCAGTTCTCTCAGCCCTGCTGAAAACGCCGGAAAATGGTCGCCGCGGCCATTTTTCCGGCATTTTGCACATGCGATGTGAGGAAATCGCTGGAAAATGGTGGTCGCACCATTTCCCCGGTGATCTGCACATGCACAGTAGACTCTGGGATCTACTCAGGGGATTAGAACCGCGACTCACATCTTCCGGATCCACGAAATTCGGGTGGATTCAGATTTTTGGAGAACCGAACCGTTCTTCTCTAGTTCAGGCGCTTATTTTATTAATTTCTGAAATGATTTCACTGATTTCTTACGGTCTCTGCAAATAGGCATAAGAATAAAAAATTAGACTGTAAAACAAAGGTGGCTTTAAGGCTTCCATTATACTGCTAAATAATGTTTCTGCTGATTCTTTTTATTTTTTTTTTAATTCTTTTTATTGAAATATAAGACATTACAAAAAATGTCATGCGGTAGACATAGAAAAGACATTGCAAAACTATACAATGGAAACTGTGGCATGACAAAAATAAACAAGAGCATACGTTTGCCACTATCACAGTAATTATAAATATATAGTAGAATATTAATACGCAGGTGTCAAGGTAGATTTAGATGAGTAGCAACATATGAAAGAAGACATTGATGGGCAAACAGGTGGTCAATATGATGGGGTTTAGAAGAAAGAGAGAAGAAATGGGGAAGAGGGCAAAGGGAAGGGAGGGGGGGGAGAGAGCCAGTCAGCACTAGGTAGTTGTATCATCGGTTCCTGGTATGGGAAGAGCGAGGATATATTGTAGTTAGGGGAGGTTCAGCCCCAAAATGACTTGTCCAAAAGGACCAAGTTTAGACAAATAGGTCTGGAGTGTCATTAATAACTGACGTGATGCGTTCTAAATCTATATGTGGACCAGACAATGTTTATGGTAACAGACAATGAGGGTGGGAAAGAAGATTTCCAGCAAGCTGCGATTTGAAATTTGGCCGTGTCTAGAATATGTTTGATCAATTTTTGCTGCTGTGGGTGCAAAACATTAGGAATGGGGCGGGATAGCAGGGTGTAAGAAGGAGATGTGGGAATTTGTACATGGACTATAGTTCTAATTAATTTATGAACTTCAGACCAGAACTGCTGAATAAGAGGACATGTCCACCAAATATGCAGCAGGGTTCCCTGTTGACCACATGATCTCCAACATAGATCAGAAGACCAGGGGTAAATTGAATGTAGACGGGAGGGCACTAAGTACCAACGGTAGTAAAGTTTGTAGGAGTTTTATTTTATTCGGACCGAGGGTCTGATTCAGAGCCGGGCGCTATTTGCACTCGCTCGTTCAGAAAAAGGGGGTGGCTATTCAAATGAACCGTTCGCTCTTTGCGGTCTGTTCACGCCACTAGGTCTGAACGAGCGAACAAAACATGCGGTCGTTATTTGGAAAAATACGCCCCCTGGCCGCTCGCATCATACGTCATGTCCGCTATTTAATAGATTAATCGAGTACATCGAACAGCGTATGAATTGCTCGCTATTCTTGTGGTTGGTTTTTCCTACCGCTATCTTGCGAGCAGTTCTGGCTATAAAATAATCAAGTGACGTGGTCAATGACGCTGCTGTTTTAAATAAGCACACCCTTAAAACGCCCGTTTTGACCTTTAAGCACGCCTGCGTTCGGATCTCCACTCCCCATTTTCAAGCACCTTCCCCTGTTACCACCCACATACGCCTCATCCTGTCACTCAAAATAGCAGGCATTTGCTATTTAACGAACAAACGATTTTCGGCCGCACTGACTGGTTCGCGCATGCGTACGATCCGTACGCATGCGCAGTTGTGCGAACATCGCTCGGAACAAACGAGCGGCCGCTTACGAGCGGCTCTGAATGAAGCCCCGAGATCGAGCTTTTAGCAATTGCCAGCCTAATTTCGGACCATTCCTCGGGGGGTCAGGGTCTCACCCAGATCTCTTTCCCACTCTATCTCATGCGTTTCTTCGTGGGTTTGATTATGGAAAAGCAATAGTTGGTATAAGGTTGAGATAAGCCCTCTAATTGATTGGTGATGTTGACATATTGATTCTATAGGGGTCTTATTTATGAGGGTGGATGATTTGTGGAGGGAGTTATGAAAGTGTCATCATTGTAAAAATTGGTAAAACACTTTATGAAGTAAAGAAAAACGAGACTGAAGGTCAGCAAAATAAGGGAACGCTTGGAGAGGTGCAAGGTCGAGAAGAAAAATAATATTGGGAGAGGTCCAGTGGTAAAAAGCTAGGTGATTCATACTCAGGGAAAATGCCAGATTATTCCAAAGTGGGACCTAAAGAGGGTGGGACGAACGCAACTCATAATGTCGAACACAGAAATCCCATGTAGACAATGTGAAACGCACAGTCGGTAGGAGTGCGATAGTGTGTGGGAGATTATGAAGAGCGCACCAAAGAAGACTAGAGGGTGAGTGCATCTGTAGGGTATCTGCAACAATAGATGTCCAAATCCTTTGAGTGGGAGGAGAATGCCATTAAACACATGAAGTAGGTTGTGTTGCATGGAAATATTTAATAAGATCGGGGACGCCTATCCCTCCAGAGTCGCGGTGCTTTTGAAGTAGGCGCATCTTAACTCTAGGTTTTTTCCCAGCCCAAATAAAATGTGAAATCTCAATTTGAAAGGGTTTTTTGGTGCAGGGGTGGGGATATGTATTGGGAGTGTTTGCCATAGGTATAAGAGACGAGGGAGTATAGTCATCTTGACCGCAGCCCTACGTCCTATCCAGGATAAGAATAGCCCATTCCAGGCAGATAGATCTGATGCTATCGAAGAGAGTAATCTCGGGAAATTAGCTGCATAGAGCACGGAATGTGATTTGGTTAGATAAACTCACAAGTATTTAAGTTTATCCGTCTGCCACCTAAATGGGTGCGAGGATTGAAGGAGGCGAAGTTCAGAGCTTGGGACATGAAGGTCCAAGATTTCCGTTTTTTCTGTATTAAGTTTATAATTAGGAAATTGGTGATGAATCTTGATTTCATCGAATAAGTGTGAAAGGGATATATGTGCGGAATACTGAGTGTTAAAATCACGTCATCTGCATACAAGGCAACTTTCTGATCATTGTGTCCAGCATGGATACCCGAGATATGGCGATTAAGTCTAATCCTTGCAGCCAACGGCTCCATCGCCAGGGCGAATAAAGGAGGGGAGAGGGGACGGCCCTGACGGGTACCGTTCCTAATGGGAAAAGAAGTCGACGAAAGGCCGTTAACCAGAATGGAGTTGCTGCTGATTCTTGTACATAATTCTGAGAAATAAAACAATGAATTTTGGAATGAACTTTGTGGTAGGAATAGTATGACTGGAATGTTCTGCAGAAAACCTGGCAAACGGGAACCTAAAATCTACAGGTGTTTTTGTTACTTACTTTTGCATCTAAAAGCAGTGTTTCATGGCAAAATGTAAAAAATATATATATTTTTTTTTTTTTTACTTAGGGCAGTGGTTCCCAAACTGGGTGCCATGGCGGGATGTAGTTAAGAGACCGGTGGCCGTGATGCCGAAAGTGAGATCCCGACAAGGGACTTAAGATAGGCGTCAAAATACTGACACCTATCTTAATCCCGACGCTAGCCCGAACGCGGTAAGTCCAGGGCGTCATTAGCATTAGCCGCGTAGGGGGGGAGGGTTAGGTTTAGGGAGCGTAGCAGGGTTTGGGTTAGGTTTTGAAGGGGGGAGGGTTAGGGTTAGGCACCACTGGGGGGGTTAGGTTTAGGCACGAAGGGGAGGGGAGTAAGGTTTAGGCACTAACGGGGAGGGTTAGGGTGCGGGGTGGGGTGGGGAGGGACTGGGTTAGGCTACAAGAAGGGAGGGCTATGGTGAGGGGGTGTAGGGGGAAGGGTAAGTATACCAACCAGTGGGATGCCGCTGTCGGTTTTCTGACAGGAGGTAACCCGACAGCCGACATTACTTACCCATTCCGTCGTGGCAACCTGGAATGTTTCAGGGCACTTGCAAGGGTGCCTCAGGTTGGTGATCCAGTACAAAATTCATTTTAGTCAGTGTGATAGGCAAAATCAGTGCTGGCTGCTGCCAATCAAAAACAATGTGGACAAAAAGAAGCGCAGCCCTGTCATACACCAGGTAACGGAACCTAAGGGTGACATATAAGCACAATTTACTTCATGTCATTTTTGCTGAATTTCTCAATAAGAAACTTTTACCCCATAGGTGCAGTGTAAAAAATGAACCACTGATGTAGGGCCTGATTCAGGGCCTGATTCAGAGCCGGACGCTATTTGCGCTCGCTCGTCCAGAAAAAGGGGCTGGCTATTTAAATTGACCGTTCGCTCTTTGCGGTCTGTTGACGCCTCTATGTCTGAACGAGCGAACAAAACATGCGGACGTTTTTTTGTAAAAAACGCCCCCCTGGCCGCTCGCATCATACGTCATCTCCGCTATTTATTAGATTAATCGAGTACATCGAAAGGCATCTGAACTGCTCGCAGTGCCTGTGGTTGGATTTTCCTACCGCATTCATGCGAACAGTTCAGGCTAAGAAACAAGCAAGTGACGTGGTCGATGACGCTGCTTTGTTAATTATGCACACCCTTAAAACGCCCGTTTTGACCTTTAAGCACGCCTGCGTTCGGATCTCCATTCCCCGTTTTCAAGCACCTTCCCCTGTTACCACCCACATATGCCTCATCCTGTCACTCAAATTAGCAGGAATTCGCTATTTTGCGATTTTCGGCCGCACTGACTGGTTCGCGCATGCGTACTAAAACCCATACGCATGCGCACATGTGCGAACATCGCTCGGAGCGAACGAGCGGCCCCTTACGAGCGGCTCTGAATCAGGGCCTCAGTACGGATCACAATTGCGATCGCAGCTGCGAATCCTTATGGAATGCAGCTGCTAAAGTATGCAAATGCCAAAGCTCTGCCAGCAAAAAGACGCCCACTGCTGCTTTCTCATATCCATCCAATCTTGCTCTTCTGCGTAAACATCAGTACCATCAACAAACATCGGCCACTCACGCAGCATTTACAGCAGGTTTGACCAGACACTGCGAGTCCTTGCGCAAGCAGAGGGCTCTCATGCTGTGTATGCAATCACAGCAGCTAATTTATGCACGCCCAGGAAACAGCGTTCAAACGGACAGGCGCTCTTGTGTTTCTCTGATCACTTCCCCGTCACCAGCCCCCAAACGCTGACATACTGTCCCTCACTCTGCGATGGGTTAATCTGTGCGTCCTAATCGCAGTGCGATCGCTGTGCACACGAGCTGCGGCTTATACGCATGCACGATGGCAAACAATCGCTCGATGTGTGTCCGTAGTTGCTCTTGTGATCGGTACTGATTAAAGCCCTTAGGGGTCTAGTTACTAAGCAGTGTTAGGAGACAGAGTGTAAAGTGATAAGGTGCCAGCCAATCAGCTCCCAACTGTCATCTCACAGGCTGTGTTTGAAAAATGACAGTTAGGAGCTGATTGGCTGGCACCTTATCACTTTTCACTCTGTCTCCTAACACTGCTTAGTAAATAAACCCTAAATTACCTATGTAACTGTTACTTGAGGATTTAGTAAATAGACACGTACACAGACAAGGGAGAAGGCCAGTCTGCTTTTATTGTATAGTATAAACCAGTTATATAACAACCTCTTATTGATCTAAGCCTCATAATATCTATTTTTAAGATATATATTGTTACGTTAACACTACTTGAAGCCATGAAAACTTCAAACCTAATAACTATGATACCGTCTAAGAAAATACAGTAGTGGGTGTTTTAAAAATGCAGATTAATGAGAGTCTGAAACCCAGAATTTCACGTGAACCTTACTGCAGCAAGCCAGGGAAAGGAAAATAATAATAATAATTACAGTAATTAGGGTTTTTTTTATTAAATGTTGTGCTGAACATCAACGCATGGGGCAAAGGATTTTCTTGGCCAAATTTGGCTTAGGAAACTGTTGGCTTTTCTTCAGTAGAACTCACAGGATGCTCTGGTATTTGTAGTTCCACAGTCGCTGGAAAGCCACTGGTTGCCTACATCTGCTCTAGAACTTTAAGATTTAAAAGGTAATTTACTACCTGCAGAATGTGTTGACGTGCATTGGATACAATGCTGTGTAAATGAGCCTATTTCTTCTCCACTTCCAAGGACATGTGAATAAGGTAATATGCAGGGGAGAATATGGCTTGTCCCCCAATAGAAGTGTCCCCACGGCCCTCCTGAATCTCACTTCAATGTCTATTCCCAAAGAACAAAGGTTTGTTTTTGCATGTGGCGTGTGCATTGAGGTGCAGGTGTACAGCTAGCCTGTTTCTAGTTAAGTCTTATGTCGGGATGTACTAAGGTAAAAATGTCTCATACTGTATGTAACAAACTCCGGAATGTAATATAATCCCGGAGTTTGGACCAAGAAAGGCCTATGGGCTTCTTTTCGGGATGCCCTCTGAGAGGGATCCAATCAGATCTCTTCCAGCTCCCCCCACGGCACGCGTCGTATTACGCCAGAGGGACTTCTGGGTCATAAACTCGGAAATCCCTCTATCACAAAGGACAGCTCTTACCGGGTGAGCTGTCCTTTGGCTTTTTCTAGGTACATACCAGCTATATTATCGCTGGTATGTACCAGATAAGTGGTGGAATGTTACAGCATTACAGATGCATTTTTGTTGCTCTGAATAAATAGGTGCAAATGCACATTTATGGATGAAAACCACCTATTATTACATACTAGCTTGAGTAAACGGCGTTGCCCGGGATTTTAAGAATGTTTATTTACACATCATCCTAAAACAAACCTCTCCTTAGGCAGGCCTCGAGAAAAGTGTGACAAACTTCCCTATCATCAGTCCTAAGGTCTTCGAAGGAAGTAGGACCTGTAACGGTGTAAAGCAAACTTCGGAGATAGAAGCATTCAAAATTTGTCGGATGTACAGTGTAAACACGGCCAAGAGCTTCTGTTGCTCTGATACCAGGATGACCGTCTACAGTGACTCCCTGTTTTCTGCGTATAAAAACTTTTCGAGAAGCATTCCATGTGTAATATTTTGGCAGCTCACAGTACAGCAGGCTCCTTGCAAAGTCATCATTTTGACATAGTTCAAAGAAAGAAGTCAATGTTGTTGCATAATTTGGTATAGTCAGAGAGCTGAGAATGCTGGGAAAGCCTGCTAAATCTCTCTTCAATAATAAACATTAAGATCATGACAAAACATGACAACACATAACGCTCCCTCCGAGGCCCTACCCATATGCCGTGAGTCCCCACAATGACCGTACAGCAAAAATTGCGTTTTTTTAATGAGTTATAAATTAACAGTAATTAATTTCAATTTATCATTTTTTTAGTTGCCTCGGTCGTGTTTTAATACGCTCGTATGTAAAATTTCACGACCTTGGCTTGTAAACCGTGGATTTGTATAGAAAGACAGGAGGACAGAAGGACAAGTTTTCGCTTTTATATAGTAGAAGATATCTCATGATATTACTAATATTCTTGTCACACTGTAAGTGGATAGTTCCCAGGAAAGGATGCATTACAATATTAGATATTATTAATTACATGTCAGTAGGGTAGGTGTCCCATGTTGGGGTTGGATTGCTCTCATTATTTTAGGCCAGATGGGGTACATTTGGACGCATTAGGGGCCTGATTCAGAGTTGGACGGCAGTGCTCAAGCGCACACAAGCGTCTGTGCAATTCTGACCATTTAAAATGCGATTGCAGAACGAGGTGTCACACACCTCTTTGCTGCATTTGCGTGATCCCAGCGCTGCGACCCAGGTCGCAGCCTGGGGTCACCACCGTCGGTCGCGATTGTTGTTGATGTTCCATTGATGTTCCATTGGCCAGGTTACGGGAGCTAAAGCTTCCCGCAGCCTGGCCCGGGTCCATGCAGCTTGCGAGGCCAGGAAGTCTGTGTGCACACACACACACCCTGGCCTCGTCTCTCCCGAAAAACAAGGGTGACACACTCCTGTTTCCAGGAACGCTGCCAAGGAACGCCCCCACCTCGCCTCCTAAACGCTGCAGCCTGTCAAATAGGCTGCGGCTGGGACACAGCGAGCGGGCTCGCAGTCGGAAGTCTGCACATGCGCAGTCCTCCAAACATCGGAGATGTGCGCTAACAATCGGGTTAGCGTACATCTCTGAATCAGGCCTAGGTCTGGGTATTTTTATTAAAGGACTTTTGTCCTTTTTGGATTAGTTGTTTTAGGTCACGCTCAGGTGGCGGGCTGCGGTCCTCAGAACCTGACTGCGGCATGAAGGTGCTACAAAGCAGCGGCAAGATGTTGTTGTGGGTCACTTACCCTTTAAGGAGAGGATGGTGCAACTTTTGTTAATGGAATTTATGTCTTTGATACTCATTGTTTCTTTACAGCATGTTACTTAGCTGTCAGGCTATTGAGGGTATGGGGTTTACACTTCTGCCTGTAGGATTGCAGCACAAATAGGCCACGTAGCAATGACCGTAAGCATAATAAAATGGAAACGCATTTCAGAGAAGTGGAAAAATAAATACTCCACAGAAAGCTTCAATTAGCATTAGCAGGGATATCACACTGTTATCTGTACAATATACAGTATATATGATTATGTATCGAGATCAGATCCTCACCGTGGTTGTTTTGCAGGTGCCAAGTCATTTGCAGAAGAGCTGAGGCTGACAAAAATTAAACATGTAGATGCAACTATTTTCCCTATTTATTATATTTGTTGAATTTGTTTGTATGAAGGGTATACGTTTAAATTGCCAACGACGGGATCCCAGACATCGATATACCGGCGATGGAATCAATCCGCCCGGCAAAATGTCGACGCCGCTATCCCCAATGAGATCAGGATACCGGTGTCATCATCCCAAACACCGGAATCTTGGACGTAAGGATCTGGGTAAGTATTACAATTTCTCCAGGGACGGGGGGCTAGATTTACGGACCCCCAGGGGGAGATTGGGGTTAAGCACCCCCGGGGAGGGCTGGCTATGGAGAGGGGGGTTTAGGGTTATGCAACATCAGGGGGAGGTTAGGGTTAGGCACCCGCCAGGGAGAGTTAGGATTAAGATGCGGGAATGGGGGTTAGGCACCACCGTTGGGAGGTTAGGGTTAAGCACCACCGGAGGGAGGTTAGGGTTAAGCACCACCGGGGGGAGGTTAGGCTTAGGCACCACCGGGGGGAGGTTAAGGTTAGGCACCACCAGGGAAGGATAGGGATAGGCACCACCGGGGGAGGTTAGGGTTAGGCTACAGAGAGGGGGGTTAGAGTTAAGCACTGCCAGGGCCAGGTTAGGGTTAGGCACCCCCTGGGGAGGTTTGTAAGTGCTGGAGAAGTAGACAGCCAGAGCCATGGAGGAAAAAAAACTACAAAGATATAGTAGGAAAGGGCGCTGTGAAGAGTGATTTCCCTAGCAGCTGCAATAAGGAGGTAGTCAGCCTCCGGATAGATAATAAAAAAAGGAAAATAATGCAGCGCTAATAAATAAATGAAAATATTTAATACTAACCAATGTAACAGTAAAAGCAATTATGACATAAATATAAAAAACTTAAAAAAGAAAGGATGCACAAAAGAATAACATATATCTAATGACATAAAGGTTTTAGGCTTTAAAAAAACATGCATGATAAATGAACCCTGTAGGCACTTGATTGCTGCAGCAATAGTTAGAAAAATGGACATAGATAAAAATATCCTAAAAAGCACTGGAGTGACGATTGTAGATCCAATATTAGGAAAATGTGTTAGCAGCTTGAGTTCACATACGTAAGGATCCTGTAATTAGCGATGGCATCACGCCGGCGAACTTTCCAACGCAAGGATGTACCTCTGAACTGTAAATGCTGAAGCTGGAGAAAAAGTCCCAAGTCCAAATAGGTGCTCCAATGCAGATTCTTGTAAAAGTCCAAAAGATTAGTGCCATAAACCAGGGATAACCACCAACGCGTTTCGCTACCAACAGGTAGCTTGGACTTTTACAAGAATCTGCATTGGAGCACCTATTTGGACTTGGGACTTTTTCTCCAGCTTCAGCATTTACAGTTCAGAGGTACATCCTTGCGTTGGAAAGTTCGCCGGCGTGATGCCATCGCTAATTACAGGATCCTTACGTATGTGAACTCAAGCTGGTAACACATTTTCCTAATATTGGATCTACAATCGTCACTCCAGTGCTTTTTAGGATATTTTTATCTATGTCCATTTTTCTAACTATTGCTGCAGCAATCAAGTGCCTACAGGGTTCATTTATCATGCATATTTTTTTAAAGCCTAAAACTTTTATGTCATTAGATATATGTTATTCTTTTGTGAATCCTTTCTTTTTTAAGTTTTTTATATTTATGTCATAATTGCTTTTACTGTTACATTGGTTAGTATTAAATATTTTCATTTATTTATTAGCGCTGCATTATTTTCCTTTTTTTATTTGACAGAGCCAGGGAGTAAGTGCTGGAGAAGTAGTCAGCCAGAGCCAGGGTTTAGGGCCAGCGGTATAGTTAGTTAGTGCCTGGGAGTAAGTGTTGGAGAAGTAGATAGCCAGAGCCAGGAAGTAGGGCCAGTGGTATAGTTAGTCAGAGCCAGGGAGTAAGTGCTGGAAAAGTAGTCAGCCAGAGCCAGGGAGTAGGGCCAGTGGTATAGGTAGTCAGAGCCAGGGAGTAAGTGCTGGAGAAGTAGTTAGCCAGAGCCAGGGAGTAGGGCCAGCAGTATAGTTGGTCAGAGCCAAGGAGTAAGTGCTGGAGAAGTAGTCAGCCAGAGCCAGGGAGTAGGGCCAGTGGTATAGTTAGTCAGAGCCAGGGAGTAAGTGTTGGAGAAGAAGACAGCCAGAGCCAGGAAGTAGGGCCAGTGGTATAGTTAGTCAGAGCCAGGGAGTAAGTGCTGGAGAAGTAGTCAGCCAGAGCCAGGGAGTAGGGCCAGTGGTATAGTTAGACAGAGCCAGGGAGTAAGTGCTGGAGAAGTAGTCAGCTAGAGCCAGGGAGTAGGGCCAGCGGTATAGTTATTCAGAGCCAGGGAGTAAGTGCTGGAGAAGTAGTCAGCCAGAGCAGGGAAGTAAGGCCAGCGGAATAGTAAGTTAGAGCTAGGAAGTAAGTGCTGGAGAAGTAGTTAGCCAAAGCCAGGAAGTAGGGCCAGCGGTATAGTCAGAGCCAGGGAGTAAGTGCTGGAGAAGTAGACAGCCAGAGCCAGGAAGTAGGGCCAGTGGTATAGTTAGTCAGAGCTAGGGAGTATGTGCTGGAGAAGTAGTCAGCCAGAGCCAGGGAGTAGGGCCAGCAGTATAGTTAGTCAGAGCCAGGGAGTAAGTGCTGGAGAAGTAGTCAGCCAGAGCCAGGAAGTAGGGCCAGCGGTATAGTTAGTCAGAGCAAGGGAGAAAGTGCTGGATTAGCAGTCAGCCAGAGTTAGGAAGTAGGGCCAGTGGTATAGTTAGTCAGAGCCAGGGAGTAAGTGTTGGAGAAGTAGTCAGCCAGAGCCAGGGAGTAGGGCCAGCGGTATAGTTATTCAGAGCCAGGGAGTAAGTGTTGGAGAAGTAGTCAGCCAGAGCCAGGAAGTAGTGCCAGTGGTATAGTTAGTCAGAGCCAGGGAGTAAGTGCTGGAGAAGTAGACAGCCAGAGCCAGGAATAGGGCCAGTGGTATAGTTAGTCAGAGCTAGGGAGTAAGTGCTGGAGAAGTAGACAGCCAGAGCCAGGAAGTAGGGCCAGTGGTATAGTTAGTCAGAGCCAGGGAGTAAGTGCTGGAGAAGTAGACAGCCAGAGCCAGGAAGTAGGGCCAGCGGTATAGTTAGTCAGAGCCAGGGAGTAAGTGCTGGAGAAATAGACAGCCAGAGCCAGGAAGTAGGGCCAGTGGAATAGTTAGTCAGAGCCAGGGAGTAAGTTCTGGAGAAGAAGTTAGCCAGAGCCAGGAAGTAAGGCCAGCAGAATAGTAAGTTAGAGCCTGGTAGTAAGTGCTATAGAAGTAGTCAGCCAGAGCCAGGAAGTAGGGCCAGAAGAATAGTAAGTTAGAGCCAGGTAGTAAGTGCTGGAGATGTAGTCAGCCCGAGTCAGGGAGTAAGTACTGTAGAAGTAGTCAGCCCGAGCCAGGGAGTAGGGACAGTGGTATAGTTGGACAGAGCCAGGGAGTAAGTGCTGGAGAAGTAGTCAGCCAGAGCCAGGGAGTAGGGCCAGCAGTATAGTTATTCAGAGCCAGGGAGTAAGTGCTGCAGAAGTAGTCAGCCAGAGCAGGGAAGTAAGGCCAGCGGAATAGTAAGTTAGAGCCAGCAAGTAAGTGCTGGAGAAGTAGTTAGCCAAAGCCAGGAAGTAGGGCCAGCGGTATAGTCAGAGCCAGGGAGTAAGTGCTGGAGAAGTAGACAGCCAGAGCCAGGAAGTAGGGCCAGTGGTATAGTTAGTCAGAGCCAGGGAGTATGTGCTGGAGAAGTAGTCAGCCAGAGCCAGGGAGTAGGGCCAGCGGTATAGTTATTCAGAGCCAGGGAGTAAGTCTTGGAGATGTAGTCAGCCAGAGCCAGGAAGTAGTGCCAGTGGTATAGTTAGTCAGAGCCAGGGAGTAAGTGCTGGAGAAGTAGACAACCAGAGCCAGGAATAGGGTCAGTGGTATAGTTAGTCAGAGCTAGGGAGTAAGTGCTGGAGAAGTAGTCAGTCAGAGCCAGGGAGTAGGACAGGCAGTATAGTTGGTCAGAGCCATGGAGTAAGTGCTGGAGAAGTAGTCAGCCAGAACCAGGAAGTAGAGCCAGCGGTATAGTTAGTCAGAGCCAGGGAGTAAGTGCTGGAGAAGTAGACAGCCAAAGCCAGAAAGTAGGGCCAGAGGTATAGTTAGTCAGAGCCAGGGAGTAAGTGCTGGAGAAGTAGTCAGCCAGAGCCAGGAAGTAGGGCCAGCGGTATAGTTAGTCAGAGCCAGGGAGTAAGTGCTGGAGAAGTAGACAGCCAGAGCCAGGAAGTAGGGCCTGTGGTATAGTTAGTCAGAGCCAGGTAGTAAGTTCTGGAGAAGTAGTTAGCCAGAGCCAGGAAGTAAGGCCAGCAGAATAGTAAGTTAGAGCCAGGTAGTAAGTGCTGGAGAAGTAGTCAGCCAGAGCCAGGAAGTAGGGCCAGCAGAATCGTAAGATAGAGCCAGGTAGTAAGTGCTGGAGATGTAGTCAGCCCGAGTCAGGGATTAAGTACTGTAGAAGTAGTCAACCCGAGCCAGGAAGTAGGGCCAGCGGTATAGCTAGTCAGAGCCAGGGAGTAAGTGCTGGAGAAGTAGTTTGCCACAACCAGGGGGTAGGGCCAGCGGTACAGTTAGTCAGAGCAAGGGAGTAAGTGCTGGAGAATTAGTCAGCCAGAGTTAGGAAGTAGGGCCAGTGGTATAGTTAGTCAGAGCCAGGGAGTAAGTGTTGTAGAAGTAGTCAGCCAGAGCCAGGGAGTAGGACCAGCGGTATAGTTATTCAGAGCCAGGGAGTAAGTGTTGGAGAAGTAGTCAGCCAGAACCAGGAAGTAGGGCCAGTGGTATAGTTAGTCAGAGCCAGGGAGTAAGTGCTGGAGAAGTAGACAGCCAGAGACAGGAAGTAGGGCCAGTGGTATAGTTAGTCAGAGCCAGGGAGAAAGTGCTGGAGAAGTAGTCAGCCAGAGTTAGGAAGTAGGGCCAGCAGTATATTTAGTCAGAGCCAGGGAGTAAGTGTTGGAGAAGTAGTCATCCAGAGCCAGGGAGTAGGGCCAGCGGTATAGTTATTCAGAGCCAGGGAGTAAGAGCTGGAGAAGTAGTCAGCCAGAGTTAGGAAGTAGGGCCAGCGGTATATTTAGTCAGAGCCAGTGAGTAAGTGTTGGAGAAGTAGTCAGCCAGAGCCGGGAAGTAAGGCCAGCGGAATAGTAAGTTAGAGCCATGCAGTAAGTGCTGGAGAAGTAGTCAGCCAGAGCCGAGAAGTAAGGCCAGCGGGATAGTAAGTTAGAGCCATGGAGTAAGTGCTGGAGATGTAGTCAGCCAGAGCCAGGGAGTAAGTACTGTAGAAGTAGTCAGCCAGAGCCAGGGAGTAGGGCCAGCGGTATAGTTATTCAGGGCCAGGGAGTAAGTGCTGGAGAAGTAGTCAGCCAGAGTTAGGAAGTAGGGCCAGTGGTATATTTAGTCAGAACCAGGGAGTAAGTGTTGGAGAAGTAGTCAGCCAGAGTTAGGAAGTAGGGCCAGCAGTATATTTAGTCAGAGCCAGGGAGTATGTGCTGGAGAAGTAGTCAGCCAGAGCCAGGGAGTAGGGCCAGCGGTATAGTTATTCAGAGCCAGGGAGTAAGTGCTGGAGAAGTAGTCAGCCAGAGTTAGGAAGTAGAGCCAGCAGGATATTCAGAGCCAGAAGGTAAGAGCTGGAGGGGTAGTCAGCCAGAGCCAGGAAGTAGGGCCAGCGGTATAGTTAGTTAGAGTTAGGGAGTAAGTGCTGGAGAAGTAGACAGCCAGAGCCAGGAAGTAGGGCCAACGGTATAGTTAGTCAAAGCCAGGGACTAAGTGCTTGAGAAGTAGACAGCCAGAGCCAGGAAGTAGAGCCAGTGGTATAGTTAGTCAGAGTCAGGGAGTAAGTACTGGAAAAGTAGTTAGCCAGAGCCGTGAAGTAAGGCCAGCAGAATAGTAAGTTAGAGCCAGGTAGTAAGTGCTGGAGAAGTAGTCAGCCAGAGCCATGAAGTAGGGCCAGCGGACTAGTAAGTTAGAGCCAGGTAGTAAGTGCTGGAGATGTAGTCAGCCAGAGCCAGGGAGTAAGTACTGTAGAAGTAGTCAGCCCGAGCCAGGAAGTAGGGACAGCTGTATAGTTAGTCAGAGCCAGGGAGTAAGTGTTGGAGAAGTAGTCAGCCAGAGCCAGGGAGTAGGGCCAGTGGTGTAGCTAGTCAGAGCCAGGGAGTAAGTGCTGGAGAAGTAGTTCGCCAGATCCAGGGAGTAGGGCCAGCGGTATAGTTAGTCAGAGCAAGGGAGTAAGTGCTGGATTAGCAGTCAGCCACAGTTAGGAAGTAGGGCCAGCAGTATAGTTAGTCAGAGCCAGGGAGTAAGTGTTGGAGAAGTAGTCAGCCAGAGCCAGGGAGTAGGGCCAGCGGTATAGTTATTCAGAGCCAGGGAGTAAGTGTTGGAGAAGTAGTCAGCCAGAACCAGGAAGTAGAGCCAGCGGTATAGTTAGTCAGAGCTAGGGAGTAAGTGCTGGAGAAGTAGACAGCCAGAGCCAGAAAGTAGGGCCAGTGGTATAGTTAGTCAGAGCCAGGGAGTAAGTGCTGGAGAAGTATTCAGCCAGAGCCAGGAAGTAGGGCCAACGGTATAGTTAGTCAGAGCCAGGGAGTAAGTTCTGGAGAAGTAGTTAGCCAGAGCCAGGAAGTAAGGCCAGCAGAATCGTAAGTTAGAGCCAGGTAGTAAGTGCTGGAGAAGTAGTCAGCCAGAGCCAGGAAGTAGGGCCAGCAGAATAGTAAGTTAAAGCCAGGTAGTAAGTGCTGGAGATGTAGTCAGCCCGAGTCAGGGATTAAGTACTGTAGAAGTAGTCAACCCGAGCCAGGAAGTAGGGCCTGCGGTATAGCTAGTCAGAGCCAGGGAGTAAGTGCTGGAGAAGTAGTTTGCCACAACCAGGGGGTAGGGCCAGAGGTACAGTTAGTCAGAGCAAGGGAGTAAGTGCTGGAGAATTAGTCAGCCAGAGTTAGGAAGTAGGGCCAGCGGTATAGTTAGTCAGAGCCAGGGAGTAAGTGTTGTAGAAGTTGTCAGCCAGAGCCAGGGAGTAGGGCCAGCGGTACAGTTATTCAGAGCCAGGGAGTAAGTGTTGGAGAAGTAGTCAGCCAGAGCCAGGAAGTAGGGCCAGTGGTATAGTTAGTCAGAGCCAGGGAGTAAGTGCTGGAGAAGTAGTCAGCCAGAGTTAGGAAGTAGGGCCAGCAGTATATTTAGTCAGAGCCAGGGAGTAAGTGTTGGAGAAGTAGTCATCCAGAGCCAGGGAGTAGGGCCAGCGGTATAGTTATTCAGAGCCAGGGAGTAAGTGCTGGAGAAGTAGTCAGCCAGAGCCAGGAAGTAGGGCCAGTGGTATAGTTAGTCAGAGCCAGGGAGTAAGTGTTGGAGAAGTAGTCAGCCAGAGCCGGGAAGTAAGGCCAGCGGAATAGTAAGTTAGAGCCATGGAGTAAGTGCTGGAGAAGTAGTCAGCCAGAGCCATGAAGTAGGGCCAGCGAAATAGTAAGTTTGAGCCAGGTAGTAAGTGCTGGAGATGTAGTCAGCCAGAGCCAGGGAGTAAGTACTGTAGAAGTAGTCAGCCCGAGCCAGGAAGTAGGGCCAGCGGAATAGTAAGTTAGAGCCAGGTAGTAAGTGCTGGAGATGTAGTCAGCCAGAGCCAGGGAGTAAGTACTGTAGAAGTAGTCAGCCAGAGCCAGGGAGTAGGGCCAGCGGTATAGTTATTCAGGGCCAGAGAGTAAGTGCTGGAGAAGTAGTCAGCCAGAGTTAGGAAGTAGGGCCAGTGGTATATTTAGTCAGAACCAGGGAGTAAGTGTTGGAGAAGTAGTCAGCCAGAGTTAGGATGTAGGGCCAGCAGTATATTTAGTCAGAGCCAGGGAGTATGTGCTGGAGAAGTAGTCAGCCAGAGCCAGGGAGTAGGGCCAGCGGTATAGTTATTCAGAGCCAGGGAGTAAGTGCTGGAGAAGTAGTCAGCCAGAGTTAGGAAGTAGAGCCAGCAGGATATTCAGAGCCAGAAGGTAAGAGCTGGAGGGGTAGTCAGCCAGAGCCAGGAAGTAGGGCCAGCGGTATAGTTAGTTAGAGTTAGGGAGTAAGTGCTGGAGAAGTAGACAGCCAGAGCCAGGAAGTAGGGCCAACGGTATAGTTAGTCAAAGCCAGGGACTAAGTGCTTGAGAAGTAGACAGCCAGAGCCAGGAAGTAGAGCCAGTGGTATAGTTAGTCAGAGTCAGGGCGTAAGTACTGGAGAAGTAGTTAACCAGAGCCGTGAAGTAAGGCCAGCAGAATAGTAAGTTAGAGCCAGGTAGTAAGTGCTGGAGAAGTAGTCAGCCAGAGCCATGAAGTAGGGCCAGCGGAATAGTAAGTTAGAGCCAGGTAGTAAGTGCTGGAGATGTAGTCAGCCAGAGCCAGGGAGTAAGTACTGTAGAAGTAGTCAGCCCGAGCCAGGAAGTAGGGACAGCTGTATAGTTAGTCAGAGCCAGGGAGTAAGTGTTGGAGAAGTAGTCAGCCAGAGCCAGGGAGTAGGGCCAGTGGTGTAGCTAGTCAGAGCCAGGGAGTAAGTGCTGGAGAAGTAGTTCGCCAGAACCAGGGAGTAGGGCCAGCGGTATAGTTAGTCAGAGCAAGGGAGTAAGTGCTGGATTAGCAGTCAGCCAGAGTTAGGAAGTAGGGCCAGCAGTATAGTTAGTCAGAGCCAGGGAGTAAGTGTTGGAGAAGTAGTCAGCCAGAGCCAGGGAGTAGGGCCAGCGGTATAGTTATTCAGAGCCAGGGAGTAAGTGTTGGAGAAGTAGTCAGCCAGAACCAGGAAGTAGAGCCAGCGGTATAGTTAGTCAGAGCTAGGGAGTAAGTGCTGGAGAAGTAGACAGCCAGAGCCAGAAAGTGGGGCCAGTGGTATAGTTAGTCAGAGCCAGGGAGTAAGTGCTGGAGAAGTATTCAGCCAGAGCCAGGAAGTAGGGCCAACGGTATAGTTAGTCAGAGCCAGGGAGTAAGTTCTGGAGAAGTAGTTAGCCAGAGCCAGGAAGTAAGGCCAGCAGAATAGTAAGTTAGAGCCAGGTAGTAAGTGCTGGAGAAGTAGTCAGCCAGAGCCAGGAAGTAGGGCCAGCAGAATAGTAAGTTAAAGCCAGGTAGTAAGTGCTGGAGATGTAGTCAGCCCGAGTCAGGGATTAAGTACTGTAGAAGTAGTCAACCCGAGCCAGGGAGTAGGGCCTGCGGTATAGCTAGTCAGAGCCAGGGAGTAAGTGCTGGAGAAGTAGTTTGCCACAACCAGGGGGTAGGGCCAGTGGTACAGTTAGTCAGAGCAAGGGAGTAAGTGCTGGAGAATTAGTCAGCCAGAGTTAGGAAGTAGGGCCAGCGGTATAGTTAGTCAGAGCCAGGGAGTAAGTGTTGTAGAAGTTGTCAGCCAGAGCCAGGGAGTAGGGCCAGCGGTACAGTTATTCAGAGCCAGGGAGTAAGTGTTGGAGAAGTAGTCAGCCAGAGCCAGGAAGTAGGGCCAGTGGTATAGTTAGTCAGAGCCAGGGAGTAAGTGCTGGAGAAGTAGTCAGCCAGAGTTAGGAAGTAGGGCCAGCAGTATATTTAGTCAGAGCCAGGAAGTAAGTGTTGGAGAAGTAGTCATCCAGAGCCAGGGAGTAGGGCCAGCGGTATAGTTATTCAGAGCCAGGGAGTAAGTGCTGGAGAAGTAGTCAGCCAGAGTTAGGAAGTAGGGCCAGCGGTATATTTAATCAGAGCCAGGGAGTAAGTGTTGGAGAAGTAGTCAGCCAGAGCCGGGAAGTAAGGCCAGCGGAATAGTAAGTTAGAGCCATGGAGTAAGTGCTGGAGAAGTAGTCAGCCAGAGCCATGAAGTAGGGCCAGCGAAATAGTAAGTTTGAGCTAGGTAGTAAGTGCTGGAGATGTAGTCAGCCAGAGCCAGGGAGTAAGTACTGTAGAAGTAGTCAGCCCGAGCCAGGAAGTAGGGCCAGCGGAATAGTAAGTTAGAGCCAGGTAGTAAGTGCTGGAGATGTAGTCAGCCAGAGCCAGGGAGTAAGTACTGTAGAAGTAGTCAGCCAGAGCCAGGGAGTAGGGCCAGCGGTATAGTTATTCAGGGCCAGGGAGTAAGTGCTGGAGAAGTAGTCAGCCAGAGTTAGGAAGTAAAGCCAGTGGTATATTTAGTCAGAACAAGGGAGTAAGTGTTGGAGAAGTAGTCAGCCAGAGTTAGGAAGTAGGGCCAGCAGTATATTTAGTCAGAGCCAGGGAGTATGTGCTGGAGAAGTAGTCAGCCAGAGCCAGGGAGTAGGGCCAGCGGTATAGTTATTCAGAGCCAGGGAGTAAGTGCTGGAGAAGTAGTCAGCCAGAGTTAGGAAGTAGAGCCAGCGGGATATTCAGAGCCAGAAGGTAAGAGCTGGAGGGGTAGTCAGCCAGAGCCAGGAAGTAGGGCCAGCGGTATAGTTAGTTAGAGTTAGGGAGTAAGTGCTGGAGAAGTAGACAGCCAGAGCCAGGAAGTAGGGCCAACGGTATAGTTAGTCAAAGCCAGGGAGTAAGTGCTTGAGAAGTAGACAGCCAGAGCCAGGATGTAGAGCCAGTGGTATAGTTAGTCAGAGTCAGGGAGTAAGTACTGGAGAAGTAGTTAGCCAGAGCCGGGAAGTAAGGCCAGCAGAATAGTAAGTTAGAGCCAGGTAGTAAGTGCTGGAGAAGTAGTCATCCAGAGCCATGAAGTAGGGCCAGCGGAATAGTAAGTTAGAGCCAGGTAGTAAGTGCTGGAGATGTAGTCAGCCAGAGCCAGGGAGTAAGTACTGTAGAAGTAGTCAGCCCGAGCCAGGAAGTATGGACAGCTGTATAGTTAGTCAGAGCCAGGGAGTAAGTGTTGGAGAAGTAGTCAGCCAGAGTTAGGAAGTAGGGCCAGCGGTATAGTTAGTCAGAGCCAGGGAGTAAGTGTTGGAGAAGTAGTCAGCCAGAGCCAGGGAGTAGGGCCAGTGGTGTAGCTAGTCAGAGCCAGGGAGTAAGTGCTGGAGAAGTAGTTCGCCAGAACCAGGGAGTAGGGCCAGCGGTATAGTTAGTCAGAGCAAGGGAGTAAGTGCTGGTTTAGCAGTCAGCCAGAGTTAGGAAGTAGGGCCAGCAGTATAGTTAGTCAGAGCCAGGGAGTAAGTGTTGGAGAAGTAGTCAGCCAGAGCCAGGGAGTAGGGCCAGCGGTATAGTTATTCAGAGCCAGGGAGTAAGTGTTGGAGAAGTAGTCAGCCAGAGCCAGGAAGTAGTGCCAGTGGTATAGTTAGTCAGAGCCAGGGAGTAAGTGCTGGAGAAGTAGACAGCCAGAGCCAGGAATAGGGCCAGTGGTATAGTTAGTCAGAGCTAGGGAGTAAGTGCTGGAGAAGTAGTCAGTCAGAGCCAGGGAGTAGGACAGGCAGTATAGTTGGTCAGAGCCAGGGAGTAAGTGCTGGAGAAGTAGTCAGCCAGAACCAGGAAGTAGAGCCAGCGGTATAGTTAGTCAGAGCCAGGGAGTAAGTGCTGGAGAAGTAGACAGCCAGAGCCAGAAAGTAGGGCCAGTGGTATAGTTAGTCAGAGCCAGGGAGTAAGTGCTGGAGAAGTAGTCAGCCAGAGCCAGGAAGTAGGGCCAGCTGTATAGTTAGTCGGAGCAGGGAGTAAGTGCTGGAGAAGTAGACAGCCAGAGCCAGGAAGTAGGGCCTGTGGTATAGTTAGTCAGAGCCAGGTAGTAAGTTCTGGAGAAGTAGTTAGCCAGAGCCAGGAAGTAAGGCCAGCAGAATAGTAAGTTAGAGCCAGGTAGTAAGTGCTGGAGAAGTAGTCAGCCAGAGCCATGAAGTAGGGCCAGCAGAATAGTAAGTTAGAGCCAGGTAGTAAGTGCTGGAGATGTAGTCAGCCCGAGTCAGGGATTAAGTACTGTAGAAGTAGTCAACCCGAGCCAGGAAGTAGGGCCAGCTGTATAGCTAGTCAGAGCCAGGGAGTAAGTGCTGGAGAAGTAGTTTGCCACAACCAGGGGGTAGGGCCAGCGGTACAGTTAGTCAGAGCAAGGGAGTAAGTGCTGGAGAATTAGTCAGCCAGAGTTAGGAAGTAGGGCCAGCGGTATAGTTAGTCAGAGCCAGGGGGAGTAAGTGTTGTAGAAGTAGTCAGCCAGAGCCAGGGAGTAGGGCCAGCGGTATAGTTATTCAGAGCCAGGGAGTAAGTGTTGGAGAAGTAGTCAGCCAGAGCCAGGAAGTAGGGCCAGTGGTATAGTTAGTCAGAGCCACGGAGTAAGTGCTGGAGAAGTAGACAGCCAGAGACAGGAAGTAGGGCCAGTGGTATAGTTAGTCAAAGCCAGGGAGTAAGTGCTGGAGAAGTAGTCAGCCAGAGTTAGGAAGTAGGGCCAGCAGTATATTTAGTCAGAGCTAGGGAGTAAGTGTTGGAGAAGTAGTCATCCAGAGCCAGGGAGTAGGGCCAGCGGTATAGTTATTCAGAGCCAGGGAGTAAGTGCTGGAGAAGTAGTCAGCCAGAGTTAGGAAGTAGGGCCAGCGGTATATTTAGTCAGAGCCAGGGAGTAAGTGTTGGAGAAGTAGTCAGCCAGAGCCGGGAAGTAAGGCCAGCGGAATAGTAAGTTAGAGCCATGGAGTAAGTGATGGAGAAGTAGTCAGCCAGAGCCATGAAGTAGGGCCAGCGGAATAGTAAGTTTGAGCCAGGTAGTAAGTGCTGGAGATGTAGTCAGCCAGAGCCAGGGAGTAAGTACTGTAGAAGTAGTCAGCCCGAGCCAGGAAGTAGGGCCAGCGGAATAGTAAGTTTGAGCCAGGTAGTAAGTGCTGGAGATGTAGTCAGCTAGAGCCAGGGAGTAAGTACTGTAGAAGTAGTCAGCCAGAGCCAAGGAGTAGGGCCAGCGGTATAGTTATTCAGGGCCAGGGAGTAAGTGCTGGAGAAGTAGACAGCCAGAGACAGGAAGTAGGGCCAGTGGTATAGTTAGTCAAAGCCAGGGAGTAAGTGCTGGAGAAGTAGTCAGCCAGAGTTAGGAAGTAGGGCCAGCAGTATATTTAGTCAGAGCTAGGGAGTAAGTGTTGGAGAAGTAGTCATCCAGAGCCAGGGAGTAGGGCCAGCGGTATAGTTATTCAGAGCCAGGGAGTAAGTGCTGGAGAAGTAGTCAGCCAGAGTTAGGAAGTAGGGCCAGCGGTATATTTAGTCAGAGCCAGGGAGTAAGTGTTGGAGAAGTAGTCAGCCAGAGCCGGGAAGTAAGGCCAGCGGAATAGTAAGTTAGAGCCATGGAGTAAGTGATGGAGAAGTAGTCAGCCAGAGCCATGAAGTAGGGCCAGCGGAATAGTAAGTTTGAGCCAGGTAGTAAGTGCTGGAGATGTAGTCAGCCAGAGCCAGGGAGTAAGTACTGTAGAAGTAGTCAGCCCGAGCCAGGAAGTAGGGCCAGCGGAATAGTAAGTTTGAGCCAGGTAGTAAGTGCTGGAGATGTAGTCAGCTAGAGCCAGGGAGTAAGTACTGTAGAAGTAGTCAGCCAGAGCCAAGGAGTAGGGCCAGCGGTATAGTTATTCAGGGCCAGGGAGTAAGTGCTGGAGAAGTAGTCAGCCAGAGTTAGAAAGTAGGGCCAGTGGTATATTTAGTCAGAACCAGGGAGTAAGTGTTGTAGAAGTAGTCAGCCAGAGTTAGGAAGTAGGGCCAGCAGTATATTTAGTCAGAGCCAGGGAGTAAGTGCTGGAGAAGTAGTCAGCCAGAGCCAGGGAGTAGGGCCAGCGGTATAGTTATTCAGAGCCAGGGAGTAAGTGCTGGAGAAGTAGTCAGCCAGAGTTAGGAAGTAGAGCCAGCGGGATATTCAGAGCCAGAAGGTAAGAGCTGGAGGGGTTAGCTAAGCAAAGTTCAAACACAGAAGTCAGTCTGGTGTAACACAGGAGTCTCTGGCTCTGAGGCTCTAGGACACTGTCTGTCAGACATCATTCTAAATAGCCCAGAGTCACAAAGTACAAATTTTGTGTTCTCCACTTGAAAGTCTTTTGGACGTTTGCTTAAACTAGCATCTTCCTTTGACCTTCTCATCTTCCTTTGACCTTCATATCTTCTTTTGATCTTAGTTACACATGTACAACTTCTTCATTTACTTGTGCACATGTGCTCAGAAAGTGATTCTTTTTTTGAGAGAGAGATATTGCTGCAAGAAATATTTGGAACGATGAGGACATTTCCAGCAACATACCAGCCATCACCTATAGTACTTGTACTGTAACACAGAGCGAATTACACACAGCATGTGAGTCATTAGAGCTTTCTGCTGATACATAGTAACTGTGTAAACTGCCCTCACTTCTGCTGTGAACAATAATCATTTGTGCCTGTTTAAGGCATGTGCCACGCTGCGAGGAGATTGCTGCTGTTGAAACGGGATTATTCTCACCGCCATCGCTTGGTTTCAGCTTTCGCGCTCGGTCCTCTGGCAGGTAAAAAGGAGCCTTTTATAGCAGATTCAGGGACCTTAAAGTGTCAGTTTGATGTTTTACAGCAGACGGCACCAGGAACAGCCTTTTCTTGAGACCGAGTAATTTAAAGCTCGCTATTCATAACCAACCTTCCTGTCTGCCGTTCATTACTCAGATTGGGCTCTCCAGCTAAACCAGTCCTATTTGTTCCGCTTTGTAGGACTTATTTTTAAAGAAAGGTAATGCTTTGTGTTACCTCAATATGACCTAGTTTGACAACGAGCTCTTGGAATTGCCACAGCAGAGAATTATATTGGATATTTTTTTTAATGGTT
Source organism: Taudactylus pleione (assembly GCA_031769625.1). Taxonomy (NCBI): domain Eukaryota; kingdom Metazoa; phylum Chordata; class Amphibia; order Anura; family Myobatrachidae; genus Taudactylus; species Taudactylus pleione. The sequence continues at coordinate 3,369,860 of JAUIMM010000325.1, forward strand.
CTATTGGAATCACTGCATAAAATGCCCGGACGCCTGTAGGAAAGTGCACTGATTGCGGTTTTGTTCATTCTGTGCAGCCCACCAGGTGGTTCTGAAGTCTCCTGTGTGAGGACTCTCGAAGGTTCCCTTCTGTACATTTTAAAAAATTGCAAATAAAATGCAACGTGAAAGACCACATTGGGGCGCTTACAAGGATACAGAGAGAGCTTCATAGAATTTGTATTAACGGGATGAGTGAAATTTTCCGCACTTAGGAGCTCATTCAGACCCGCTCGCTGGATGCGATCACTCGCTCCGAGCGTATGGAAATTCGGCTAAGTGACGTCAAGGCAGCCGCTTGCCGGGCAAGTTATAAGCACTCCCACTTTGTTTTGGCGAGCGATCACTTTTTGTTTGTAGAAGCCCACCAGCCTGTGTAAAGATGCCCACTTGTGTACGTCATCTCCAGGAAGTGAATGAAACCATTGGTACATCGAGCACCATCGGTTGCGTTTCCAGTGCTTGAGGTTGACTATACCCTGCCGCAAGCACTGCGAGCACTTCATTGTATATGTCTAGAAAGTGACGTGTCCTATGACGCTAGCTGTCAATCATGCACGCCTCTGAAATGGCGTTTAAAAACGTAGGCACGCCTGCGTCCGCAACTCCACTCCCCCGTTACTACCACCCACAAACGCCTCTCCTGTCACGCATTCCTCTGAGCTGTCTTTGCAGGGCGAGCGTATCCATATCACTCTTACTAGTTTGCGCACGCGCACTGCAAACTATACGCATGCGCACATTTGCAAACATCGCCAGCAGCGAGCGATCACTTGCTAGCTAGCAGGTGTGAATCAGGTCCTTAGCCTCAGCATTCACATGCTTTGTTAGCAGAATTTGGGCCTAATTGTTTCTAGGCCTAGCCCAGCCGCACCATACAGCAGAATGAACTGACGGTTGCTGTCCCAGCTTCGTTCATATGCTATAAATTCCACCTACTAATGCAGCGCAGAGAAGAAATCTGCAGAATGGGCAAAGCTCATTTTCGGTCATCTCTAGGAAGAGGAACTCAGAGAGCTGCAGAATCCTGGTCTGTGCCGTTAGATGTCAAAATAGGAGACTTTCTAGACTGCATTGGTGACTCTCATTCCATCAGGTGCCCGCCAAATTGTTGCAGGCAGGCTGTTGGCAGCATAATAGTGGTGCCCGCCGCCGCCTGCCTACTGGCACTTGGTTGTGTTTGTTCAGACCTACTACAGGGAACTCCAATGATAGCCCGACACTAAGTCCAGCAATGGGGGCTCGCTGGCGAAGAAGCTCAAGGAAATGGACTGTCAGCATTAAATTAATATCACACCTACAGGAGCTTCACTATCAGAGAAACAATGGGAGCCGGGTGATCATGTCTATACAGTGATTATAGTGAACATTGGGATGGGTGATCTGTGGGCGTGTCCTCTAATAACAAAGCAGATGTAGACTCCACAAGACTGCAGGCTGGCCCGTGTGCCGGTCACATGACTGACTGACCCTATCGGGTGGCTTGGTTTTTTTTCTAGTGTATTTGGGTCTGGGGATACAAGGTCCAGACACCTCTTTGGCTGGTGAAGCTTTCTCACCCTCCCTTACGCTTTTCTGGTGATCGGTTAGTTAAGATATTTGTTGGCTATTTTGACTGGAGAGAATGGTAGAGCAGCAGACCGGGTGCAAGTATATATTTATATTGGGGTGCATTCACCTTTGTGACTGTCTTATGGGCTGCACCACCCTTACTGGGGGCAGCAACGCGTCCCTACCTGGATGAGTAGTTTAGGTGGGGGAATAGGATACCCAGAGTTTGTGTTTGATAAAGGCACCAAGGGTGGTCTCCGCCTACAATGCATGTTTGTTCATTGTTATATTGGGCCTGATTCAGCAAGGAACGCAGTTGCTTATACGCACGCAATCGGCTGATTGTTGCGTACTGCACATGCAATGCGCGTGCACGAACTAGCAATTGCAGATGGGAAGAGTACTGATCAGCGTAGCACTGAGCCTTTGATGGAGGATGTGGGACGCAGGCCATATATGTCCACCACAGGAGGCATTGTACATAGGAACACCTCAGCCCTCCTGGTGGACTCTACCAGCTACTAATGTAAGTAAAAGGAACCTGATCTGTGTATGGACACAATAGGAGCTATACAGGCAGCTCTGCCTCCCATTGTCTCAGCTGTTTATGTTCTTTACCAACTCACAGTCCATAGGCACCTAAAACAAAACAAACGTCGCCCAATCTACTGACGTCACAGAGGTCTCTATTATTCAATGGGTGCCTCACAGTGGGGGGGTCTCTCTGTTACCCTCAATGCTAGTGCAGTAAATCGGTGGAAGCAGAGTATGTCGTTTCTGGCCTCCTCCAGCAGCGGACTGCGGCATGCAGGGCCCAAAGGGGAAATTAAATAATAAGGACCCACAAGGCGGCGTGATCAGTCACAAAGGGGGAGGGGGTGGCCAATTACCAGAGAGACACAGCTGTCTGGATTCCCTCTCTCGTATGGTGAGATAGTAGGTGGCATCAAACGAAAGAAAGCAAAAGAGTTGAACAGGTATGTAATATATAAAGTCAATGAGTAACTTTTAGCTGAGGGAATGAATTCTTGCAGGATATTCCACCCAAAACACCTGTTTTTAAGGGGTACCCACAAATATTAAGTACAGCTGGCATGTACAAACGGGAAATCACAGCAGATATCGGCTGCTGTTTTCCATAGGTTTCCATGGGGGCTGCCTTACTGAGCAATGCTTTGTCCTGGAAGCTAATGCCATCGCAGAAATGCCCAGGAAACCCTCCCAGGCAATGGGCGGTACACTTATACCCCTTTCACATTGCCAAAATAACCCAGGTTATTCCCGGGTTGTTGCCGGGTCGACATGATTTTAAAATGCACCAAAATTAATAACCCGGGTCGACCGACCCGGTATTTCAACCCGGGTTAAAAGAATGGTTAAACACGGGTCGTACCCGGGTTATTTGGCTCTCAGACCCGGGATATTCGACCTGGGTCTTAGAAAATAGTGTTGATTGGCTTTTTCCAGTCAGCTGACCAGCCTGCACACAGAGCACATGTCTCTGTATTTACATTACTATCCTGCACTGCACACTTTGGGCCTGATTCAGACCCGGTCGCAAGCGCTGAGCGCTCGCAACCGGGTCCGTGTTTGCCCACAGCGAGAGACCCCGCTAACGACGGGCGCTCCGTCGTTCCAGGTCTTGCACCAAAGGGGGCGCGCCGTCGATGGTGTTTGACAGCTCGCCCCATTTGGTAGGCAGGCAGGGGGGGTGGCTGGCCAAATGGAGGCGTTCCCGAAGGCCAACGAGACCCTAACGCAAAGGTCTTGTCGCAAGCCCGATGGTCGCGACGATCTTGACCATCGCGACCATCAACCTGGCCGCTCGCAATAGCTGTGGGTGGTCACTCACAGCTATGCGAGCGGCCAGGAGGCCGAACAAAAAAAATAAAAAAATGCCCTGATTCAGAGTGAGCGCTCGTTCAGAGCGTCCATCTCTGAATCAGGCCCTTTGCACACTTTGCATCTGTGACATGTGCTCTGTCGGCCATGATTGCTGCACTGTGAGCATTCCCCAGCCCCTCCTTTTTCTTTACTGAAAACGTCATCATAATTGTGAGCCAATAAAATCCTTTAAAAATGACATCACACTGTTTTAACATGGGCAACCCGGGTTGAGTTAAAAGGCACCAAATCTGCAATAACCCGGGAATAACCCGGGTTATTATGGCGATGTGAAAGGCCCTGACCTGGGTCCGACCCGGGTTTGTGATGTGAAAAGAGTAATACTGTATGTGGTGAGCAGACCACACGTGCGCAGCAGCTCTGCAGCGTCCTGACAGAGGCGTGATTGCTATAGCGGCCACTTCACCCCTCTAAGACATTGCAGGGACGGGCTTCCTCGTCTTCCCACATGTGATCTTTAATACATTCTGGCAAATCTTCATTTCTTATTGCCACAAATAGCAGCATGAAGAAATTATACATTTTTTTACTAAGACCAGATAATTAATAAATGTGTCCCCAAAACACTTTAGTTTAACAAATATGTAATGAATATAGCGAGCAGTAAAAACTAAAATGAGAACAAAAGTAATTAGTAAACTCTGTACTACTGTATGAAAGTAAGTTGGAAAATCAGGTAGATGCACAGGGCCTCATTCAGAGATGTACACTAATGCCATCGCAGCGGATGTGTACCCCTGCGTTTTTGCAGCCGATTCACCCATTACCTTCCCCAAATGCTCCCTGACAGTCGTGTAAATACTTGATGCATACGCAGTTTAAAGATAATCGCTCAACTGCGGGAATAACGGCATAGTGTCCATCTCTGAAGTCCAGATATATGGTATAGGCATGCAGTGGACATATTACAGCACTATTTTATTTGGGGGAGGGGGTTATTGTATGGAACTAAGGGTCTGATTCAGCTTGGGTCACTATTCTACTAATGCGCACGCAACGCAGTTGCTAATATCAGCTGTGACATGTAAATGTTTGCATTCGCATTGCGATCGCAGCATGACATAAGGACGCCCACTTCCACTTACTCACATCCGTAATACTTAGCAAATAGCAAAACCATCGGTACAATCGAGTACCATTGGACCCATACACAAACTTGCACAAGCCCAGACCTCACACTGCGTAGGGCCACGCAGTGGATAATTTATGCATGCCCATGCAACGGCGTTGAGACGCCCTGGCACGCCTGCGTTCGCACGACAACCCCCCTGTCACCACCCACAAATGGCACTTCCTGTCAATCACTCTGCGATGGGTCTGCATAGCCTCTGTGATCACAGTCCCGATCGCAGTGGCTAGTACGTACGCGCACTGCGATGCATGCGCATGATGCAACAATCGGCCGATTGCGTTCATCTTAGCAACTTCGATCCTTGCTGAATCAGGCCCTCAGTTGTAAAACCAGTATTAGTTGCCATAGACAATTTTGCAAGGCAGAAGGGGAGGGTTAAGCTGGGTACACACCTATACAATCATCGGGCCGTTCATCCAATATCGAGAGAACGGCCGTTGGATTGTATAGGTGTGTGCACTGTCCCGATGCAGGAGCGTTAGCCGATAAACGGCTTTTAACGCTCCTGCAACGGTCGGGATGTCGCATCTTATGTACTGTTTAATATTTATCGGGTCGACCTTCCGATCCCATAGAAGCCCGTACACACTGGGCCTGATTCAGAGCCGCTCGTAAGCAGCCGTTTGTTCTAGGGATGTGCAGGCTCGGATAGGTTCGAGTTTGCACGTGGAGTTCGGATTTTTCCCTCCAAAAAAACGGAACTCAGAACGAGGCAAAACGTCATCTTGTATGGACGAACATCATCATTCCTGGTCTTTTGTCCAGGAATGATGATGTTCGTCCATGCAAGATGACGTTTTGCCTCGTTCTGAGTTCCGTTTTTTTGGAGGGAAAAATCCGAACTCCACGTGCAAACTCGAACCTATCCGAGCCTGCACATCCCTAGTTTGTTCGTAGTCAGACGATGTTGTACAACCACGCATGCGTCGGTGTAACAGTGCGCATGTGCGTATGTCTGATTGCGGTCATTTTTCAGTCGATCGTAGACACAGCGAACAGGAAGTGACATGTCAAATGTGATTGGCCAATCCGGCGCCGCAAAAGGTCCAGCAGGCGTGGTGATCTGCGCCGCAAATCCGACCACCTGCGTTCCAACTGCCCTATATTTCAGCGATAGCCGAGGGAATGCAGGCGGCGGCGCACCTCCGCGTAGGCCCTACGTTTTTGTATATTGGTGATGGGGTGCGGCTGGTTGGTAATGCGCTCGTCCATCACTTCTGTAAGCACCATTAGCTCCCGCCTACAGAAAGCGTTGGCTCTCATGATGGCAATGATTTTTTTTACACAAAACAGTTTTAATAAAGGACCTAGAAAAAATTTGATTGGCTAATGTACTTTGTAAATTAACAGAAACAATTCTATTGGTTAGTGTATGAGTCATGTGACCTACACCCTCACAAATATAATGTGAGTTATGATAGGCTTGATGCAGTGACATGCGTAAGCTAATTTAAATTTAAACCCCCCCCAAAAAAAATCTGCTTTTAAAAAAAACAAAACCATTACTAGCATTCAAACAAACTTTTAAATTCGAACACCCATCCCCTTGGTCAAACCGTACGTATTCTGCGGAAATAATGACACACACTAACAAGAATAAAGTTTATTGACATTAAAGAAAAAACAGGATTGCAAACGTGAATAACAATTAAGGTAATTAATATAGTGATTGCCAGTATGTTTGCAGAATGAAATAGCAGGCAATCGAAAACTGACAGGGCCACTTCCGGAATTGACTTGTGCGAGCGCTCCCTGCAACCAAAGAGGAGACGGACGCTCGCTATTTTGAACGATCGCTAGCTAGAGGAGGGGTTGGGAGAATATGGGGCGGAAGGTTAGCTACGAGCGAACATACGAGCGAGCGCTTGGATTTAAATATTTCCGCTCGTACGGCGGACGAGCGATCGGCCACTTGCGTCCGGTTCTGAATCAGGCCCAGTTTGCTATGTCTGCACAGTGTGTACGCGGCTGACGGGGTCACACTGGGTACAGACTGCACAGCTGATCGGGACAGTTTTACCCGATCAGCCTGCAATTGTGTGTACCCAGCTTTAGAGAGATGATTAAAGTAAAGCAGGGTTCTCAAACTCAGTCCTCAGGACCCCACACAGTTCACGTTTTGCAGGTCACCCAGCAGGTGCACAGGTGTAATCATTACTCAATTACACATTTTAAAAGGTCCACAGGTGGAGCTAATTAATTCACTTGATTCAGTGTGGAGACATGGAAAACATGCACTGTTTAGGGTTCTGAGGACCTAGGACCTCATTCAGAGTCGGTCGTAAGCGGCCGCTCGGTCGTACGCCTAACGATCGAGAATCAGAAAAAAAGAAAAACAATCGCACGGCCGGGTGATCGCAACCAAAGTGATGCCCATACATGAACAATGCACCTCCTCTAGCTAACGAGTGATAGCAGCTAGCGATCGAGTCAGTCGTTGTCAGCTGCTGTCTGTTAATTTTCTTCTGATGGTTGCGGACGCTTGTGTTGTGTGCAAATTACAACAAAAATTAACAAAAAAAGCATAGAATAAGCCATCCCCATGAAATATATTTATTCTTATTATTCTCTAATGCAAACGCAACTGAATCAATTACAAGCCAATTAGCAGTGTTATTAGCAACAACAAACGATTATTAGCTGCTTGCATTGTGTGGCACAAAATAGAAACATCAAACATAACATCAGTCACATTCGATAGTATCGATTGTACTCTGGTGCTTGAGAGAGCACATACCCAACCTCAAGCTGTACGATCAGCCAGGCCTCGAACCTGCTCGCAGAGTGACGTTTTGCTACTTCCGGCCATCTATGTCGGTCGTAGCAGGAAATTTATGTACGCCCCTAAAACGCCCTGAAAACGGTGAGGAACGCCTGCGTTTTCAGACCACCACCCCCATCAACACCCACAAACGGCCCCTCATGTCAATCTTGACCATCGCGACCATCTTTTTGGCCGCTCGCATAAGCTGTGGGTGGTCACCCACAGCTATGCGAGCGGCCAGGAGGCCGCTCCATTTTTAGGTAGGAGGGCCCTGATTCAGAGCGAGCGCTCTGGTCAGAGCGTCCGGCTCTGAATCAGGCCCTCGGTCCTCAGGACCCCAAACAGTGCATGTTTTACAGGTCTCCTCACATAATCACAAGTGAAATAATTAGCTCCACCTGTGGATCTTTTAAAATGTGTCAGTGAGTAATAACTACACCTGTGCACCTGCTAGGTGACCTGGAAAACGTGACATGTGTGGGGTCCTGAGGACCGAGTTTGAGAACCACTGCTATAGATTGAGAACAGGACCAAATACCAATACAAGATACACCGGATTAATGAAAGGGAAAAGAAAGGAAAGCTCATGTGGTGGATTATATAGCTAATAAATGTTCTGTGTGTGTAGATAAGGTTGTGAATGAGAGGTTTATCCACATAAAGACCAGAAAGCTGTAAATCACTGCTGTTATCTCCTCAGAAACTAGTGTTAAAGGCAGCGTATGTTATGGCGTGCAGTAGTGGGAGACAGATCGTTGATAACTATGGGCCTAATTCACTACGGAATGCAATTGCGAATGCAATAGCGATTACGCACGCAGTTCCACTGCGATAGTATGCTAATACATTGCGATCGCTATGCCCTCGCAGCACTACATAAGGACGCCCACCTTACCTTACACACATCCGTGATGTTTAGCAAGACTGCAAAACCATTGGTACAATCGAGTACCATCGCAGCCTCATGCACACTTGTACAAGGTCAGAAATTGCTAACCTCATTGCACACTAGGAGACCTCAGGTTGCGTACGGCATTGCAGTGGATCATTTATGCACGCCCCTGCAACGAGTTAAAATGCACTGTCACGCCTGCGTTTCGCCGACCACCCACAAACGGCACTTCCTGTCAGTCACTCTGCGATGGGTCTGCGTAGTCGCTGCGATCGCAGTAGCCGATTCGTGTACTGAGGTGCATATGCATACACATGGCCGATTGCGTATTAGCAACTGCGTTCCTTGCTGAATCAGGCCCTATGTATGCTAGCAGAGTTTTTACTGACCTTGGCATGTTTGGTGCTACACTTCTCACTGCTCCAGGCTCCTCTTACTTGGCTCCTGCTCCACCCACTCAGCTGTCATACACAACAGCTGTGCAGTCTGACTCCTCCAGATCCCCATGTCTGTGACCATGACAGACAGCGGAGTCGGACTCCTCCCCCCTATATACGTGCATTTGCACAGCCCGAACTGTCCCACACCCCACACTGATGACTGCACTGGGCGGAGCTGACTCCTCCCTTCTTCCCTGATTTTCTCTACGGAGTACGGCCAGGACAGAAGTAAAGGGACAGTGCTCGCTGTCTCCCTGACTGTAGTGCTGAGACCATTTGGCCCCGCCTCCCAATGGAAGAGGGCGGGGCTCTGAGGCAGTGGGGCCCACGGGGGTTTTCCCCGAATCTCCGGCAGCCCAGTCCGAGCCTAGGCCCCTTTCAGTATTTTTAAATCCAAGACTGGAAGCTGAGTGACGCTGGTTGTCTGACAAATGTTTAGGAACCAGCACACTGATACCCCCAGACATACCAGGCCTTCTGGTAAATACCCAAATATCCAGATTGTCAGTGCAAATCACTCTGCATTTGTTGCATTGTCTTTTTCTTCTATAAGTTTACTGTTTTCATGATTTTATATATATATATATAATATATATATATTTACATATATATAATATATGTATATTTTGTTTTTTTTTACTTCATTCAGTTCTTATTATATAATAATATGATAGACGTGAAGAAGCCTCTGTAACAGCAGGTGATCGCCCAATGTTTCTAATTGCTGCCGGTCCGCACATCGTTCTAATTACTCTTCATTTCACTGAATATTATAATAATATCTATAGCCCACAAACCAGGTTGTTGGTGCCAGTTCAAGCCCCCAACACATTAAATAACAGTAGGCAAATTACAATTCCTACAAAGAGCTGCGGAGGAAGGTTTATTATATCTGTGTGCATACTGTAGCCCTGAAATGTGTTATTAGCTGTTGCACAGTTAATTACCTTGGTATACAGATGTGTCCACCTACACTTATCCTCCAATTGTGCCAAGCAGCCCGGTTTAGAGCACCACGGACCTTCCTACTTAGCAGCTCCAATACACAAATCCTACGTTCCTAGTACACAATAAGCGTAGATGCAAAATTGAGAAAAAGTAGCAAAGTTGAGGAAGACGTACACAATCCAGGGTAGAAAGGAAAAAGACAGCTGTAACTTTATACCAATTCCTTTGTCAAAAAAAAAAATTAATCATCTGTACCTTGGGCCTGATTCAGAGCCGGACGCTATTTGCGCTCGCTCGTTCAGGAAAAAGGGGTGGCTATTCAAATGAACCGTTCGCTCTTTGCGGTCTGTTCACGCCTCTAGGTCTGAATGCGCAAACAAAACATGCGGTCGTTTTTTGGAAAACTACGCCCCCTGGCCGCTCGTATACTATGTCATGTCCGCTATTTATTAGATTAATCGAGTACATCAACCAGCGTATGAGCTGCTCGCTATTCTTGTGGTTGTTTTTTCCTACCGCAATCTTGCGAGCAGTTCTGACTATAAAATAACCCAGTGACGTGGTCAATGACGCTGCTGTATTAATTATGCACACCCTTAAAACGCCCGTTTCGACCATTAAGCACGCCTGCGTTCGGATCTCCACTCCCCGTTTCCAAGCACCTTCCCCCGTTACCAACCACATACGCCTCCTCCTGTCACTCAAAATAGCAGGCATTCGCTATTTAGCGATCAAACGATTTTCGGCCGCACTGACTGGTTCGCGCATGCGTATTACGATCCGTACGCATGCACAGTTGTGCAAACATCGCTCGGAACGAACGAGTGGCCGCTTACGAGCGGCTCTGAATCAGGCCCCTAGTACACTATGGGTCTGTTCACCACGGATCGCAATATTGCTTATGCACGCAGTTCAATTGCGATAGCAAGCTACCCCACTGCGACCGCAATGCAAACTCAGCACTACATAAGGACGCCCACTGTACCATACACACATCCATAATACTTAGCAGAATAGCGGAACCATCGGTAACATCGAGTAACATCGGACCCATACGCACAGTTGCACAAGCCCTGACCTTACTCAAATTGATAACAGCCACATACGCTATGAGACCTCACACTGCGTATGGCTTCGCAGTGGATAATTTATGCACACCCCTGAAATGGCGTGCTAACGCTCTGGTGCGCCTGCGTTTGGCTGCCCACACCACCCCTCATTACCACCCACATATGGCACTTCCTGTCAATCACTCTGCGTAGCCTCTGCGATCGCCGTGGTTAGTTCACAGGCGTGCACCGCGATGCATACGCATGCGCAGATCGCAACAATCGTCCTAATGCGTGTGTAATCGCTGTTACGTTCGGTAATGAATCAGGCCCTATGGGGCTTATCCTAAGTTGGACGCAGCGGCACCAGTACAGATGTGTCCTCGTACATCTATCCTCGAAATGACACGCAGCACGACTTGCCTGGTGTGAGTGAGCTGCCAGGTCCTGTGCTACTCTGCTAGCATCGGGCGTCTTTTTTTGTGCAGACGAGGATGCACAAGCAGACTGTGCTGAGTAATGTGATATGTGACACCTGTATATCTGTGTGCTCCTGAGTCTGTATATGGAGACTGTGCTGAGTAATGTGATATGTGACACTGGTATATCTGTGTGCTCCTGAGTCTGTATATATAGGAGACAGTGCTGATTAATGTGATATGTGACACTGGTATATCTGTATGCACCTAAGTCTGTATATGGGAGACAGCGCTGATTAATGTGATATGTGACACCTGTATATCTGTGTGCTCCTGAGTCTGTATATGGGAGACTGTGCTGAGTAATGTGATATGTGACACCTGTATATCTGTGTGCTCCTGAGTCTGTATATAGGAGACTGTGCTGAGTAATGTGATATGTGACACCTGTATATCTGTGTGCTCCTGAGTCTGTATATATAGGAGACTGTGCTGAGTAATGTGATATGTGACACCTGTATATCTGTGTGCTCCTGAGTCTGTATATATAGGAGACTGTGCTGATTAATGTGATATGTGACACTGGTATATCTGTATGCACCTAAGTCTGTATATGGGAGACAGCGCTGATTAATGTGATATGTGACACCTGTATATCTGTGTGCTCCTGAGTCTGTATATGGGAGACTGTGCTGAGTAATGTGATATGTGACACCTGTATATCTGTGTGCTCCTGAGTCTGTATATAGGAGACTGCGCTGAGTAATGTGATATGTGACACCTGTATATCTGTGTGAACCTGAGTCTGTATATGGGAGACTGCGCTGAGTAATGTGATATGTGACACCTGTATATCTGTGTGCTCCTGAGTCTGTATATGGGAGACTGCTCTGAGTAATGTGATATGTGACACCTGTATATCTGTGTGCTCCTGAGTCTGTATATGGGAGACTGCTCTGAGTAATGTGATATGTGACACTGGTATATCTGTGTGCACCTGAGTCTGTATATGGGAGACTGCGCTGATTACTGTGATATGTGACACCTGTATATCTGTGTGCACCTGAGTCTGTATATGGGAGACTGCGCTGATTACTGTGATATGTGACACCTGTATATCTGTGTGTGACTGAGTCTGTATATGGGAGACTGCGCTGAATAATGTGATATGTGACACCTGTATATCTGTGTGCACCTGAGTCTGTATATGGGAGACTGTGCTGAGTAATGTGATATGTGACACCTGTATATCTGTGTGCTCCTGAGTCTGTATATGGGAGACTGTGCTGAGTAATGTGATATGTGACACCTGTATATCTGTGTGCTCCTGAGTCTCTATATAGGAGACTGCGCTGAGTAATGTGATATGTGACACCTGTATATCTGTGTGCTCCTGAGTCTGTATATGGGAGACTGCGCTGAGTAATGTGATATGTGACATCTGTATATCTGTGTGCTCCTGAGTCTGTATATAGGAGACTGCACTGAGTAATGTGATATGTGACACCTGTATATCTGTGTGCTCCTGAGTCTGTATATGGGAGACTGCGCTGAGTAATGTGATATGTGACACCTGTATATATGTGTGCTCCTGAGTCTGTATATGGGAGACTGCGCTGAGTAATGTGATATGTGACACCTGTATATCTGTGTGCACCTGAGTCTGTATATAGGAGACTGTGCTGAGAAATGTGATATGTGACACCTGTATATCTGTGTGCTCCTGAGTCTGTATATAGGAGACTGCGCTGAGTAATGTGATATGTGACACCTCTAAATCTGTGTGCTCCTGAGTCTGTATATGGGAGACTGTGCTGATTAATGCGTATGTGACACTGGTATATCTGTGTGCTCCTGAGCCTGTATATGAGAGACTGTGCTGAGTAATGTGATATGTGACACCTGTATATCTGTGTGCACCTGAGTCTGTATATGGGAGACTGCGCTGATTAATGTGATATGTGACACCTGTACATCTGTGTGTGACTGAGTCTGTATATGGGAGACTGCGCTGAGTAATGTGATATGTGACACCTGTATATCTGTGTGCACCTGAGTCTGTATATGGGAGACTGTGCTGAGTAATGTGATATGTGACACCTGTATATCTGTGTGCTCCTGAGTCTGTATATGGGAGACTGCGCTGAGTAATGTGATATGTGACACCTGTATATCTGTGTGCACCTGAGTCTGTATATGGGAGACTGCGCTGAGTAATGTGATATGTGACACTGGTATATCTGTGTGCTCCTGAGTCTGTATATGGGAGACTGCTCTGAGTAATGTGATATGTGACACTGGTATATCTGTGTGCACCTGAGTCTGTATATAGGAGACTGCGCTGAGTAATGTGATATGTGACACCTGTATATCTGTGTGCTCCTGAGTCTGTATATAGGAGACTGCGCTGAGTAATGTGATATGTGACACCTGTTTATCTGTGTGCTCCTGAGTCTGTATATGGGAGACTGTGCTGAGTAATGTGATATGTGACACCTGTATATCTGTGTGCTCCTGAGTCTGTATATGGGAGACTGCGCTGAGTAATGTGATATGGGACACCTGTATATCTGTGTGCTCCTGAGTCTGTATATGGGAGACTGCGCTGAGTAATGTGATATGTGACACCTGTATATCGGTGTGCTCCTGAGTCTGTATATGGGAGACTGTGCTGAGTAATGTGATATGTGACACCTGTATATCTGTGTGCTCCTGAGTCTGTATATAGGAGACTGCGCTGAGTAATGTGATATGTGACACCTGTATATCTGTGTGCTCCTGAGTCTGTATATGGGAGACTGCGCTGAGTAATGTGATATGTGACACCTGTATATCTGTGTGCTCCTGAGTCTGTATATGGGAGACTGCGCTGAGTAATGTGATATGTGACACCTGTATATCTGTGTGCTCCTGAGTCTGTATATAGGAGACTGCGCTGAGTAATGTGATATGTGACACCTGTATACCTGTGTACTCCTGTGTCTGTGTATAGGAGACTGCTCTGAGTAATGTGATATGTGACACCTGTATATCTGTGTGCACCCGAGTCTGTATATGGGAGACTGCGCTGAGTAATGTGATATGTGACACCTGTATATCTGTGTGCTCCTGAGTCTGTATATGAAGCACAACGCAACATGGAATGAAAAAAGCTGCGGCCGCTACATTGTAGCACTTCGTATACAGATTCAGAGACTCAGTCGCACACAGATACACAGATACACAGATACACAGATAATCAGCGCAGTCTGCTGATGCATCCTAGTCACATTGCATTGCAACTTAGATGCATTTTAAGCAAGAAAAAGACGCCTGGCGCTAGCAGAGTAGCACGGACCTGGCGCGTTGAGATGGGCTTTTTATCGCGACTGCAGCAAAGATGTGTGAGGACCCATCGGTAGCTGGATCTTTTGCCGGTCACCCTTCAGTGACTTTATGCAAATGCTGCTACAAAGCCCTTCCCTGGTGCACATCCATGCATCTACATGTGGCAGGACTGAGATGCCCACTCTCAGCATCTGTAGGCGCAGAAATAATACTTATCTGTCTGAGTATGGTCTTCTATGTGTGCGGCTCAGTGTCTCTCTACGCATCCACTTTCAGCGACACACCTGTGACACCAGGACTGTGACTAGGGGTGTGCTAGCAGCACACTTGCATACCCTTCCGCTAGCCCAGACAGTATGTTGGTTCCCCCAGTTTTCCTCACTGCCCCATTAAAATTGCGCACTGTGCACACACGGGTTGGTTGGGGCCTTACTGAAAGATGTCATGACACGTGACATCATTTGCTAGTCATTTGCTAGGCGGCCGCCGCTACCCACAACCCCACAGTGGCCACCCGGCACCTAGTCCAGCATCAGCACGCAGTCTCACAGTCATTGCAGATGCCTTCCACGGAGTCAGTGACTAGGAGGGACCAGCAGTGACCGGGGGCCCAGTAGTAGCCAGCAGCACCTCGGGTCAACTTTACCTTTCCTGCCAGCGACTTCTATGAAAGGTAAGTGCACCACAAGGAGAGGGGGGAGCGTGGCTGTTGGTGGGGTTACTTTGAGCTATAGGATTAGGAGTAGGGGTAGTGCATGGGAGCACAAGGGGGAAGGACTGGAGAGCACAGAGAGGCATGTTGGATGGGAGAAGGCGAGCAGTAAGCACAATGGGGAGCAGTGTGTGGGATGTGGATGGAAGAAGGGGAGCACTGTGTGTGATGTGGATGGAAGAAGGGGAGCACTGTGTGGGATGGAAGAAGGGGAGCACTGTGTGGGATGTGAGAAAGGTAGCACTGTGTGTGGGATGTGGATGGAAGAAGGGGAGCACTGTGTGTGGGATGTGAGAAGGGGAGCACTGTGTGTGGGATGTGGATGGAAGAAGGGGAGCACTGTGTGTGGGTTGTGGATGGAAGAAGGGGAGCAGAGTGTGGGATGTGAGAAGGGGAGCACTGTGTTGGATGTGAGAAGGGGAGCACTGTGTGTGGTTGTGGATGGAAGAAGGGGAGCACTGTGGACCTCATTCAGAGTCGGTCGCTGCGGCCGCACGGTCGTACACCACCGATGTTCGCTATACTGCGCATGCGTAAAGTCAACAATGCGCGTGAGCAAACTAGCCGCTACGATCAGAAATTTCTCTCTCCTTGAACACAGCCAGGTCGGTAGTTTGAGTGACAGATGGAGGCGTTTGTGGGTGGTAACAGGGGAAGGTGCTTGAAAACAGGGGAGTGGAGATCCGAACGCAGGCGTGCCTCATTATGTGAACAGCATTTTATGGGAGTGCATACGGATTATGGGAGTGCATAATTAACAAAGTAGAATCATGGCACATGTGACATGGGAGGTTTTTACACTGACATGATCGTAGAGCTTAAGAGAGGGTATGGTCAACCTTAAGCTCTACGACCAGTTCCGATGGTTCCCGATGGTCTCGATTAATCCTTATATGCCCGGAGATGACGTGCAATGCGTATGAGAAGGGGGCGTATTTTTTTGTCTTCCGACCGCTTCCTCCCTTTGGTCGGCCAGCTACTGATCCGAACTTAGGGACGCAACTTGCGAGGGAAACATTTACATATCCGGCCCCTTTTCCCGTACGCCCGTGCGGCCGCTTTGACCAACTCTGAATGAGGTCCTGTGTGTGGGATGTGAGAAGGGGAGCACTGTGTGTGGGATGTGAGAAGGGGAGCACTGTGTGTGGATGTGGATGGAAGAAGGGGAGCACTGTGTGTGGGATGTGGATGGAAGAAGGGGAGCACTGTGTGTGGGATGTGAGAAGGAGCACTGTGCGTGGGATGTAGATGGAAGAAGGGGAGCACTGTGTGTGGGATGTGAGAAGGAGCACTGTGCGTGGGATGTAGATGGAAGAAGGGGAGCACTGTGTGTGGGATGTGGATGGAAGAAGGGGAGCACTGTGTGTGGGATGTGAGATGGGGAGCACTGTGTGTGGGATGTGGATGGAAGACTTGGAGCACTGTGTGTGGGATGTGGATGGAAGAAGGGGAGCACTGTGTGTGGGATGTGAATGGAAGGGGAGCACTGTGTGTGGATGTGGATGGAAGAAGGGGAGCACTGTGTGTGGGATGTGAATGGAAGAAGGGGAGCACTGTGTGTGGGATGTTGATGGAAGAAGGGGAGCACTGTGTGTGGGATGTGAGAAGGGGAGCACTGTGTGTGAGATGTGGATGGAAGATGGGGAGCACTGTGTGTGGGATGTGAGAAGGGGAGCACTGTGTGTGGTATGTGATAAGGGGAGCACTGTGTGTGGGATGTGGATGGAAGAAGGGGAGCACTGTGTGTAGGATGTGAGAATGGGAGCACTGTGAGATGTGGATGAAAGAAGGGGAGCACTGTGTGAGATGTGGATGGAAGAAGGGGAGCACTGTGTGTGGGATGTGGATAGGGGAAGGGGAGCACTGTGTGTGGGATGTGGATGGAAGAAGGGGAGCACTGTGTGTGAGATGTGGATGGAAGAAGGGGAGCACTGTGTGTGGATGTGGATGGAAGAAACGGAGCACTGTGTGTGGGATGTGGATGGAAGAAGGGGAGCACTGGGTGTGGGTTGTAGATGGAAGAAGGGGAGTACTGTGTGTGGGATGTGAGAAGGGGAGCACTGTGTGTGAGTTGTGGATGGAAGAAGGGGAGCACTGTGTGTGAGATGTGGATGGAAGAAGGGGAGCACTGTGTGGGATGTGAGAAGGGGAGCACTGTGTGTGAGATGTGAGAAGGGGAACACTGTGTGTGAGATGTGGTTGGAAGAAGGGGAGCACTGTGTGTGGGATGTGAGAAGGGGAGCACTGTGTGTGGGATGTGGATGGAAGAAGGGGATCACTGTTTGTGGGATGTAAGAAGGGGAGCACTGTGTGTGGGATGTGGATGGAAGAAGGGGAGCACTGTGTGGGATGGGATGTGAGAAGGGGAGCACTGTGTGTGGGATGTAAGAAGGGGAGCACTGTGTGTGGGATGTGAGAAGGGGAGCACTGTGTGTGGGATGTGGATGGAAGAAGGGGAGCACTGTGTGTGGGATATGGATGGAAGAAGGGGAGCACTGTGTGTGGGATGTGAGAAGGGGAGCACTGTGTGTGGGATGTGGATGGAAGAAGGGGAGCACTGTGTGTGGGATATGGATGGAAGAAGGGGAGCACTGTGTGTGGGATGTGAGAAGGGGAGCACTGTGTGTGGGATGTGAGAAGGGGAGCACTGTGTGGGATGTGGATGGAAGAAGGGGAGCACTGTGTGTGGGATATGGATGGAAGAACGGGAGCCCTGTGTGTGGGATGTGAGAAGGGGAGCACTGTGTGTGGGATGTGGATGGAAGAAGGGGAGCACTGTGTGTGGGATGTGAGAAGGGGAGCACTGTGTGTATGATGTGGATGGAAGAAGGGGAGCACTGTGTGTGGGATGTGGATGGAAGAAGGGGAGCACTGTGTGTGGGATGTGGATGGAAGAAGGGGAGCACTGTGTGTGGGATGTGAGAAGCGGAGCACTGTGTGGGTTGTGGATGGAAGAAGGGGAGCAGAGTGTGGGATGTGAGAAGGGGAGCACTGTGTTGGATGTGAGAAGGGAAGCACTGTGTGTGGATTTGGATGGAAGAAGGGGAGCACTGTGTGTGGGATGTGAGAAGGGGAGCACTGTGTTTTTGATGTGGATGGAAGAAGGGGAGCACTGTGTGTGGGATGTGGATGGAAGAAGGGGAGCACTGTGTGTGGGATGTGGATGGAAGAAGGGGAGCACTGTGTGTGGGATTTGAAAAGCGGAGCACTGTGTGGGATGTGGATGGAAGAAAGGGAGCACTGTGTGTGGGATGTGGATGGAAGAAGGGGAGCACTGTGTGTGGGATGCGAGAAGGGGAGCACTGTGTGTGGGATGTGAGAAGGGGAGCACTGTGTGGGATGGGATGGAAGAAGGGGAGCACTGTGTGGGATGTGGATGGAAGAAGGGGAGCACTGTGTGTGGTATGTGATAAGGGGAGCACTGTGGGATGTGGATGGTAGAAGGGGAGCACTGTGTGTGGGATGTGGATGGAAGAAGGGGAGCACTGTGTGTGGGATGTGGATGGAAGAAGGGAGGCACAATGTGCGATGTGAAATGCGGAAGAGGAGCACTATGTGGGATGTGGATAGGAGAAAGGGGGCACAGTGTGGAATGTAGATAAGGGAAGTGGAGCACAGTGTGGAATGTGGATAGGGGAAGGGGAGCACTATGTGGGATGTGGATAGGGGAACAGGAGCACAGTGTGTGGGAAACCTGCTCTGGCAGCATGCTGCTCTTAGTTTTCAACTTCCACTACAAGAGACACCCCGAGTGGCAGTAAATACACCCATAGGTGGAGCTAGACACGCCCTTTAGGCGGAGCTGGCTACGCCCCCTTGACGGCACACTGCGCATCACTAAGCTCCCTGGAACTCATTCACAACTAGGCAAGTACGGCTAGCGGTGCTGTCGCACAGGAGGGATTATGATAATTATGCCCCTTGGACTTGTGTCGGACTCAGAATCAACTCCAGGAGGAGCACTTTCTCTTGGCTTGTCTCAAATTGATGGAGGTTACTTTCTAATTCTCCCGCTGCTCCACTCTTGGCTCTGTTCTGTGGCGTTCACCGTGGCTGCAGCTTATCCATCATAACAAACAATGGGAATCGACCCTAGGGAAAGATGGGTTACTTTACTCTCAGACCATGGACGAGATGCACCAAAGCCAGAAATGCAGTCAAACCCCCGAAAATGCAGTTTTCGGGGGCCTGACCGCATTTCTCATATGCATCAAGCGCCGGATTGCAATATATTCCGGGGCTTTGATGAGTTGCCCAATAGAAGCCTAAGGGCTTCTATTCACGATGACCCCCCTGGGAGGGTTCCAATCGGATCCCTCCCAGCACCCCTCGCATCGCGTCCTTCACATGCGCAGAAGGACACCAGAGGGACTTCCCTCATTTGCAAAGGACAGCTCTTACTAAGAGAACCGTCCTTTGTGTTTTCCGCCATGCATATCAAATGCAATGCTTTATGCCCCATGTGACGAATCCCTGAATTTTGATTGGTTCCTTATTTGCCAAATGGTACAAAGAAATTAGTTTGCACTCAAGAAAATTGCTCAGAGGCTAAAAACACTGACATTGAGTGCCACAGTGAGACACGGACGTGTTCCACTTAACTCGACTGAGACCCTGCAATATATCCATTGTATACCTGCTGCCACTTCTTGTATATGCACCACTACCCACATACACCACCGGTTGATACTCTGAATGTTTCCCCCCCAAGCTCCGCCCCATCCAGATACTGACTGCATGTAACAGTGAGTACGGCTGTATAAACTTACTACCACTCAATTAACCACACTACTGGTCTTTGGTGACTTTGAGGATCCGCTGGTGTATGCTATTACTCTGTTATTACAATTGCCAATAGTACACACATATTCAACAATTCTAAGCATTAGATTTATCAAATCTTGGACGGAGACAAAGTGGAGAAGTAGCTCATAGCACCCAATAAGCTTCTGTCATTTTTCTAGCACAGTCTGTAAAATGACAGAAGCTGATTGGTTGGTACTTTATCTGCAAGATTAGATAAATCTCTCCCATAAATCAGGTACATAAACTACAACAATGAAGAGCACAAAGTACAACTCCTCTCACCAGTGCTGGGCAATGATAGGAGTTGTGTCTTAGGAACAAATTGACTGCATCCCTCTTCTTGATATATCTACATTTTGAGATATTAAAACCATCTTCAAAACTTGCACACCCACGATAATTTCTTAATTGCTGCCAAAATTTGATAGCAGCAGTGCTGTAATTAATTGAGCAGTCATATTCTCATTAGTCTGTAAGTGTATGAGAGGTAGATAAATTAGATCTTTCTGAATATATCAATCATTAACATCTGGGAACGAGTTGTCATATTTAATGACTACACATTAACATCCAGGCAACGTTCCACAGTAGTGTTACATGTCAGGGTGCAAAAAAACAAATCATTGGTAATTCCATCTAATCTGGGGACACCATATATTCCATAATTACTATGGTAGAAGTACATGTTGGAGTGTAATACACACTATGCATGTGAAAGTAGTGCTAGTTTGGGGCCACTACTATATAGCTGGTCCATCAGTTGACCATAAAACAGGTTCTTATTGGTTTATATGATCACTCCCCCATTGGCTTCTCCGCAGCTTTGTGGGGGGGGGCAACAACTCACTGCGCCATGGCCCAAACTATCTCCTGTCATCCCTGGGCATGAGCAGGGAGTACAGTGAGCTGTTGTGGAGTATTTTCTTGGAGCTAGCTAATGAGATGAACTTGGACATTAAGTAGTGCTTTGCATTCTCTTTAAGTCAAACTTTTGATTCATTTTACAATGTTTTCCTTTGATTCTGGGGCACGTCGTATTCATTGGTAGAGCTTTGCATTGTTTTGGAGTGTTTGCTATTAAATGGCTGGGCAAAACCTTCTTAAACTAATGCAAGTTAGTGGACAAGTGTGGAGATGGTGGTCACACATTCACACAGTGAATTCCCAGCAGTCCAGCCCTGCCTTGTATTGGTATTGCTAAGAATCCTGGTTGGAGTTTTTCTGCTTATTTTTACGTTCTGTGTTTTGCTTACCCTGGTCTCTTACTGGCCGCCCATATTTTCCCAGCCTTGGTCCCTGTGGACTTCTTTTTACCCTGATATCCTTCTGGCATTCATGATTCATCGTATATGTTACCAAATCCTGGGGTCATGAAGCTGCCAGTTGAGGGCTTGTGAGGCATCTATTTCTCAAACTAGAGACTCTAATGTACTTGTCTTCTTGTACAGTTGTGCACCGGGGCCTCCCACTTCTCTTTCTACTCTGGTTAGAGCCTGTTTGTGCTGTTCTCTGAAGGGAGTAATACACACCGTTGTAGGAAATGTTCAGTTTCTTGGCAATTTATCACATTGAATAGCCTTCATTTCTAAGAACAAGAATAGACTGTCGAGTTTCACATGAAAGTTCTCTTTTTCTGGCCATTTGGAGAGTATAATCAAACCCACAAATGTGATGCTCCAGATACTCAACTAGCTCAGTGGCCAAAGCTCATTATAATCATCATCTTCAAAAACTTGCCAAGTTACATTAGGTCTATGAGTGTGTGTGTGTGGGGAGGGGGGCTTCTAATAAGCCTGTAGATAAATGTAAGTCAGTCATCATCCGAGCCTTCTCTCAGAGACTTGATTGGCTGGCAGAAAACCAGCAAATTACAGTTTATTATTATTACACTTTATACTCGGAAAATATAATAATTCTGAAGAAAGAAAATGTGATCATCCCCTCTACAACAGAGCCAGGCTGCACTTTCTACAAAGGCCATGAGGTAAAAATCCCTGTTATTAACAGGAAAATCAATTAGTGGGTAGAAAATTCATGAGCAATCAATTACATGTAATTATGCAGAAAGCTTGCATGGTGTAAATACACATAATTATTATACTAATGCTCATTAATGACCTTTGAAGTAAGACCAGTCTTGCAAACTTTAGCCGTGCGTCTGCAGCCTGAGCCGTAGGGCATAGCTAAATTCCCGAAAACCTGCACAAGAGCTGGGACGCATTGGGAAGACACAGACCTGATTCATAGTTACATGTAAGTGTATTGTAATGAACCGTAGGTGCAAAATTGGGGCATTGCGCATGGGAACAACTTGCATCCATATTTGTGGCAGCATATTTCTTTTAGCTCCGGGGCATTAAAATGCAGCTCAGTGACGGCGCGCTGGCTCGAGTCAGGCATGAGATGCGTCGTGTTTTGAGTTACACAGATCTTGAAATACATGAGTTACAAGATGGACCATTTGCTCCTACGTAAGCCAGATGCAAGTCCTGGAGTTGATGATGATTGTCACATATTTGTTCTGGATTTTACTTGACGACTCTCCCTGAATGTCAGGGTGAATCCCTGAAATAGTGGTGATCTCCCTGTGTCTCTCAAGAGTCTGGGAGTCTCCCTAAGACTGGGCTGGGTGGGTGCCACTGCTCTCAAACACACTGTTGGCTACATGAGGGGATGCAGTCAGGAAGTCGACGGTCGAAATGCCGACCGCCGGCTTCCCGACTATCTAATCCCGGCAGGGGTCTAATGACAGGCGTCGAAATGCAGACGCCTGTCATTTTACCTACAACGGGAGCCCGACGCCCAGCATACCAATCGAAGGTAAGCCGGGTGTGGACAGCCCCGGGGGGGGCTAGGTTAGGGGCTCCTGGGGGGGACATAGGGTTAGGCACCCCCCTGGAGGTTTAGGCTAGGGGAAGGGGGGTTAGGCACCCCCGGGGAGAGGTTAGGGTTAGGCACCCCCTCCCAGGAGACTTAGTTTTAGGCTGCCAGGAAGGGGGGGTTAGGTTTAGGCACTTACCAGGGGGGTTAGGTTTAGGCACTTAGGGGGGTTAGGGTTAGGCACCCCTAAGGGAGGGTTAGGGTTAGGGGGGTAGGGTTAGTAACAGTTAAAAACACTTACCTATCAGGATCTTCACTGACGGTCTTCCGATGTCGGGATTTGAACCGCCAGACGCATTTCATACCGATCCCTACATGAATGACTGTGTGCCCATGGAAGTGCCCTGACTTACTGGATATGATTACTCCATTACAGTGCAGGTGGTGTGTGTGGCATCACAGCGGACCTGTGCCCAAGCATGCATGCTGCATTGCAGGGGATGAGTGACATGACAGGAGGGAGAGTTATTTGGGCTCACTTAAGAGGCTAGAAAATAGTACAGTGCACCATATGTGTAATGCACATTTGCACCTATAGTAACATATCTCAAATTAGTGGATTAAAAGGTTAAAGAGTAGATTTATCGTAGGGATTGACATCGGAAGCCGATGTTTCCGATTCGATGGAAGTATTTTTTCCATCGAATACCGGGAACTTTATGGTTGCCAGCCATCGGATGCAGCTTTCCGATGACCATTCGATGGTTGGCTGTGAAGGGGGCGCACACACTGCTGCTCTGCATAGCAGCAGGATTGCAGCAGGAGAATAGATGCCATGCGCATGTGCATGGCATCTATTCTCACTGATGGAGGAGACTGGGGGCAGCCCAGCATCCCGGAGAGTGCTGGGCACGCCCCCAGAGTGACGTGGACGGGGGTGCACAGAGGCTCCACCCCCTTTTCGGTTTGAAGCATAAACATCGCAATGGTTATGCTATCGAATGGTTGCGATGCGATGGCTAGTTGCCATCGCATCGCAGGATTTGATGTCGGAAGCCCGGCAACCATTCGATGCCGGGCTTCCGATGTCCATCCCTAATTTATCGGCCATCTGTGCAGCATACTTACCTACTTTAGGGGCCTATTCATCAACACTAAAATAATGCTTTTAAGGACATTTTCCTTAATTACCTTTATTTTAGTATTCATTAACACACTTAGCACAGGAGATATCGCTGATATCTCCTGGTTAAGTCCACCTGCGTTAATTTCCACACTCCCCATACATTAGTACATTAGTATGGGGATATGGAAATTAGGCTATTCATCAAATTCCCAAAATTATGTATTATGGTGTTACTATACGCCAGTCTCAGATGGTGTATAGCGGGCTATACTTACCTGCTTTCAGCGTGAGCAGGTCCTCCTCGGCTCCCTCCGTCGCTCCCTGGTCCCTCCTCCGGCACCGGCTGCTGCGCTCTGACACTGTGTTCTCTCGATAGAACACAGTAAAGTAAAAAAAAACAATAAAGTTTAAAAAAATTAAAAATAAATCTTCAGCAAGACGGGCGGGAGGTCGGGTCCGCGGCTACAGCCTGTCGGGTACCAGGTGACCAGGTAGGTGGCGGAGGGGAGGAGGCGGATGGACACAGAATTACCGCAGCTGTAGGCAGTGCTGCTCATGCGCCATCTTTGTGAATGTAACGGCGCATGCGCAGCATGGATTCCAGCTGCGGTAAGTTAGTGTAGATAGGGAAAACTATTTCCTGAAAAGCTGTCATCGCAAAAATGACAGCTTTTCGGAATAGATAGTTATGGAGAGGAGGAATGATGAATTCCTCCGGTAATTAGGTAGAACTCCATGCCAGTTCTTAACCTAATTACCTCCATCAATATTTTAGTGTTGATGAATAGGCCCCTGAGTCATTTCCTCTCCTGGAGAAGCCTGGAGTGGAGATACAGGTGGGCGGGGATGGACTATTCATGCAGATTTGAATAGGGTGCGGGGCCAAATAACGCAATTATCATAGAATCGCATGACCCGCCCCTTCCTCACGGATCCGCAGATTCCCGGTATTATTCTGCCCACCTCACTAGGAATTGGACGGGATGCGAGAGGAATATGTACGCTTCCCGGGGCGTGGGAGGCTACTGTGGCCATTGCACATATTTTTTTATTTCGTTTTTGTGGCTCGGGTTGTAAGTCTTTAATGCTTGCTATAAAGCATCTTTGCCCATAAACCTTTAAACTACGCCCGCAGTGACCAATGACATCTGCACTATTTTCATCTCTCGGGTCTCATTTATCAGGATTTATCATTCACAGCGAGTGATAAA